>ML660200.1:35167304-35468960 GCA_007570785.1 Antilocapra americana
GTCCTGTTACGCTCTGCTCCACAGCCTTTGCTGATTTTGCAGGCTCCAGGATAAAGCGCCAAGTTTTTAGCTCAACCCATTCTCCACTAATCACGGTGCTCCTGTCACAGGCAGAAGTGCTTCCTCAGTCATATCTGACTCTGCAATCCCATGGACTGTAGCCCACCAGGCTCCTCTGTCCATGGGATCCTCCAGGCAAGAATCCTGGAGAAGGTTGCCACACCCTTCTCCAGGGGGTTGTTATGCCCTTCTCCAGGGAGTTGTCATGCCCTTCCCCAGGGGGTTGTCATGCCCTTCCCCAGGGGGTTGCCATGCCCTTCTCCAGGGTATCTTCCCAACCCAGGGATTGAACCTATATCTCTTAAGTCTCCTGCATTGGCAGGTGGATTCTTTACCACTCCACCACCTAGGAAGCTCATACCCTCTTGTAATTCCTAAAGTTATTCTACCTGCAGCCACTCTCTAGACTCTGCCACGGGACAAGGCAATTTCTTGCACCAAGAATTCCTAGAATTCTCACAATCATCCCACCTGCCAAACTCCTGTTCACCTTACAGAACCCACTCTAATATCTCTTCCTCTGGAAACAGCTTTCCCAAAGGCCTCGGTAGGAAGAGAGTTGTTCCTCTTCAGAGTCCCTTAGCCCTGGATTCATAACATCTAATACCACATATTTCAGGTTTTATGATAATTAATCTGTTTATATCTTTCTCTCTCCCACTAGGCTATAAGATCCTTAAGTATAGTATCCTTGTCATATGTTGATGTTCAGTATATTTTCTGAATAACTTATTTAAAGCCTAATTCACACTATGTCCCTACAATTTCTTCTTAAGCTTTAAGGGGCTTTCTCAGTGTTACCAGTATCTTTTGCCTCCCCCTTTTCCCTTCCGTTTCACCCTTCCTGGGGCTTAGGGGAATTTATGATGACTGTGAAGTGGGACACCTGTGTCTCTGGAACCTTCTATTTGCTCTTTTGTGATGCCCCCTTTGAGAACTCTCTCCTCCTCCAGATGCCCAGAGGGAGAACAAAGCGAAACCCCATTAGCGGGCAGCTGTGGGCAAATCATTCATTTAACATTCTAGACAGCAGGTCCTCATCCGTGAAATGGGAGGTTTGAACAGGCAGAGGCTAAGAAAGTTATCTGTAGTTCTGACAACCCATAAGTCATAAAGAAAGCAATTGGGACTCTCGGCATTCTCAACTAATAGGACGGTGAGTTCTGTACAGAGGGCCTTTTCCGTGCTCCGTATGACACCGTCGAAGTGTTCGTCTGTGAATAAGGCCAGCTTGAGTGGCATATTCCTGTCCTGGCACATTGCCGCCCACCGCTTCTGACTCAGAGCTGCCTCCTGAGTTGTCAGCTAGGCCCCTTGGGAGCCTTCATTTTTGGCTTATTCATGTTGATGTGACAGCATTTTCAGTCACCGCAACCTGTAGAGTCCAAACTCTCCATATCGAACATTCCTTGCATTCTTCCATCTCCTGAAGTTTCAAAAGGCCACCACTCACACCGTGGACTATTTGCAGAGCATCTCAGAAGTGGGGAAGCCAGAGCCCTTGCATCCTGTGGAGCTCTTAGGTGGGGATTCTTTTAATGACTCTGCATTACACAGTGCACAGTTCCAATGGGCCACCCTTACTGCTGAGCTCCTTCTGGACTTGTTCCTGCAGGAGAATCACTTTCTGGCAGATGGTAGCAAGGTGCCTTGCTACCAAAGATGCCTTTTCTTACTTGCACAAAGGTGTTTTGCGGGGTCGCTCCCCCCGCCTTTTTTTAAGGAACCTGTGCCAGAATAGGGGTATGCAAATTGTAGTGGTCGTCAATGTTGCCATGTAACAAATTAATGTTTTTTAAATTGTGGTAAAACAAAATGCACCTTCTTAACCACTCTTAATTGTTAAGTTCAGTATTCACTTAAGTTCAGAAGTGTTAAGTGTATTCACACTGTCCTACAGCCAATATCCGGAACTTTTTATCTTTCAAAACTGAAATTCTCTATCTAAACTCATTGAGCAACACTCGCCACTTGCTCCTCCCCCAGCCTCTGGGAACCACCATCCTCCTTCCTGTCCCTATGAATTTGAGTGCTCTAGGAACCTCATATAAGCGGAATCATCATAAAGCATTTGTCTTTTTGTGACAGATTGACCTATTTCACTTAGTATAATGTCCTCAGAGTCCCTCTGTGTTGTAACATGTGACAGCATTTCCTTCCTTTTAAAGACAGAATAATATTTCCTTGTACATGTAGACCAGATTTTCCTTATCCATTTATATATTGGCAGACACTTGGGTTGCCTCCACCTTTTGACTACCATGAATAATGCTGCTGTGAACATAAGGATACAAATTAATATTTTTAACATACCAAAAAGGTTGCATGGTAAGTAACTCCCTTGGGCCTTTGAGAGTGTCTATGGGGTTACTTGTATAAACCCCATTTCCTTTTGTAGGTACGAGGCTAAGATCCTACTACTCCTGCCCCACATACTCCAGGGTCTTTTTACATAATTGCTCTCGTAGGCCTCCCTCACGTAACCAGAACAGAACACTTTTAACAACCCTCCTCCAAACAGCAAAATTATTTTCAGAAATAACTATGCAGTAAAAAAAAATAATAGTGATGGCCATAAAAAAGAAACACAGACAGTGTTCATTATACTTTACTGAAATTCACATATATTGAGAATTGGAATTGACTACAGCCACACAGTTTAATATCTATATTAACAAGACTTTACTCTTGTAAATTTACCAGAAAATCCTTGACCAGGAAGGTTAAGTTGAATTTTCTGAGAAGTCAATTTATCCGAACAAAGACTCAATTTGCCCTTGGTAGGGTATCTTAATTTGGATTGTTGGGGGTGGGGGGAAGCTGTTGACTGGGTGGTTAAAACAAAAGATATTTGATTTCTCACCGTTCTGGAGGCTGGGAAATCCAAGATCAAGGTGCTGATGGATTATGTTCTTGGCAAGGGTGCTCTTCCTGGCTTGTGGACAGCCACCTTCTTGCTGTGCATTCATGCGGCCTTTCCTCAGCTCATGCCCATGAGAAAGAGAAAACTCTAGTGTCTCTTCTTCCTCTTCTAAGGCCACTAATCCCGTTATGGGATTCTACTCTCTGGACCTCATTAAAACCTAAGTACTTCCCAAAAGCCCCCCTTCAAATACCATCACATTGAGGTTTAGGACTTTATCATATGAATTTGAGGGGATACACTCCGTCCATAACACTAGGTGAACAGTCGCTGAGCTACTCCTCAAAGCAATAGTCAACTGTACTTTGCAAGTGATGGTTTACTTTATATTTACTTATTGTTTACACTTCAAAATCCTAACTTTATCAACCAACTAAATTATTATCCAATCCCAGTCAGGCCTGACATTGAAAGACTCTAAACACCTTATAAATATCCCACGTCTGACCTGCCTCTTCAGAGATGCTTTGTTGTTGTCGTCGTTGTTCAGTTGCTAAGTCATGCCCAGTGCTTTGCAGCTTCATGGACTGCAGCATGCCAGACTTCTCTGTCCTCCAGTATCTCCCAAAGTTTGCTCAGATTGATGTCAATTGAGTGAGTGATGCTATATAACCATCTGATCCTCTGTCCTTCAGTATTTCCTGGGGTTTACTGAAATTCACGTCCATTAAAACGATGATGCTATCTAACCATTTCATCCTCTGCTACCCTCTTCACCTTTTGCCTTCAGTCTCTTCAAGCATCTGAGTCTTTTCCAACAAGTCAGTTCTTTGAATCAGATGACTCAAGTATTAGACCTTATCGAGACAGTGACCTCCACAGGGCATCAGCAGTCATCAGTATAATAAAGTCAGTAAAAAAAATTTAATAAAAAAGCAAATATTATAGAACACAAAAGAAAACATGTAATGGATTTTTGAAAAGTCAACTAAAACTTATTCATACATTTGGTGTGTTACAGAAATGAATAGCATTAGTTTCTATTTTGAGCCTTCACTTCTGCAAATTTGTCAATGATTATCAAAATCAATCTTCATATGTTTCGTAGACAGTATAGCAATCTCCACTCAAATTAAACAAAACACTTTTAATTATTTTAATTTTGACAGTCTTTTTTCAAATGAAGCAACACATAAAAAGAGTTAGCAAAAGCCATGAGGATGAGACTTACAGAGATCTCTAATAACCCTATTTCACAGAAAATCCCAGAGACTACAATATTGTCCAAGTTTTTGTTCCCTCAGGATGTATAGTAACAGTTTTCAAATGTCTCTGAAGTCCAAAAAAAAAAAATCTCCTAAAATATATTCACCAAAAAAATTCATCATGAATTTCTACCTTATTTGGTTATGCTTCCTAAAGTTTTCTTTTGCAAAAGTCAGAGACAGTGGCTGAGTAAAAGTAAACACTGACTGTATCTGATCTTTCGCTTTAGAATGAGGCTCCCATTCTTGGTCAAAATGATGAAAGCATCAAACATGGTCCTCTTGAATGCTTCTGGCCGTGTGAGACCAGCATCTTCTGCTACTTGTCCTACCTTGCTTCTTCGAAATGTCCATTTTCTTTATGCTTTGTTTTCGCAGAGTTAAAAGTTTTCTCCACAATTTGTATGTGCCAGTCTTCAGTGAACATTTCTAAAGCTCAGCACTTCCCTGTTCATTGTTCTAGTCAATTCTGGTTACAGGGAATGACAGAATGAAAGTTACTCAAATTCTGTTAGTCTTTATCATCACTATGTTATCACTGATTCTTTCAAATCTGTAGTTTAGACTCAGGAAAATGTGGTTCAACTGTGCCAAAATTTAGGTCTAATGATTCCAGTTTATCATAAATTTGCTCCTGAAAAAAAAAAAAAACAACAACAACACGTATAGCTGAGTCTGCATATGTCGTAGGCCAACTGTATAACTGGAAGTTCTCCAGATAAATTTCTATGATACGGAACACAATGCTTATGAAAGGATAAGTAACACAACTGTGTTAATTAGAAACATATACATGTTATTAAAACAAAAGAGAAACCATAGTTGTTTAGATTTCAGACCAGCATAAGTATTTCAGGGGGGAATATTTTATCACTGTCATTGTTTAGAATTTCCGGCTGATGACCATGTGATAATAAAGAGCAAGCCCTTTTTAGGTTGGTTTTATTATTGTTTTTAATTTCCTTTAGACAATGCATCTCTTATGCCTGCAAGAGAAAGGCTCTTCCTACTGCCCTCTTGTCTGTAGGCTACCATCTCCTTAGGTTAGACAGGGATGGGGACTGGGAGGCAAGAGAGATTAAGTAGGACTGTGATGTACTCCTGTATCAGGGTTTCTTCCTCCTAAACAGAACACCAGGAGAGAGGACCACCAGGAGAATAATCTAAGATTTTGTGTTAATCTAAAGATTTTGTGTTTATTCAGTACCCTTGCCTGTGATTGGTTTAGGCATGTTGAAATTATAACCTTTAAGCATGTTGAAACTGTTGAAATTACAGCCAAAGAGCCTTGAAGGGAAGTCTGTTGTGAGGCTTTCAAATCCATCAGTGTACCTCAAGCATTGTCTAGAACTAAGACTTACACATAAATTATATACAAATAACACACACAAATGTGCATGTATGTATGCATGTGAATGTCCATATGGGCTTCCCTGATGGCTCAGTGGTAAAGAATTCACCTGCAGTGCAGGAGACATGGGTTTGATCCCTCGATCGGGAAGAGCCTCTGGAGTAGAAAACGGCAACCACTCCAGTATTCTTGCCTAGAGAATTCCATGGACAGAGGAGCCTGGCAGGATGCAATCATGGAGCCACAAAGAGTCTGAGTACCCACACCTAACCTAACCACTTTATGTTTCAAAGGAGTTCTTTTTTTTTTTAATTTTTAAATGTATTTATTTTTAAATTGAAGGATAATTGCTTTACAGACAATGTTCTTTCTTGGTCATCAAATAGCTCAGTTCAGTCTCTCAGTCATGTCCAACTCTGCAACCCCATGGACTGCAGCATGCCAGGCTTCCCTGTCCATCACCAGCTCCTGGAGCTTGCTCAAACTCATGTCCATTGAGTCGGTGATGCCATCCAACCATCTAATCCTCTGTCATCCCCTTCTCCTCCTGCCTTCAATCTTCTCCAGCATCAGGGTCTTTTCAAATGAATCAGTTCTTTGTATCAGGTGGCCAAAGCATTGGAGTTTCAGCTTCAGCATCATTCCGTCCAATGATTATTCAGGACTGATTTCCTTTGGGATTGACTGGTTTGATTTCCTTGCATCCAAGGGACTCTCAAGAGTCTTCTTCAACACCACAGTTCAAAAGCATCAATTCTTCAGTGCTCAGCTTTCTTTATGGTCCAACTCACACATCCATACATGACTACTGGAAAAACCACAGCTTTGACTATATGGACCTTTATTAGCAAAGTAACATCTCTGCTTTTTAATATGCTGTTTAGGTTGGTCATAGCTTTTCTTCCAAGGAGCAAGTGTCTTTTAATTTCATGGCTGCAGTCACCACCTGCAGTGATTTTGGAGCCCCCCAAAATAAAGTCTGTCACTCTTTCCATTGTTTCTCCATCTGCTTGTCACGAAGTGATGGGACCAGATGCCATGATCTTCGTTTTCTGAATGCTGAGTTTTAAGTCAGCTTGTTTGCTCTCCTCTTTCACTTTCAAGAGGCTCTTTAGTTCTTTTTCATTTTCTGCCATAAGGGTGGTGTCATCTGCTTATCTGAGCTTATTGATATTTCTCCCAGCCATCTTGATTCCAGCTTGTGCTTCCTCCAGCCCAGCGTTTCTCATGATGTACTCTGCATATAAGTTAAATACGCAGGGTGACAATATACAGACTTGATGTACTCCTTTCCAATTTGGAACCAGTCTGTTGTTCCATGTCCAGTTCCAACTGTTGCTTTCTGACCTGCATACAGATTTCTCAGGAGGTAGGTAAAGTGGTCTCGTATTACCATCTCTAAGAATTTCCCCGTTTGTTGTAGTCAAAGGCTTTAGCATATACCAACCACTAGAGGGTAGTATAAACCAACAAAAAGTCCAACCATTTTTCTGCTGCAGAAAATCCTGAGACAACCTAAACGGGTATAAAGAGTCATTTCGTTAGAATAACAAATTTAGGCAAAATAGTTCAGCTCCCATTGTTTAACAATCCAAAATAAAAATACTTTTACTAATTCCCATAAGAAATATGTATATTCTAACCAGCTGGACAACCTTAGAGGTAAGTATTCAGAATCTAGGGTGAGAGTGACCAGGTTTAAATCTGTCCTACACACACCCTTAATAGTAGTGGGACATTTTTTTTTTACTTCTTTATTTCCTTATCAATAAAATGATAGTAATAGTGCAGTTAGAATAGTGCCTTCCTAGTGCACAGTGAGCATGCTCTGTAAGTGTTAGTTCTTATCAGAGGTTAAACTTTCAGGCTCTAGAGTTACACTGCCTGGATTCAGTTGCTAGATCTAGCAAGTTAAATAAATAACTTGGCAAATTTAGAGCGAGTTATTTTTCTTAGTCTCAGTGTCCTCATCTGTAAAAAGGTGGCCATAACACCAACCCCGAGATGACTGCTCGAGGACTAAATGCATGAGAACTTAGTTCAGTGCCTGGCACATAGTAAAAGGTAATGAATGCTATCTTCGTATTACTTTTAATATTTTTTTATAATCACTTGCAATATTATTATTAGACTTGTAACGAAAACTCTGGCAGTGGTCTTCATGTGTGTTTGAGAAAGAGCCACATGGAGCACATTTCCTGATTCTTGCTGAAGTCAGCCAGGTTCCTGACCTGTTCCAAAGTTTTGCCTCTACCAGAAAAACCAAATGGAAACTCATACAGTTAAGTGAAAAATTTTATCTTTGTCAACAGACAGTGTATATAATTGAGTGACCCTTTAAAACCTGCTTTCTTTTTGGAAGGAGATATTTTCTTTGGATTGTTCAAAAACTTTGAGTTTCTGTATAGGGTGTCAACCTTTGTGCATTTCTAGAGGGGCTTTTACAGATCAAAGCAGGCATCTGCTTTTTCCTGAAGGGGATGTGTGCTGGTGTTTATTGTCACTGAGCAAGGATGGCTTGGCATTGTCATCTTGGCATCCTTCTATCTTCGTGGAGAAACTTGCCTTTTCAAAAATCATGCTTCAAAATGGTATAAAACATCACCAGTCATTTTAGTGTATCTGCCAGAAGAATTTGATGATGTTGGACTGTTGCTTAGCATATAGACCTGTTAGTAGTCAAAAAAAAATTGTTAATAATGGCAACAACAGCAAGTTTATTTCATGAGTTTACCAGTAGTATTGTAAGATTGATACTTTGTCAGGCTTCCCTGGTGGCTCGGTGGTAAGGAACCTGCCTGCCAATGAAGGAGGCACGGGTTTGATCCCTGACCTGGGAAGATCCCACACACCACAGAGCAACAAAGCCTGTGTGCCACAACTATTGAATTTGTGCTCAAGAGCCCCGGAGCCACAGCTACTGACCCCCATGCCACAACGACAGAAGCCCCTGTGCCCTAGAGCTCGTGCTCGGCAGCAAGAGAAGCCACTGCAATGAGAAGACCGCACATCGCAACTGGAGAGGAGCCCCCGATGGCACAACTAGAGAAAAGCCTGCGCTGCAACCAAGTCCCAGCACAGCCATAAGTATATAAAATTTTTTTAAAGATTTTTAGTTTGTCAAAATGAACCAAAAAAGCCAAACTGCTTTGGCTAGTCTATAAATCCTGAAGATGCCAGCCAATCTGGTCAATGTGGGGCAGTGAATTGACTTCTCTGTCAGTTTTGCTCAGTCTCAATTCTGAACGTCTCGTTTCACTGAACACCATCGCTACTCAAATTGTGATATCTCGGAAAGACGGAGAAAATGGCTGTCTTGGACTGTTCTTCGCGCTGGATCACTTCCAGAAGACAACTTCCCCATGCGAGCCAAGGAATCTGTTTTCACCAAGTTAAAAGTTCAAAAGACTTGCCCCCAAAGTCAGAGCTTCTGTAGCCAGACAGCTGGTGTTCCAGTGTGATCATGTCTGCCCTTTCAACGTAAAAACTAAAGCACTTTGTAAAACCTGAAAACAGTTTAAGACATTAAAAAGAGAGATGCCTCCCCCTCGCAAAAATAGGAATTTTCAGGCACTATAGAAACCATTCAGAGGCAAAACATCACGTCCTAGTGGATATAATAGGGTCTTGCATCCCCCTCTTATTTGAACACAACTCTCATTGACTTAAAAGTGACATTTCCAAATGGGCTGCAAGAATGATTTGTCCTCTAGACAAAGCAGGCTGCATTTGTTCTGGGAGAATGGCCTCTCTTCTTTGTCTCCAGATAATTTGATACAGCATTCATTCATTCAAGTGTGACTCTGATTTGAAAATTTTCTCAATGAGACCATTTAAAAAATATTTTTTAATCTAGAGCTTTCATGACTTACTCTAAGGCTTCTTTCAGCCTTTTTAGCTTTGTCCCTGTTAGCTTAATAGTACTGGCAAACATTGATCTTCAGAAATAAAACTCCTCACAGTAAATATCAACTTAAATCCGACCATTTTCCCCTAAAACTTTGTTTGGGCTATACATGTGCAGTGTGTGTCTACAATTTTAGAACTAGGGATTTTCTAATGGCTTCAGAATTGTTTTCCCCAGATAAAATGAGAGGTTATCAGCCTCAAACTTGGAAGGGAAGGAAAATCACTTAAATGACATCTAGTGCCTTCCACATGCCTGCGGTTATTTCAAGAGGAGTAACAAATCTTTGCAAGTTTAAAAATCTACAGCTGTGAGTAATATTGTTTTCTCTCCTGGGAAATGTGCCCCACCAGGGGCCAATCTCCCTTCTACCCACCTTCTTCAGTCTCCTGCACTTCCTGGCCCTTTGGGTCAGAATTCCCATAAATTTCAGGGTCTGCCATTTTCTCAGGGCAGAGGTGAGATGGGGAAGAGGAGACTACAAAATCACATCTTCATTAACTCAAACAAAACAGCCTTTCAGGGTTTACATTTTCAGCCTATGATTCTTCTTCATGATGGTTCCCATGTCTCCTGAAATAAACAATGTAGAAAGAAAAATGTTATGGTCTCTATTTGTAGCATTTGGTTCTGAAAATAACTGTGCAGGAGAGGTGACCTAGTGAAACATGCCTGAGCAAATCTCTCTGACATCACTTTCACAATTGCCTCTTTCTAATCAACAACCAGTGTCCCAGGTACTGCAATACCTGTGTGTGAATACACAAGCCAAAATTAGAAGGTCTTAATGCTAAAGGTAAGACGCCAGTTAAATTTAGAACTAACCAGAAGGCAGTCTGGTTAGTGGTTGTGTTGTGCATTCAACTTCTGCTTTTAGCTTATGACTAGGGTTTAAATGAATAATCAGTATTTAAAGTCAGGGTGGCCCTTTAAGACATAAATAACAGAGACCATCAATGAGATTGTTAAATATCAAAGAGGTTACTACTACTTCCTAAATTTCCCCTTGAGTGAGAAGTGAGTGATCAAATTCAGAAACACTTCATTTGATACAAACTAAATGCAGTCCTTCTTCTCACTAATCTCCTCCCAAGAGTTTGCTCTTCACCAGAGCAAATTAACTGAGGGTGAACGATGATCAAAAGAAAAACTTATGAAGAGCCAACTCCATAAATCGCTGGTGAGACTGAAACACAGATCAGAAAAAAATCTTTCTTTAGTCTGAGATCAGAAGCAAAAGGCCCAGATATAAGCAAGAGATAACTGCTATAAATAAATGGAGAGAAAAGAGCAAGCAGGGGTCAGCTGCAATCACGAAAGGCCTCGGTGGTACTTGGCAGCTCCTCACAGCCCTCTTCTTGTACCTTTCCCGGCAGGTAGAGCCGAAATCATGAGGCACTCCCAACGTGTGACCTGCACACACCCACCCATTCCTCCACACGTGCTACACACACACCACCACCACCCACACACACGACACCCCCCATACAGTGCCCTCACACACATACACAAAACACACAACACCCGCACCCACATGTAACCCCCCCAGACACACATGCCTCAAACAATACTCCTGTACACATACCACCACACACATACCATCTCAGACACACATAAAACCACACCACCTTCCCATACGCATCCATCAGCCTCCAAGCACACAATACCCTCCCAAAACCACCTCACACAGACACAAAAATTATACAATATCTTATACAATATCTCACATACATGCAGCACCTACACTCACACACACCATACAATACATACAAACCCAACACCACACACACATACCATTCTCCCTATATACATACTGCTCCCATGCACATACATCACACACACACACCCCACGAACATGCATACCATCCTCCCTATACACACACCCCTACACACACAACACCTACACCCCCACACAACACCACCTCCCCCCAACACAACACAACGGCACACACACCATCCTACACCCACACACCTCACACACTGATTTTCTTCTTTATGAAAGGGGTTTACACAAGCCCTTTGAGTTTAGCTGAAGTGAACAGAGGGAATTTACATAGGACTTAGGGAAGTCCATGCTTTAAGAAATTGTAATCTGAAAATCACTTCTGGAATATATCCTACCGAGAGAACTGCACACATATCAAAGGACTTGTGTACAAGGTTATTAATTGTAGTGTTCTTTATACAGAAATAATTGGAAATCAGCTGCTCCTCATCCCCACAATAGAACCACATGACTATAAAAAGAATACCATCTGAGAATGCTCTTCAGGATATATTAGTGCTGAACAGTGTATATGTATTATATATTTCTAGTGCAAGAATGGAGAGGACATAGGATATGTATTTATATTTATTGACACTCTGGAAGGAAACACAAATTAATAAAAGTATTCTCTAACAGATTAATGGAGACAAAGATGGGTACAGTCTGATGAATGAATTTTTTTTTAAATTTTTTTAAATAGATTTTTTTTGATGTGTACCATTTTTAGAGTCTTTATTGAATTTGTTACAGTGTTGCTTCTGTTGTTTATGTTCTAATGTTTGGGCAGCAAGACATGTGAGCTCTTAGCTTCCTGACCAGAGATTGAGCCCACATCCCCTGCATTGGAAGGCAGAGGCCCAACCACTGGACTACCAGGGAAGTCCCAATGAATGACTTTTTAAGTCACTTTTGGTTTTTCAACCATGCGAATGTATTATCTATTCCGAATATTTCATTGAAAACAATGACACTACAAGTCAATAAATAAAACAAGCCAATTTTTTTAAATGGGCAACAAATTTGGATACTTCACCAAAGAAAAGAGATGGATAGTAACTAAGCACCAAAAAAGGATGTTTAGCATCATTAGTTATTAGAGAAATGCAAATTAAAGCCAGAATGACTCAAATCAAAACCCAAATAATATCAAGTGCTAAGAGGGATGTGGAGCAACTGGAATTCACATATTGCTTGTGAGAACACAAAATGGAACAGTCACTTTGGAAAACAGAGCATCATTTTCTTAAATGTTTAGTATCAGTTCAGTTCAGACACTCAGTCGTGCCCAACTCTTTGTGACCCCATGGACTGCAGCACACCAGGCTTCCTGGTCCATCACCAACTCCTGGAGTTTACTCAAATTCATGTCCATCGTGTTGGTGAGGCCACCCAACCATCTTATCCTGTGTTGTTCTCTTCTCTGCCCGCCTTCAATCTTTCCCAGCATCAGGTTCTTTTCCAATGAGTCGGTTCTTTGCATCAGGTGGCCAAAGTGTTGGAGTTTCAACTTCAGCATCAGTCTTTCTTGCGTTTAACATACATTCACTATACTATCTGGGCTTCCCAAGTGGCTCAGTGGTAAAGAATCCACCTGCCAAGCAGGAGATGCAGGTTCAATCCTTGGGTCAGGAAGATTCCCTGGAGAAAGAAATGGCAACCCATTCTAATATCTTGCCTATTCATCTTTGACAAGAGCAAAGACTATCGGATAGTTGTATTCCTATTTCTACCATGAATTACCTGCAGAGTCTCTAAGTGCATGCTAAGGACTGGAATGATAATATAGAAACTGGAGAACATAAGACCAAGAATCCTTTTGTTGTTTATCCTAGAAATTAAAGTATTGATCCAGTCAAGGTCTTCTCAAGCAGGAAGGGCTAATTTGAAAGAAAATGCTTCCCACTCCAGAAGGGCAACAGCAGAAAGTTGAGATTCTGTCACTTGTATTTTTTGGCCAACATAAAATGGCCTAACAAGGAAAGGAGGAAAAAGTTGAAATGTATTCTATCTATTAATTCATATTTAATCATTATAATTTATTCATATTGGGTTTTTTTTATCTATAAAGTTCATTTCCCATGCACATGTATTTTCTGTTGACTGACTGTGGACTGACAAGTGACTGCCCATTAGCCTAGCTTAGGCATTCCTGGCTGTACCACTAACATGTTGAATCCAATTTGGATCTAACAGTTTAAAGCAGGGCAATTGCCTTTGTTCGCCTCACCTCAGTTTACAGTCATTTGCTCAAAGCGGCTAAACCAAATCCTAGAATGTCATGTGAAGTTCAACAGAATATCCTTTAGGTTTATGCCAGTAAAATCCCTTTATGATGAAGGTGAAAACAATAAAGAATTGCAATAGAGGCCAAAACTGCCAAATAAAACCTCTCATTTTATCTTACATATATGCATACACACATACACAAATATATTCTGATTATAAAAATAATGCACAAAGGCTATAAAACATTTTAGAAAATCCTCCCCAATTCTACTTCCCAGCTATCCAATGTTAGTTTTTCACTAAATATTCCTCTAGATTGTTTTCTATAGAACTACATGTTTATTTTAAGAGCATTGCTTATACAAAGAAAATTTAAAGAAATTCAAGCCAAGATACACAGATTGGATAGTAATACTTCTACCCTGATTAGAAAAAGGAAATTATGTGAGAGGATATATATAAATATCTCAAAAGAATATGTCTGAATAATTCATTAACTTTTAAAGTATTAATCTAGGGCTGTTCCCTTTGATGATTATTAAGAGAATGTAATAGAAACTGGATGTAAAAAGAAAAAGATTACAGGATCATCTGATTCTACATAAAAATTCTTAGCAACAGTATTTCACAAAGAGTTAATACATTTAATTTATGATAGTGACAGAGTTAAGAATGTGCTACCCCCCAAATATGGCACCTTGGCACACTGAATATTTTCAGCTGAAGGAATTTGAGAAATGGCAGGTGTGGGAAGGAGTCTCTGATCTTCCCCTCTCTCTGGAAGAAGGTCAGAAGACCCTCTTGTGAGAAGTGATCTCCCTCTTTCCAGAGGAAAGGAGGGACACTGAAAGGAATCTGAACAAACAGCCCTCCTTGCTAAGTTGCCCTCAGTTTGATACTCTTAGCTCTTGTCCTTTTGTCCTATCACATTTTTCTGTGACTTTGCATTCTTCATCAAAGCTAGTATAAAAACACTCAGGTTTAACTGTTTCCTGGGGGTCTTCATCTCCTTGTGAAAACTCTCGTGTCACATAAAACTTATACTGAGTAAATTTGAATGCTTTTCTCTTGTTAATCTGTCATTTGTTACTGAGCCCCAGCTGAGAACTTAGAAGAGTAGAAGGAAAAAAGAATTTTTTCATCCATACAATAGAAAATATTTTACTCTGAAAATAGAAATACTTGCTAAATAATATAATAAAGTACATGCCCTAATGCATTTAGCCATTTGAATTAGGTATTTGAATTAAGGGAAAACAGTAATTAATAACTAGAGGTAATGAACATCAAGATATCTTAATTGTCTCAGTTCAGTTCAGTTCAATTGCTCAGTTGTGTCCAACTCTTTGCAATCCCATGGACTGCAGCACACCAGACCTCCCTGCCCATCATCAGCTCCCGGAATTTACTCAAACTCACGTCCATTGAGTTGGTGATACCATCCAACCACCTCATCCTCTGTCATCCCCTTCTCCTCCTGCCTTCATTCTTTCCCAGCATCAGTATCTTTTCCAGTGGGTCAGTTCTTTGCATTCGAGTTTCAGCTTCAACATCAGTCCTTCCAATGAATATTCAGGACTGATTTCCTTTAAGATGGACTGGTTGGATCTCCTTGCAGTCCAAGGGACTCTCAAGAGCCTTCTCCAACACCACAGTTCAAAAGCATCAATTCTTGAGCGCTCAGCTTTCTTTATAGTCCAACTCTCACATCCATACATGACTACTGGAAAAACCATAGCCTTGACTAGACAGACCTTTGTTGGCAAAGTAATGTCTCTGCTTTTTAATATGCTGTCTAGGTTGGTCATAACTTAATTGTCTAGACCCAGCCTATTCCAGAAAGATTAAGAAAACCTTTACGATCGATGTTTTATATTACCATATATACAATTCACTTGGGTCATAAAAATATGTTCGGCAATCAAAAATATACCCAGCCAAGGTTTGAAGGGTCAAATACTTACAACATTTAAAGTAATAAACAAACAAACAACAAAATAGTACTCAGTTCCAGAAGTAGATTCCTTGAAGGCAGAGGCAACTTCTAATCTAGTTAGCAGTTTCTCTTATATTTAACTCCATAGTTTTACTAATAACTTCATGCAATTTTAGACATTATCTACTCATTTCCTACTATGGAAGAATTTTTCTAGCAGAATTTTGGAGACACTGCTGAAATAGCTTGTAACTACTAGTGTTGTTGAGAGTCTAATGCTATTCTAGTTCCTTCTTTTTCTTTCTGGAAACTTTTAGATTCTTATTATCCATAGTGATGGAGGGTTTTTCAGTGACGTGCCTTGATATGGATCATTTTCATTTGGACCTGTCATGTTCTTTATTCTGGAATATGTTCCTGTATCGTGTCTAGGATGGTTAACTTTATGTGTCAGCTTGACAGGGCTACAGGGTGCCCAGATAGCGGAGTAAACATCGTTCTGGATGTGCCTGAGTCTTTCTAGATGAGATTAACGTTTGAATCAGTGAGTAAAGCAATTGGCCTCCAGTGCTGGCAGGCCTCTTTCAATTCACTGAAACCCTGAATAGAAAAAAAAAAAGGCTGAGTAAGAGAGAATTCACTTTCTCTGCTAGTCTTCCATCTGGGAAATCAGTCTTTTCCTGCCTTTGGACTCAGGCTTGAACTGCAAATACACCACTGACTTTCCTGGGTCTCCAGCTTACTGATTGCAGATCTGGGGACGTGCTGGCCTCCATAATCAATAAGTAAACTGATTCCTTATAATAAATACATTGAATTTATATAAAAAGAAATATATACACCATTAATTCTGTTTCTCTGGAGAATCCAGACTGATACAATAGCTGACAATGTCTACTGCTTTTGTTTTCTTTCTGAAATCCCTATTAATCATATACTGAATGTCTTAAACTGCTCTAGTTTTCTTTCTTTTTCTAGTTTTTTGTTGTTGTTGTTTGTTGCTGCTGTTCTGCTTTTCAGGGATTCTTCAACTTTGTCTTTTAACCCTCTATTGAATTTTTTACTTAAGTCAACATATATTTAATTTCAAAAGCTTTTTCTTGTTCTTTATATATTCCATTGTCTTATCATCCTGTTTTCACTTCAAGGATGTGGAATCATCACTTATCTTTCACAGGATGTTGGTCATTTGGAGTTTCCTTCTGTTCTTTGCACTGTCTTTATTCTTATGAGTTCCTTTTCTCTTGTCATTTTGTCCCCATTTTTTCATGTCAGAGGCTTTCCTCTAAAAGTCTGCCAGTTCCTATTAAACATGAGGTGCTAAAAGGCTGATTGAAAGCTCTAGGAACATGAATGGGGCTTGCTGAATGGTGAGTTTCACTGTAGGGTAATCAAGTGGAACTTGGACATTTTACTGGACAACCCTAAATGTCAATAGGTCTTTTCTCTTGGAACTTCTCCAAGGAAAAATTATCCAGTCTACTGACTGAGGGGTACAAATTTCCTTGCCAGCATTCTGGGGACTGAGGTGGGGCGGAGGCGTGGGTTTCACTGTGCAGTATGTGATCTTCCTCTCAATCCCCCTGTTTTCTGTCTGCTACCCCATCCCCTTCAGTTGTGCCTGTCATCATCCCTGAGTCCAGAGTCTCTTTGGCATCATCTCCTCATGGATCAAGCCTCCCATTTCCTGATGAGGTGGAAGGTGGGGTGTGTGTGTGCTGTAATCTTTGGACATCAGGGGTGGGGTAGAATCTCCAGGGGTCTACTTGCTCCTTGTGCAAACTCTCAACTAATTTTCCTATGTTCATCTCACATCTTGCCCCTCCTGAAAGTACATGGTGTCTCTAATTTCTGAGTCTCTTGGGTATTCAGGGCCGTGAATCAGTTTGCTTCTCACTGGTGACTACCTCTGCAGAAACATAAGCTTCAGTTCTCACCATCCTGACAATTCAGTTACTGCTTATCCTCCACTTTAACCTTCCAAAATTCTGCTGATATCTCTAATCCACTTCGTGTTCTCTCTGGTCTATTGGCCCTGTATTACCTTTTAATATCTTTACTGTCATTTGGGTGAGATTTTAGGAAAAAGCATTGCTATTGTTGTTGTTTAGTTGCTAAGTCATGTCAAATTCTTGTACCCCTACAGATTATAGCCTGCTAGGCTCTTCTGTCTATGGGATTTCCCAGTCAAAAACACTGGAATGAGTTGCCATTTCCTTCTTCAGGTCATCTTCCTGACCCAGGAACTGAACCCATGTCTTCTGCATTGACAGGTGGATTCAGCCACCAGGGGAACCCCAGGAAAAAGCATAGATGAACTCAAAACACATGTTGCAATAGATCCTTTACATTAAGTATAGAGAACAAAACACAAAAACACCGTTCTTCTAAGCCCCCCTTTCTCCCAAGGCAGTATCTGTCTGTGGTCTGGTATACACACTCTCCCCAAGTTAATTCTTGATGATTATACATACACAAACTATTTTATTGTTCTGTATTTTTTTTGTTCTAGCCTTGGTTTCATCACTTAATAAAATGTCTTGGAGCTATTTCCATATTAGTACCTATAGTCCTAACTCATTCTTTCTCATAACTATAAAATATTCAATAGTATAAATTGATCATAATTTAAATACTCTATTTTTTAAATTTTATACACACAGACATATATATATATACACACACACATACATTTATCTTCTTGAAAGGTAAGTAAATTGACTAGAGTTGCATAAACATCAAATAATCATATTTGACATTTGATATGTAAGGGAGAAATCAAAAGGACCATGTTATATACATAGAAATCTTCACTGTTGAGTTATGTCTAATAGTGGATGAATAGAACCATATCCAATGCCTCTAGAATCTGAGATATTAAGATTCAACTCCATTTAAAGATGCACCATAATCAAACTAAAACATCCTTGAAGCTATGCAAGCCCACAGACACACAGACATAAAGCTATGTTATATAACTCTATGGTTCAATTTGCAATTTATCTTTTTACAAAGCATGAGATGTATTCTCCTCTAATCAGAACTACTTTGTGTCAGTCAGGGTCCTGACAGAAAACAGATGGCACTTTCAAGTGGGGGAACGGAGGTGAATTTAATGAAGGGACCATTTTCAGTGGTGTGCGGGTTAAGGGAAACCAAAAAGGTGTGATGAGTATCAAGGGCTTGCAACACAGAGAGCGATGACCACCTTCACGCCCCAAGATCAGAAAAGAGAACAGTCACTGGACCAGAGGGCAACTCTAGCTGGGAGCCAGGGCACCTGTGGGGGCCACGCCTTGGCAGAGTGACACAGCCAAGCCCCTGCAACCAAGAAGGGAAAACACCTGACCTCACTCTTCGTGGTGTATTTTTGTTTGCTTCATCTGGCACCCTAGGCGAGGAGAAGAATAGAGAGCCAGTCTGGAGGGGCAAATGGAAACCAGTTCTCTTATATGAAAGAGGTACCTCTGTGTCCTGCTTTTCTCATTATTAGTCATGTTTGCAGACCTCAGGGCAAAGCCATTCACCAAGAACCACAGACGATATATTTATCCAATCGTAGAGTACCCACGCTCATGAGTGCATGCTCATTTGCGTTGGACTCTTAGTGACCCCCATGGACTGTAGCCCACCAGGCTCCACTGTCCATGGAATTTTCCAGACATGAATACTGGAGTGGGTTGCCATTTCCTACTCCAGGGGATCTTCTCAATCCAGAGATGGAAACAGTCTCCTGCGTCTCTTGCACTAGAAGGCGGATTCTTTATTAGTGAGCCACGAGGGAAGCCCTTATCTGATCATGGGTCTGCCTGTGCTCAATCGCTAAGTCATGTCTGACTGTTTGTGACCCCATAGTGATGAATTAACTGACATCTCTGAAAATTGCCCACACCTCGGGTTTTAATTCCAATTATATAGAAAAGAGACTACATATAAGAAAAGTCAATAGTAAACCATCCTCTACCTGCCCCTTCCCATTAGTATTTAGTTTCCTTACTACTCCAGGCTCCGGCACTGCAGATCACATATGCTGTCAGTACTGAATGGAATTTCTCTGTTCAGGCTCTAGGAGAAAAATTCCATCATGGCTGAAGGCTAAGCCCGCCAGAGAGTGCAAGAGGGAGAACTTGAGTAAAGGATGGGAGCCATCCTTATGTTTATAATAAATATTAATCCGTGACAGAAGCAACATACAAGAAAGAATATGGATGGGGTCCATAAGGAAGCAGAGTCGCACAAATCAACTATTCTGGTAGTTAAATACTATTCTGGTAATTCTAAAGCAGCAATCTTCTTTAAGAATAAAGTTTGTTTTCATTTATAAGCAATAGAAAAAAAAATGGAGATGGGACTATCTGCAGATATTCTTACCCTAAAACAGTAAATCTGGTTAGTTGGAAAAACAGAGCCCAGAGGAAGCAATGAGATTTTATAGGTTTGAAAATTACTTTCCCCTTAAAAAGTTTTATTTAACTTTGAAATAAGTTCGATTTATTCCATTTCCACAGTTCATAAATGTACTACCAAAACATGATATTTTTAGTAGTTTAACATATCATACTTTTTCTTATGAAATTTGTTTTCTAAAAGAGTACTGAAGAAAATAATTAAGGTTCTACCTTTGGCTCAACAGCTGTAAAAGAGTTTGAACTCATTTTAAGTGCTGGGCTACTGTGTTCACCTTGATGCCTGGGTGAGTCTAAGGTTTCCAAATGATGACTTTCATAGTACAAATGACACCTGGGATGAAACGTTCCTTAAATCTCTCTATGTGACAAAAATTTTTTTCAATAATAATTATGAAAAAAAGATGAAATTTTTGAACTTTCTAACAAAGTCCATCTAGTCAAGGCTATGGTTTTTCTAGTGGTCATGTATGGATATGAGAGTTGGATGGTGAAGAAAGCTGAGCGCCGAAGAATTGATACTTTTGAACTGTGGTATTGGAGAAGGCTCTTGAGAGTCCCTTGGACTGCAAGGAGATCCAACCAGTCCATCCTAAAAGAGATCAGTCCTGGGTGTTCATTGGAAGGACTGATGTTGAAGCTGAAACTCCAATACTTTGGCCACTTCATGGGAAGAGTTGACTCATTGGAAAAGACCCTAATGCTGGGAAGGAATGGGGGCAGGAGGAGAAAGGGATGATGGAGGATGAGATGGCTGGATGGCATCACTGACTCAATGAACATGGGTTTAGGTAGACTCCAGGAGTTGGTGATGGACAAGGAGGCCTGGCGTGCAGCGATTCATGGGGTTGCAAAGAGTCAGACACGACTGAGAGACTGAACTGAACTGAAAAATAATGTCAGTAAAAAACAAATATTACAGTATAAAAGAAGGACTGAACTGTTTACCTTAAAGTGTTTTCTTTTTTTTTTAAGGATGGAAAACACATAAATAAAGGGTTTCTAAAATTTAACCCCATAAGATATGACTATAAGGGGATGACACAAGCATTTTTGCAGTGATGGAATAATTCCATATCTTGATTGTGATGATGGTTACACAAAACTGGGCTTCCCTGATAGCTCAGTTGGTAAAGAATCCACTTGCAATGCAGGAGACCCCAGTTCGATTCCTGGGTAGGGAAGATTCACTGGAGAAGGGATAGGCTAACCCACTCCAGTATTCTGGCCTAGAGAATTCCATGGACTATATGGTCCATGGGGTCACAAAGAGTTAGACACAACTGAGTGACTTTCACTTTACACAAAACTACACACAGATAAAATTGTATAGAATTGTACAGGTACCCACCAATGAGTGAATGTTAATTGATGAACATGGAATGAGGGCTATGGAGTGTATCAAGATTGATCTTCTGGTTTTGATATTGCACTGTAGTTATGTAAGATGTCAGCCTTTGGGGTAACTGGCTGAAGTGTACCAGGACCTCTCTGTACTATTTTTGCAATTTTCTATGAATCTGTAATTAACCACAACCCTCCCCCAATCTTTTAAAGGTTACAAACTGTGTGATTCCATTTATTTGACATTCTTGAAAATACAAAAGCATAGCAACAGACAACAAATCATTGGTTGCCAGGGGCAGGAGAAGGATGTGACTACAAAGGAGTTGTTCAAGGAGATTTGGGGGGAGAAGAGAGGAACAATTCTGTATCCTGATTGTTATTGTGGTTAAGAGTCTATACATGTGTTAAAACTCTTAGAACTGTATACCATGAAAATGTCAATTTTACTGTATATTAATCATTTTAAAAAATTGTCAGTCTTAAATATTTAAAAACAAAAACTGTTGAAAGCTTTGGAATCAGACTTTCATTTGAATTTTACAATAGGGAATTCCTTGGTGGTCCAGTGGTTAGCAATCTGTGCTCTCACTGTTGAGGCCCTGGTACGGGAATTCAGATCCCTCAAGCCACTGGGTGAGACCAAAAAAAAAAAAAGTTGGGCTCTTGGGCAAGTTAGGTCCCAGTTAACCAATCTATAAAATAGTAATGATAGTATCTGTCTAATGATGATGTATGTAAAACTTAGCACATTGCCTAGCACTGAGTAAATAGCATCACTTATTTTAATCTTTTTTTTTTTTTAAATTTTGGGAATCCAATCTGTAAGGAAATTTAGAATAAGGAAAAGAGCTTAATGGATATTTCTAATGGAAAACTGAATTGTTTAGAACACATCCTTCGCTTTATCATTTCTAACCTTTTGCTGACTTTGAGCTATTTCATAACTCTGAATTTGTAGATATTTGATAGTAATATAAAATAATTTTTATAGTGTCATACAAATAAATTCCTTGGTGGAATTGTGGTATGGTGGTTTAAACTGACTTTCCCCACATTGCTGGACCACCCTGCCCCCACTACATCCTAGTGAAAAATTCCCATTTTGTAAATTAACTTCAATATTCCTTTATTCCATATAAAATGGTGGCTCTTTTGATTTCTCCTTTTAACCAGTTATAATGTATTTCCAGTTTCTTCATTGAATAATGAGTTAAGTAAAATCTTTAACATGTGCTCACTTTATATCTGCATGAGAGTCATAATTTTACCTTTTGGAGGGAAATCTACCCTTTAACAATTTTATAGCTGGAAAATGCTCAGAAGCAGTGGGATATTGTAATAAAAATTACTAAACACATCATTCTAGATACTAAGTTGTTTTGAATTATCTGAAATTTTAGTGTCTTTTAAATCAATAGTCCTGATGATCAAACAGTGTTTGTGTTACTCTTGTTAATAGTGTTTTGAACAGACTAGGTCCTTAATTAATATTTGCTAAATGCATCAATCAAATTGTTATTTTATCTGAGATTGCTCAACTGGACAGAAAAACAGACTTAATTTTTGTCCTCACAGGTTGAGGCAAAAGCCCACAAGGCTCATTATTACTTATATATGGTTGTTTCAAATTATATGTCTAGAGGGGCTAGATTGTACCAGAGAGCTCCCAAACCTTAGTGGCTTACCATAAGGAAAGTTGATTTTTCCCTAATCATTGCAGTGAGGGGGTCTTTTAATGATTGCCACTCAAGGACCCAGGCTCTGGAGACTCTGCTGTGTGCTGTGCTGAGTTGCTTCAGTCGTATCCAGCTCTTTGCAGTGCTATGGGCCGCAGTCTGCCAGGCTTCTCTGGCCAAGAGATTCTCCAGGCAAGAATGCTGGGGTGGGTTACCCTGCCCTCCTCCAGGGGATCTTCCTGAACCAGGCCTGGAACTCGTGTCTCCTGCATTGGCAGGCAGGTTCTCTGCCACTAGCGCCACCTGGGAAGCAGTGGAGATCCTATTTAACACTTAGTTCTATAATCACTGCAGCAGCAGGATAGGAATCTGAGACATAAACATGGGCTTTTAAAGTTTTCCCTGGGAAATGATGGGGCTTCCCTCATAGCTCAGTTGGTAAAGAATCGCAATGCAGGAGACCCTGGTTCGATTCCTTGGGTTGGGAAGATCTGCTGGAGAAGGGATAGGCTACCCACTCCAGTATTCTTGGGCTTCCCTTGTGGCTCAGCTGGTAAAGAATCCGCCTGCAATGTGGGAGACTTGGGTTCATTCCCTGGGTTGGGAAGATCCCCTGGAGAAGGAAAAGGCTACTCACTCCAGTATTCTGGCCTGGAGAATTCCGTGGACTGTATAGTCCATGGGGTCACAAAGAGTCAGATACTTTGCAACTGAGCGACTTTCACTTCACTTCACACTTCACTGGGAAATGATATATATTACCTCTCACATTGCGCTAGCCAAAGCAAGTCTCACAGTCTCACCTTACTTGGAGAAGAGCAGGGAAGCACAGCCCCTGCCTTGTGCCAGGAGGAAAGAAAGACCAAAATGGCATTAATGAATCCCACATCAATATGCTCAGAGATAAAATGAGCACAAAAGAATGAAGTACTCCACAGGAAACTTCTGATCATTGTTAATATAAACTGCAGAGATGTTAGAAATGTACTTGACACCTTCTTCTCTCACGAAAACATTTCCACGCCACTGCCCCACAAAATATCCTTTGTGATTGTTTTTGTTGTTAAGAGTTTCAGAGAGAAAAGAAAACTTTCCTTTTTATTATCACCACCAGAAAATCACTGAGGTCCCTGGCAGAGGTGAAGAGAACCTGGGGGCATTCATTTAAGAAAAGGAATAATTTGACTATCCAAGGGAAAACTTAAAAAGAATCAAAATAAAATGTCAAGTGAAGAAACAAAAGAGTGAATAAAGTTTTATCAGGTAAAAGAATATTTTTCAAAAAGCAGATCGAGAGTTTGATAAAGTGCTTACCTGATAATCCACAGCCAGGGTGGGTACCAAGCCCTGGCTGATTTTTGTGTACTCTTTGCTGAAGACAGAGTGGTTATGCCCTGGCACAGTTTTAGAACAGGAAGAATGCAGGTTTTAAACCACTGTTTTATTGAAGGAAAAAAGTAGCCTGTACCAGAGGACTCAAAAAACCCAGGAAGTGAAGTGTAGCCAACAACTGCCCGGGGGGCGTGGGGTGCGGGGGGCGGGGGGGGGGTTCTGTACCTGGATCCAGACCAAGTCTGTTTCAAGTTTATTTGATTGAGAATTTCACTTTGAAAAGAGTACTTCATGGGGACCTTTGGGAGCTGTCAAACTCTGTCCTGAGGCAGAAGATTAACGGCTCTGTGGACCAGCAGGGAGAAGCCCAGTAAATCAGAAGCCCCTTGTTTGCGGGTCTGTGGCTTACAGGTGGTAATGTAACAGGCTGTGCCTCTCTGCGGGGGCCCGGGGACTCACAGTTAATGGGTCAGAACTAGCCATGTGGATGGAGGAGAGCCTCTGAATACGTTCTCCAAACTGCTGATTGAAAAACGGGCTTGAATGAGCCTACGAAAGAATTACCTATTCTGCAAGGATCCCCAGGAAGCTGGTAACAGTGGTGTCCTCTGGGGAAGGGACCAGCCTTTTGTGTCTTATGAGGGGGGCGGTCAAGTGTAGCGGTTAAGAGCGTGACCCTGGAAACTTCGGCCTATCCTTTAGTAGTTGTATGGGTTTTCAACCTTAAAGGGTCTCAGCTGTAAAATGGGGATTATAATAAGGATTAAATGAGTTAATTATTCAAAAAGCGGGACAATGTACATAGGGCTATACAACTTTTGGCTTTCCCTATGTATTTGCATGTATTTACCTATTGAAAAAATTATCTTATTCTGTTTTATTTTATTGAAGTATAGTTGATTTCCTAGGCTTCCCAGGTGATGGTAGTGGAAAGAACCCACTTGCCAGTGTAGGAGAGGCAAGAGACATGGGTTCGATCCCTGGGCCAGAAAGATTCCCCTGTAGGACGGCATGGCAGTCCACTCCAGTATTCTTGCCTAGGCAACCCCATGGACAGAGAGTCTGGCAGGCTATATATAGTCCATGGGGTCACAAAGAGTCAGACACAACTGAGCATGCACACAAATTGATTTGCAATATTGTGCCACGAAAAAGAAATTAATTTTATGTTTTCATAAAGCATTAGAAATATGTCTATAGAGCAAATAATTGTCTCATAATATGCTTTCTGGGATTTTATATTTGTAAGTGAAATTTTCTTACAGTTAGACACAACTATAATTCTCCTCCCTCTGCCCATCTCCCTTCTTTGCATTTCTTTTTCATGATCTGGTCCTGCATTTGGCTATGTGGTAGCCTGGAAGTGTGAGGGGTCATTTCCATCAGTGGCCCCCATAGCCCAAGTCTCTGGTGATCACCTAAGTATTTGCTCCCCAGAGAGCTTTTCAATAGCAAAGAAAAGGAAATAATATTTACCACTCCTGCACCTCATACAGTCCCCCAAGAGGGGTGATACTCTCTTCCTGAATTTTATTTTGCAGATATGAAGGCAAGGGAATGTCTTCTTAAATGGATGTTTAAAGGCATGGATGTTCAGAGAGAACTACTATCCTCCAGTTTTTTTTTTTTTTAATTTCAAATATACACAAAAGAAGAGGGAGTGGTGGAACAATCCGTCATGTATCCAGCACCTAGGTTTAATAATGTTAACTCTGCCATATTTGCTCCTTTTTCCTCTTAGTTGTTGTAAGCAAAATTGTAGAGCATGAATTTGTTTTCCCCTTTTTTCCCTCCTTTGTAAATACAGCTTTATAGTTAGATGGCATCACTGACCCAATGGACATGAGTTTGGGTAAACTCCAGGAGTTGGTGATGGACAGGGAGGCCTGGTGTGCTACAGTCCATGGGGTAGCAGAGTTGGACACGACTAAGCAACTGAACTGAACTGAAGTCATATACAATACAATTCACCCATCTAGAGTGTACAATTCAATGTTTTTAGTATATTCACAGATATGTGTAACCCATTACCACAATCAATTTTAAAACATTTTTATCATCCCAAAAGAAAATCTTGAATCCTTAAGCTGTTAACCCCACTTCCCTCTACATCCCCAGCCCCAGGCAACCACTAATCTTCTTTCTGTCTTTTTTAATACATTTGCCTATTCTAGACATTTTATGTAAGAGGAATCATACAATATGTAGCCTTTTGTGATTGGCTTTTTTCATTTTCACCTTCAGTGTTTTCAAGGTTCATCCATGTTGTGGCATGAGTCAATACTTTATGTCTGAATAATATCCCATCATGTAGATATTCCATATTTTATTTATCCATTCATCATAATTGACAGACTTTTAGGTTGTTCCCATTTTTTTAACTACTATGAGTAAAGCTGCTATGAATATTGGTCTACAAGTAACCTGACATTTTATCTCTAATTTTTTAATATTCATATCTAGGAGATAAGGGCATTTTCCCACAATATCATCCAAATAGCCATCCTCTAATAACTTAATCAAGATACAAATTTCACTAATTTTCTCAAAATCTCCTGTTATGGTTTATTTGTTCCAATCAAGACCCAGTCAATACAATGTTTCCATATACTATATTTGGTTGTCATGTCACTCAAGTACCTTCTAAGTAGAAGAGTGCTATTGTTATTCAGTCGCTCAGTCGTGTCTTTTTGTGACCCCATGAACTGCAGCACACCAGGCTTCCCTGTCCTTTACCATCTCCCAGAACTTGTTCAAACTCATGTCCTTTGAGTCAGTGATGCCATCCAACCATCTCATCCTCTGTCATCCCCTTCAATCTTTCCCAGCATCAGGGTCTTTTCTAATGAGTCAGCTCTTCACATCAGGTGGCCAAAGAAGAATGCTATATTTCCCCCGTTTTCCCTTGAGATTGACTTGTTGAAAAGTCACCATCCTCCTTTAAAGCATCTTCTGAAAGCCTATGAGAAAGCTGCAGACAAGGCTTACAAAAACCTCATTTCTAGCATGCTCATCACTCTTTTTATAATGATTTTGAAACTCAGTCCACTAAATAAGTGTACCTTTGTTTACCAATACAGAATTTTGAGCTCTGCCCTATTTTACCAAATGAATATTAATCATGATCTGATTGGGGTTTCATCTTTCCCCAGGGTGGCCTCCAAGTTGCTGGGGGTTTATAGAATGTGGACATGTGTAGAGGGGTGGGTCTTGGGTTCCTGACTGCCATCTCCCATGGCATCCACTGAAGCATTCCCATGACCTTCTGTCCACTCAGTCCATGCAGAGCAGTGCTAGATTATATTCCACTCAGCCTGAATCTTACCAAATCAAGTTCGACTGCTCACCACTCAAAAATCAATACTCTAGAGGCCAATGTTGATTGAAAAGAAAGATGCTTTTAATCAGAATGCCATCAATCTGGGGAGATCATGGACTCAATGTCCCCTCAAAACTACCTCTGAAGATTCTGCAGCCATGAAAGTTTTTAAAGGGTAAAAAGGAAGAAATCTTAGTTAATCATTGAGATAGTGGGTCAGAGTCATCACCATCCCCCACTGTGTGTTGGCTTACGAGCAGCTTGTCGGACTTCTTATGAGTTTTCTTTAGATGCTATCTTATTCCCACAGTTTGTTCTTGAAATTACTGAAGAGGAATCCAGGGAAGCTATCTGGTCATCTGTTAATTATTTATTCTTCATTTCTATTTCTTTGATGCACAGAAAGAACCAACAGGTTAAGCAAGGTATTGTGTGATCAAAAGATTTGAAAGGTGTGCTAGGGCCGAGATGAATAGAGCATGGTGGGAGAGAGGGGGGCTGGTTTAAGGTTAGTGGAATGACAAAAGGGACCTCCTGCAGAGAAGGTTTCCTTCAAAAGAGCTTTTTCCTGCCAGAAACTGATTACAAAACAAGATCTCCTTGGCTTGGTCTTTGTCTATGAGCATACAAGAAACTTGTTATGGCTCCAGTTTTCAGCTATGGGATTCAGCAGTCCGTGGGGCCATTTTCGTCTGTCTTGACCTGTGCTGTCTAGCAGTCTCCAGCCACAGGTGGCTGCTGAACATTTCATTGAAATATGTCTAATACAAACTGAGGGGTGCTGTGACTATAAAGTACACATTAGATTCCAAAACCTTAGTACAGGGACTTCCCTGGAGGTTCAGTGGTGAAGACTCCATGAATCCAATGCAGAGGCGTAGGGTCGATCCCTGGTCAGGGAACTAAGATTCCACATGCTGTGTGGCGTGGCCAAAAACAAAAACTTTAGAACATAAAAATGCAAAATATCTAATTAATAATTTCTCTACTGATTACATGTTGAAATGATAATGTTTAGGCATATGAGGTTAAATAAAATAATTTATTAAAATTAATTTCACCAGTTTCTTTTTACGTTCTTTAATGTGGCTACTTATTAGAACATATAATAAGACAGAAGGGTTAGTCACTTAGTCATGTCTGACTCTTTGCAGCCCCATGGACTGTAGCCTGCCAGGATCCTCTGTCCATGGGATTCTCCAGGCAAGAGTACTGGAGTGGGTTGTTGTTGTTGTTGCTGAAGTTCAGTCATTCAATCGTGTCCGACTCTTTTTGACCCCATGGACTGCAGCATGCCAGGCTTCCCTGTCCTTCACCATCTTCCAGAGCTTTCTCAAACTCATGTCCATTGAGTCAGTGATGCCATCCAACCATCTCATCCTCTGTGGTCCACTTCTCCTCCTGCCTTCAATCTTTCCCAGCATCAGAGACTTTTCTAATGAGTTGGCTCTTCGCATCAGGTGGCCAAAGTATTGGAGCTTCAGCATCAGTCCTTCCAATGAATATTTGGGCTGATTTCCTTTAGGATGGACTGGTTGGATCTCCTTGAAGCCCAAGGGACTCTCAAGAGTCTTCTCCAACACCACAGTTCAAAAGCATCAATTCTTCAGTGCTCAGCCTTCTTTAGGTTCCAACTTTCACATCCATACATGACTACTGGAAAAGTGGGTAGCCATTCCCTTCTCCAGGCAATCTTCCCAACCCAGGGATTGAACATGGGTCTCCTGCATTGTCAGGTGGATTCTTTACCGTCTGAGCCACCAGGGGAGCCTGCTTACTAGAGCATTCAAAATTACATGTGTAGCTCAAATTACATTTCTATTGGACAGTGTGCTGGTCTAAATTTTCCGTGAGGCCATTTCTTTCCCAGTATGCCATTTCCT
Organism: Antilocapra americana; assembly: GCA_007570785.1. NCBI lineage: Eukaryota > Metazoa > Chordata > Mammalia > Artiodactyla > Antilocapridae > Antilocapra > Antilocapra americana. The sequence continues at coordinate 35,196,644 of ML660200.1, forward strand.
CTCCTTTGCCACATCAAGTCAGGGGCATTCTGGGATTTGTCTACTCCACAAACTGTTCTGGAATGGGGTCCAGTAGGCGAGAGATAGCCTAGGCTCCTCTCATGGAGCACTCACTGCTGTCTCACTTGTTTACTTTTCCTCAGCTTCCCTTCATCCTTCCACTTAGACTGCATTTAGTCAGGGAGTAGGTAAGACAGCTTTTTGGTCTGCCTTCCAAAACGGTTGTTTATACCCCACCTGAGTATTTGAAAGTCAAAAGCCAAGAATTTGATTCTGGTTCTACTACGTTATTCCTACCCTGAGGCAATCTGTGCATAAAACACTCTCACTACTGCCAGAATGGGGTAGATGTTACAGAGAAGCAGGAAATGCTGGGAATGAAAGCTGCGTTAGTTGCAATATCAAAGCCTCACCCATCATTCTAGAAACACGTGTTGTGCAGTGATTCTGTCAAATGCTGTGCTAGGGTTTGGGAACCCTGAGATGAAGGTGACCCAGGCTCTACTGTCAAAGAGGACAGGCCTAGTGAGTGATTTAAGTGTATAAATCCATAGGTGCAGGGAAATTTTAGAGGCACTGCGGCTGAAATACCTCTGCAGGATACAATACGGCACAAGAAAAAGGCTGACTGGCCAATTCTCCTGCAGGGTCGGGGCAAAGCAACCAGGAAACTCAAGCCAAAGCACTATGGATACCAAAGAGTTTGTTATGAACTCTTTGTGCCTCAGGAAAGTCACTTTCTGAGCCTTGGTTTCCTCATCTGAGAATAATGTGGATGATACCTTCTATCTCAAATCACTGCCACGAAGGAGAAAAATAAATATACCAAACTCTTAGCATGCTTTGACACTGGGTGGTAGGTAGGATTATGGGTGACTATTATTTTGTTCTTAATGTTCTGTATTACTTAGTTTTTTAAAATAAAAAACAAATATTACTTTTATAATCAGTTCAAAATAAGAACAATTTGATTTTAAATTTTGCCTTTGCTGCCAAACTTCTTGAACTAGTGATCTATACTGGCTCCCTCCTGCACTTCCTCCCCATTGTCTGAATCCAGCCATTGTAATCTGGCTTCCACTCCCTCATCCAAAGGTCTCCAGTGGCCTCCCACTTGCCAAAGCCAATGACCTCTTTTCAACCCTTGTCCAACTTGATTTTGCCACATCATTAACACAGGTTCTTGAACTTTCTGAAAATCGCTGTTTAAACTATGGAAATAATGTACCTGTACTACACACACACAGACACACGCATACACATGCATGCCCATCATCTACAATGTTACCACCATAATACAACCAAGGTCATTTTGATATATTTCCTGCTAGTCTTTTTAAGTATTTTTCACATCATTATAGCATGAATATTAATCCAGTTTTGAATTTACCACCTCTTTCTTGAAACTCTTATTTCCATAAAACAATTATTTTTTGAGTTTTCAATAATTTACGCATTTCTTAAACTTATACTACTTTGCATAAAATTTCTAAAGTGCTTGTTAATGTGCAGATCCCTGGACCCTACTCTACCCCATCACAAATATTCTATTTCATTTCTATTGGTTTGGGCCAAGAGCCTGTTTCCTGCTTTCTATTGCAAGAGGTCCAAAAATTCTACTGAGAAACATTTCTACAGACTCACCCCTCCACAGCAACCAGCTAACCAACCAAGCAAGGACCAAAAACAACTTTGGAAACCCAAACCAGTGCTTTCTAATCATCAGATTCTCTACAGGTTGGGTTTGAGTATCTATTTTTTAATTCCTTTTCATGGTTCTGATGAGCCATGACCTTAACTGAAACTACACTATTCTATTTGCATTTTTCACTTTCAAGTCCCAGGGTCTTTGTTTGTGCTATTCCCTTTGCTTGGGTTTCCATCGCTTCTCACATTCATCCTTGAAGCATAGCTCAAATGTGGCCTCTGTCAGATTTCACAGTTGCTGTTGTTGTTCAGTCACTCGGTTGTGTCTGACTCTTTAATACTTCATGGACTGCAGTACACCAGGCTTCCCAGTCCTTCACTATCTTCTAGAGCTTGCTCAACTTCTGTCCATTGATTCGATGATGCCACCCAACCAGAGGCTTTTCTATCTCCTCTGTCTTTCTTTCCCACTCAAAAATTAGTCATTTAAGTGTCTGTGATTTTAGGCTGGGCAATGAGATACTTGAGAGCAAGTACAGTGCACGTCTTTGCTATTCCTGAGTAATAGATTTCCTCAAAACTTAATGTTTAAAACTACAATAAACATTTTCTACCTCACAGACCTTACAACATCTTCAGTTCAAGGATTCAGAAGCGGCTTGCATGGCTCAGGCTTGAATCTCTCATGAAGTAGTCAAGGTGTTGGGTAGGGCTGTAGTCACCTGAAGGTTTGGCTGGGGCTGAAAAATCCACTTTCCAGATGGCAAACTTAAGTGGCCAGCAAATCAGTATCAGCTGTTGGCAGAGGGCCTCTGTTATTCTTTACGTGAATCCTTTCATACGGCTGCTTGGGCGTCCTTACAATATGGTGGCTGTCTTTCTTCCAAGCAGGCATTCTGAGAGCAAGAATAAGACTACAATTTCTTTTATGACCTAGCCTTGAAGGTCACCCACCATCACTTCTATAGGATTCTATTGATCACACAAGACAACCATAATACAGTGTAGAAAATTATGCATGGATATAAGGATCATTTGGGGTCATCTTTGAGGCTGGCTACCACAGAGAATATCTGTTTTTTTTTTCTTTTATCTATTCACTCTTTGTAGAAACATATTTCATGTTATACAACCAGGTTGAACCTTCCTTATCTGAGGGGGAAGCATATAACCTAAGCCTGGCCAATTTGATATTCCATTACTCTGGTCAGAGTGGTCAGTTAAGTGGATGTGTGACCAACTAGAGATAATCAGAAGCTTCCTTGACTTTTGATATACGGATTCTAAGGAAGAGAGGGTCTCTATTCTGCTATTTTGAGATCTAAGAATGATCTTAGCTGGAGTTTCTAAAGGCCATTTGTTCAGGTCAAATTGGAGGAAGCTATCTTTAGTAAGAAAAAAGGAGGCCAACTCACAAAGACAGGGAAAAACAAGTGGAGATGAATAGAGAAAAAAAGAGTCCTGATGAAATAATTTGAGCTCCCTTGATCCAGTCAAGCCTGAAATTAACACAGATTTTTTAGTTACATGGGTCAATATATTCCTTTTTTTATTCAAGCTAGTTTAAGTTGGATTCCTATCGCCTGCAACAAAAACAACTCCAACACATTAGCAGGGTCTGTATCTTACTTCTCTTGAGTTTCCAACATTGGGTTCTAAGTACTCAACTCAAGTTGGATGAATTTGTTGTTGTTGTTATTCAGTCACTAAGTCCTGTCTTGATTCTTTGCAATCCCATGGACTGCAGCATGCCAGGCTCCTCTGCTCTTCACTATCTTCCAGAGTTTGCTCAAATTCATGTCCATTGAGTCAGTGATGCTATCTAACTGACTCAGTGATGCTATCTATCTAACTATGCCATCTCGTCTTCTGCCACCAGTCTTTTCCAATGAGCCAGCTCTTCACATCCAGTGGCCAAAGTATTGGAGCTTCAGCTTCAGTGTCAGTATTTCCAGTGAATATTCAAGGTTGATTTTCTGTAGGATTGACTGGTTTTAACTCCTTGCGGTCCAAGGGACTCTCAAGAGTCTTCTCGAGCACCACAGTTCAAAAGCATCAATTCTTTAGTGCTCACCCTTCTTTATGGTCCAACTCTCACATCCATACATGACTGCTGGAAAAACCATAGCTTTAACCATACTGACCTTTGTTGGCAAAGTGATGTCTCTGCTTCTTAATATGATATCTAGGGTTGTTGTGACTTTCCTTCCAAGGAGCAAGCATCTACTAATCACATGGCTGCAGCCAGAGTCTGAATTGATTTTGGAGCCCAAGAAAATAAAATCTGTCACTGCCTCTACTTTTCCCCATCTATTTGCCTTGAAGTTAATGGGACTGGATGCCATGATCTTCATTTTTTGAATGTTGAGTTTCAAGCCAGATTTTCCACTCTCCTCTCTCACCCTCATCAAGAGGCTCTTCAGTTCCTTTTTGCTTTCTGTCATTAGGGTGGTAATAGCTGAGGTTGTTGATATTTCTCCTGGTAGTCTTGATTCCAGCTTGTGCTTCATCCAGCCCGGCATTTCACATATATTCTGCGTCTAAGTTAAATAAGCAGCTTGACAATATACAGCCTTGATGTACCCCTTTCCCAATTTTGAACCAGTTCATTGTTCCATGTCTGTTCTAACTGTAGCTTTTTGACCTGCATACAAGTTTCTCAGGAGACAGGTAAGGTAGTCTATTACCTCCATCTCTTTAAGAATTTTCCAGTTTGTTGTAATCCACCCAGTCAAAGGCTCTAGCATAGTCAGTGAAACAGATGTTTATCTGGAACTCCCTTGCTTTCTCTGTGATCCAATGAATATTGGCAATTTAATCTCTGATTCCTCTGCCTCTTCAAAACTCGGCTTCTACATTTGCAAGTTCTTGGTTCATGTACTGCTAAAGCCTAGCTTGAAGGATTTTGAGCATAGCCTTGCTAGCTTGTGAAATGCGCACAATTGTATGGTAGTTTTAACATTCTGTCGTGTGACCCTTCTTTGGGATTGGAATGAAAACTGACTTTTTCCAGTACTGTGACCACTGTTGAGTTTTCCAAATTTGTTGACACCTTGCGTATATCACTTTAACAGCATCATCTTTGGGGATTTGAAATAGCTTAGCTGAAATTCCATCACCTCCACTAGCTTTGTTTGTAGTGAAAGTAAAAGTTGCTCAGTTGTGTCCAATTCTTTGCAACCCCATGGACTATAGAGTCCATGGAATTCTCCAGGCCAGAATACTGGAGTGTACAGCCTTTTCCTTCTCCAGGGGATCTTCCGAACCCAGGTCTCTTGCACTGCAGGTGGATTCTTTACCAACTGAACCACAAGGGAAGCCCCAAAATATTGGAGTAGGTAGCCCATCCCTTCTCCATGGGATCTTCTAGACCCAGGAATTGAACTGAGGTCTCCTGCGGTGCAGGCGGATTCTTTACCAACTGAGCTGTTAGGGAAGCCCTCAAGCATTGATTGTAGTAATGCTTCCTAAAGTCCACTTCACTTCACATTCCAGGATGTCTGGCTCTGGGTGAATACCATCATGGTTATCTGGGTCATTAATACCTTTTCTGTATAGTTCTTTTATGTATTCTTGCCACTTCTTCTTAATCTCTTCTGCTTCTTTTAGGTCCTTACCATTTCTGTCCTTTATCATGCCCTTCCTTGCATGAAATCTTCCCTTGATATCTCCAGTTTTCTTGAAGAAATCTCTAGTCTTTCTCATTCTATAGTTTTCTTCAGTTTCTTTGCACTTTTCATTTAAGAAGGCCTTCTCATCTCTCCTTGCTATTTTCTGAAACTCTGCATTCAGTTGGGTATATCTTTCCCTTTCTCCCTTGCCTTTCGCTTCTCTTCTTTTCTATGTTATTTGTAAAGACTCCTCAGACAACCACTTTGCCTTCTTGCACTTCTTTTTCTTTGGGATATTTTTGGTCCCTGACTCCTGTACAATGTTACAAACCTCTGTCCATAGTTCTTCAGATACTTTATTTACCAGATCTAATCTCTTGAATCTATTCATCCATCACCTCCACTGTATAATCATAAGAGATTTGATTTAGACCGTACCTGAATGGCTTACTTGTTTTTCCTATTTCTTCAAGTTAAGCCTGAATTTTGTAATAAGGAGCTCATGATCTGAGTGAAAGTCAGCCCCAGTTTTTGTTTTAACTGACTGTATAGAGTTTCTCCACCTTTGGTTGCAAAGAATATAATCAATCTGATTTTGTTGTTGACCATCTGGTGAAGTTCACATTTAAACTTGTCTCTTGGGTTGTTGAAAAAGGGTGTTTGCTATGACCAGTATGTTCTCTTGATAAAGCTCTGCCCTAAACACTGATGGCAAAGAAGCTGAAGTTGACCAAGTCTATGAAATTGGATTAATACCTTAATCAATTATCATTTTTTAAATAAAAGTAATCTGATATATGATGCTGTGAAAGTGCTGCACTCAATGTGTCAGCAAATTTGGAAAACTCAGCAGTGGCCACAGGACTGGAAAAGGTCAGTTTTCACTCCAATCCCAAATAAAGGAAATCGCAAAGAATGCTCAAACTACTGCACAATTGCACTCATCTGACATGCTAGTAAAATAACGCTCAAAATTCTCCAAGCCAGGCTTCAGCAATACATGAACTGTGAACTTCCAGATGTTCAAGCTGGTTTTAGAAAAGAGAGAGAAACCAGAGATCAAATTGCCAACATCTGCTGAATCATCGAAAAAGCAAGAGAGTTCAAGAAAAATATCTATTTCTGCCTCATTGACTATGCCAAAGCCTTTGACTGTGTGAATCACAATAAACTGTGGAAAATTCTGAAAGAGATGGGCATACCAGACCATCTGACCTGCCTCTTGAGAAACCTGTATGCAGGTCAGGAAGCAACAGTTGGAACTGGACATGGAACAACAGACTGGTTCCAAATAGGAAAAGGAGTACGTCAAGGCTGTATAATGTCACCATGTTTATTTTACTTATATGCAGAGTACATCATGAGAAACACTGGGCTGGAGGAAGCACAAGCTGGAACCAAGATTGCTGGGAGAAATATCAATAACCTCAGATATGCAGATGACACCACCGTTATGGCAGAAAGTGAAGAACTAGAGAGCCTCTTGATGAAAGTGAAAGAGGAGAGTGAAAAAGTTGACTTAAAGCTCAACATTCAGAAAACTAAGATCATGGTATCCAGTCCCATCACTTCCTGGGAAATAGATGGGGAAACACTGTCTGACTTTATGACTGCAGCCATGAAATTAAAAGACACTTCTTGGAAGGAAAGTTATGACCAACCTAGACAGAATATTAAAAAGCAGAGACATTACTTTGTCAACAAAGGTCCATCTAGTCAAGGCTATGGTTTTTCCAGTGGTCATGTATGGATGTGAGAGTTGGACTATGAAGAAAGCTGAGCACCAAAAAATTGATGCTTTTGAACTGTGGTGTTGGAGAAGACTCTTGAAAGTCCCCTGGACTGCAAGGAGATCCAACCAGTCCATCCTAAAGGAGGTCAGTCCTGGGTGTTCATTGGAAAGACTGATGTTGAAGCTTAAACTCCAGTACTTTGGCCACCTGATATGAAGAGCTGACTCAAACCCTGATGCTGGTAAAGATCGGTGGTGGGAGGAGAAGGGGACAACAGAAGATGAGATGGTTGGATGACATCACCAACTCGATGGACATGGGTTTGGGTGGACTCCAGGAGTTGGTGATGGACAGGGAGGCCTGGCGTGCTGCGGTTCATGGGGTCGCAAAGAGTCAGACATGACTGAGTGACTGAACTGAACTGAACTGAACTGAATCTGATATATGCAAATGTTGGGGATTATTTTTTAAAGAATTGGCAACTTACCAACAACTATGAGAACACTAAAAATCCTAGAACTTTGAAAAGTGTGGGAATCTGGAAGCCTACAGAGCCATTATATTAGTCAGTTGTGCTCAGTTTCCTGCAGTCCTGTGTGATGCGGTTGAGTGAGTGGTTGACCAGCTTCCTGAGTACATGCAGAAAACGACTGAGGAAAGGACTGTGGGAGATGCACAGCAGGTAGCCTTTGTGACAGGAAATGGAAGAAGGCACTAAGTGCACCTCCCAACATGGGTAATATGATGTCACAGGAATTAGGATGAGTAAGCCAACCACAGACACCCACAGGAGGCTGGCTGTGGGCGGTGGGATTTTGGTCTCTCTAGGAATCATGTCCAGAGTGGAATTGCAATAGCAAGATGCACTATCAGATTTATAGCTTCAGGAAAAGAGTTCACCAAATAGCTTGACTAGTAATCAGATCATCCCAACTCTTGCCCTGGCTGAGGGACTGCAAGGAACAGAGGAATATACGGCTTTATAAAGGAATGTTTGCTGTGACACAGATGAGTAGTATTACACGCGTGAGTGGTTGTTGTGATATAGAATGATATAGGGAGATATAAAAGGAAGGAAGCCAAATATGAGAAAGAGAAAAAGATTGTCTGCTGCCTGCCTTTCTCATCAAAGTCTTCTAAAACTTACAAGTCCTGTTGCGTCTAGGAAAACCGTTATACACATCATCAACCGAGTGACAGGTCTTTATTTTTAGTTCATTGCAGAAACCCTGCTACCCAAATGATGCCTGACAGAAAAATCTCCTGTTGGTAAGGACCTTTTCTCAAGCCAAGGTAAACCTCAGAATTCCTTAGTTTTCCCCTGGGCTTGTACAGCAAGTCAGTTTTCTTTAATTCCATAAACTCCTATGACTCCTAGTTACATACCAACCACTGTTTTTCAGAAAGGAAGCTAATGTCTATACCAATAAGAGCCTAGATTCTGGAGTTAGTCTAGCTGTGTTCAAATCATGGCTACCTCACTCAGTTGGCCTATATCATCTAGGACAAGTCATTCTTTGTGCCTCAGTTTCCTTGCCAGTAAAATGAGGTTAACAATATGATAATAGTATCTCTTCATAGAGACATGACAAGTACTAATTGAATATGTGTGTGTGTGTATAGAGAGAGTTTAGAACAGTGCCTAACACACAGTAAGCCCTTTATAATTTTTTGATATTATTATTATATAGACAAAATCACATTTCTCTCTATGAAACTTCCTCAAATCTTCGTCATTATGCACAGATCTCATTAGATACATCTCATTAATGAGAACTGTTTGTGGATCAAATGTTGTTGACTGGCTTAAGCCACTTTGGTGTACAATTGTCAGTGTCTTGGTGGGGCCTCTGCCAATTTTTCCCCTTAGAGTCTGGTGTGTCCATGAGCTCAAAGCTCCTGACCAGAACTTCTTGAGGAAACGGAACCAGATGTCATGATGCCGTAGAGCCAGATCCAGCCATGCTTCTCAACAGGTCAGGTGAAAGAATCCTACACTAAATAGCAAGCATGGAACTAAACAAACACCCAGGCCTAGAGCAGCACTCTGGGCTCACACAAAACTGATGCCCCATTCCTTTAAGGGTAAGATGCCCGTGCATCACAAATCCCTCAGTAATCATCCATGTCACCAATAGATCGTTAAGCTATTTCTAGCACCTCTTATGCTAAAGAATAAGGGAAATCCATATTCCCCATTAGAGCACTTCAAAGTGTTCATTAACAACTTATACTCCATGGTGGTGCAGTGGTAAAGAATCCACCTGCCAAGGCAGGAGACACAGCAGATGAGATTTGGATCCCTGGTTCAGAAAGATCCCCTGGAGAAGGAAATGGTAACCCACTCCAGTACTCCTGCCTGGGAAATCCCATGGACAGAGGAGCCTGACATGCTACAGTCCATGGGGTCGCAAAGAGACATGCTGAGCACGCATGCAGAGGGTGAATATTAAAACTATTGTTTAAAGTGCACTTATCTTGATATGCTAAAGTATTTCAATTATGACAGTAATCACCTAATGTCAGTGGAACTCTCAGACAAAAAAAAACATTTTTTTTTGTTAGGTGGCAGCAGTGATTTTTGAAGATGTTCATAGATTCCTCATTAAAAATGAATAATTAAAATAATATGAGCTGATAAATGCTCTCTTTGCAAGGAACCTTCACAGCTCCTGACTTGATAATCGCCAAAAAATGTGTTTTCAGCTGCGTGGGTGGGTTGGAAGTGATGCTTCATGTGACTCAGGCACTAACTTGATCTCCTTAATTCCAGGATTATCAGTGGGAAACGGTTTTCAAAGAAATAGATTTTTGATGAAGCAAATGGAATTTCACTGTATTGAAACATTGAATATCAATATATTGACATAGAAGACCTTTTTAACTCTTGCTATCTGTAGAAAACAACTTTGATTTACAGTACAAAAGTCATGCAGTCAATATGGTGGAACAGAATTCACTGACATGTTCATTTCTGGCACACCTCACCCCTTTGCTTTTGATACTGAACCAAAAGTAGGTCACGGTAGGCAAAATATTAAAAAAAATAGAGATATTTCTTTTTAGTGTCTTTGATGGTACATATATTTGTCTCTCACTAATTGCACAGAGGGCTGCAGGAGGGCACAGATTTTCTGCAGGATAAGGGAGAGAAGGCAGAAGGAAGGAAGATTAAGAAGGCCAATTGCTGAAGATAAGCTTTATCTACTTGGAAGTGGCCAGTCTATCACTAAAAACCTGAACCAAAAATTGTTTTGCTTTTTGTTGTTATGTTAGGGGAAATGAAGGAAACTTATGATTATTCAGTCAGTTCAGTTGCTCAGTCATGTCTAACTCCTTGCAACCCCATGGACTGCAGCATGCCAGGCTCCCCTGTCCTTCATCAACTCCTGGAGCTTGCTCAAACTTATGTCGATAGATTTGGTGATGCCATTTAACCATTTCATCCTCTGTTGTCCCCTTCTCCTCCTGCCTTCAATCTTTCCCAGCATCAAGATCTTTTCAAACGAATCAGTTCTTTGCATCATGTGGCCAAAGTATTGGAGCTTCAGCTTCAGCATCAGTCCTTCCAATGAATATTTAGGACTGATTTCCTTTAGGATTGACTGGTTGGATCTCCTCGCAGTTCAAGGGACTCTCAAGAGTCTTCTCCAATATCACAGTTCAAAAGCATCAATTCTTCCATACTCAACTTTCCTTTTATGGTCCAACCCTCACAGCCATATATGACTACTGGAAAAACCGTAGCTTTGACTAGATGGACCTTTGTCGGCAAAGTAATGTCTCTGTTTTTTAATATGCTGTCTAGGTTATGATTATTAAGGCATAGAAATTCATAGGGGGTGTAAACACGAAACTGTTTAACTATCCCCAGCCCCGTCTGGTAGAATCCCTCTTTACTCCGGTCAGTGAACCCTCTTATCTTTACGATGTCTCCATCTAATTCCATAACCTCCCAGTCTCATCTCTAATGCTCAGCCCTATTCATTTCCAAACTTCAGTCTGAAAACCAAAACAATATAAAACTTCAATGTCCACATAGTGGGAGTGGGGGTGGGAGATGTGTCTACTATCATACCCGCATCTTCTCCTACTTTCCCAGACAAGACACCCTAGGTCTGGAGGATGGAATGAGAATCTCCTTCCCCGGCTCCTTTGGATGGGGGTGTGGGTAGTGAGTGGGGAAGTTGGTGGTGGGAGTAGGTGCTGCCACTGAGGCTGCTGCTGCTTCTCTAATGCCAACAGATTCTCTTTCCCCTCTTGAGTTGCCTGCGTTGGCCTTCCCTGAGTCACATGTCCCAGCCTACAGCGTCCTGACAGAGAATCTGGCTCAAGCTCAGCCTCTTCTCTTCCTCAGCCCAAGTGGTCCTCTTGTCTCACATGCGCTTGAGTGTGAAACTGACAAGATGGCTCAAGCTCAGCTACTTTGTCTGCTCCACTTAAAGGAAATCCTATCCTTGCAGTACAAATTGTGGAAGGGCAGTCTGGAGCCTCATTAAGAGTGAATTAGAAAAAAAAAAAAGTGAATTAGAGCACTTTGTAGGAGACCAGGGGAACAATAGAAAACAATCTGTCATTAACTTAAAGGCAAGGCAGTGTTCCTGGAAGTAAAGCGATTCCAAGTTGAGTGGAGCCAATAGAGTAAGCCACCAATCCATCTCCTAGCTCCAAACATTACTTTAATGCCCAGAACACAAATAAAGAATACATCATGTGCTTTAATCGGTAAGACAGATATGAAGTTTGATTTTAGCTAATTGAGAAGAGATAAAAGTTCTACTTAAGCCACACTCGCTTCCTCTCACACTTGTGGTGGAAGCTAATACCTGCAGAGCCCCCATCCCTCCCAGTGCTCTAAATCTCACCCTAATAGTGCTTTCATCCCATCCATCCTAAGTCACTTTAGTTGTGTCTAACTCTTTGGGACCCTATCAACTATAGCTCACCAGGCTCTTATGTCCACGGGATTCTCCAGGCAAGAATACTGGAGTGGGTTGCCATTTCCTTCTCCAGGGGAGCTTCCCAACCCAGGGATTGAACCCCAGTCTCCCACACTGCAGGCAGACTCTTCACTGTGTGAGCCACCAGAGTAAGACCCACTCTAAACACCTTCCTTATTTTCTTACTCACTAAACTTAATTGATGAGCTATATCTTCTCAGCACCCATATTTTCTGTACTCTTTGGGGAGTTAAGGGACAATTTTGGGACTCAAGTCCATAGACTATTTTTTTTAACTTTTTATTATGGAAATTTCCAAACATTAATAAAAGTAGAAAGAATAATATGATAAATGCATATACTCACCACCCAGTTCAACAATTACCAACTCATGACTAAGCTGTACCCCCACCTACCTTCTCTTCCTTCTGGTCTGTGTGTCCCAAATAAAAGAACTCTTTTTGTTGTCTTAAACATAAACAACACACCTAAAAAATGAACAGTAATTCTTAATTATCATTAAATATCTAGTCTATTCTCAAATATCTACAGTGGTGTCATAAACTGGAATCCTAACAAGATTTATCTTTGAGGTTTATTTGATGGAAACATTTCTTGTATAAATCAGATTAAGGTTATGCTATGGTGGCAAACAACTCGAAAATCACAATGGCTTATGATAGGTTGGGTTTCTTTCCTGCTCACGTGAATTTCCATTGTTAGTCAGCTCTGCATCCTCTTCACTCTTGGCCAGAAGCTGAAGAAACAGTCTCTATTTGGGATACACCCACTTCCTGGCAGATGGAAATGAGAAATGGTGGAAACACAATGACTTTTAAAACTTCTGCTCAGAAGTAGCAACCATCACATCTGCTCACATTTCATTTGTCAAAGAAAATCACATGGCCAAAGCTGATGTCAGAGGGGGAGAAGGGAAGAGTAACTCTCTCACAGGAGAGGGCAGCAAATCCTGGGAATAATAAAATCTATCAAAGTTTATAAGTCTCTTTTAATTTATAGATTCCCTTTCTCATCTTTTTACTTTCTATTTTTTTTTCAACTTACTAGCTGAAGAAATGGGGTCATTTATGCTGTAGAATTTCCTATTTTCTGGATTTTGCTAATTGCATCCCTCTGCACACTTATTCAACATAGTGCTTTGCCACCTCTACTTCTTCTGAACTTGTGTTTAAATACAGAGGCATTATCAGATGCAGGTTTTTGGCCAAGGATACTTTCTAGATGGTCATGAGTGTTCTGTTAATTATCCCTTTTCTAATAAATCATCCCCACATTTGGTGACTTAAAACAATAATCATGTATTATCTCATGGTTTCTGTGGATCAGGGATTCAGACAGGGCACAGAAGAATGGTTTGTCTCTACTTTATGATTTCTGGGGTCTAGTTGGAAAATGGAAAAGCTGGAGGGCTAAATCACCAGAAGGCTTGACGGAGACAGAAGTTCGTTCAAGGTGGCTTTATTTACCTGTTTAGCAAGTTGGCATTGGTAAATAGGTCTTTCTCTGCTGAGAGGCTGGCCTGACAACAGAGCTGCTTGAGCATCCTTACAACATGGTGCCTGACCTAAAGGACCAACACTGAAGCTGCAATATCTTTTTTGACCTAGCTTATTATTAAAAATTCATGCACTGACATTTCCATTAGTTACAAAAGCAGCCCTCATTCATTGTAGAATGTCTACACAAAGGCATGGGTACCAAGAGAGAAGGTTCACTGAGAGCCATCTTGGGGTCTGGCTACTATATGTGTCAAGTGGTTTTCATGTTAAAACAATAAGTAGGGACAATCTATATCGTGTTGTGTGACACAGTGGTTTCTAGCATCTGTGATGTCATGGTCCAGTAGGATTTCAGAGGGAAAAATAGGGCCTAAGTGAAACTATTTAATCTTTATTTCACAATGAAAAGCTACTTAAAAGATGTATCCTGTTAAAGCTACCATTATTATTGTTATTTTTTAAAAAAGGCCTTTATCACCCAAAAGTACACGATCTCAAAAAGAATAATCATTTTATTTTATTACTCATTTATTTGTCTACTTTTGGTGGCACCATGTGGCGTCTGAGATCTTAGTTCCCCAACCAGGGATTGAACCTGGGCCCACAGCAGTGAAAGTGCTGATTTCTAAGCATTAGACCACCAGGGGATTCCCAAGAATGATCATTTTAGCTATGGAGCGTGGAGAACTCTCCTAAACTGTGGTGGGAATGGACACTGGGAATGCACTTGGAAAACACTCTGTAGTCTAGTTGAGAATCCACATACACTGCTGGGTACCTGCCTTAAAGAAATATTGTACACACACACCAGAAATCATGTACAAGAATGTTTATAGCAGCACATTAATAATAGCTGGAAACAGATCAAATGCCCATCAACAGCAGAGATAGACAAATTGATGTATATTCATATTGTATTATTCCATTTATATCAATTTTCTAAAAAGCAATATTGAAGTATTGGGATGCATGCTTAGTTGAAAAAAATTTTATAAAAAAAGGAACAAGGGTATGATTATTATAAAGGTCAAGTCATGGTTACTTTTTAGGGGAGGGAGGGTTTTCTGATTTTGAAGAATTGCAGTTGGAGACTGCTAGGGTGCTGGCAATGTTTTATTTATTGATCTGAGTGATAGGTACACAGATATTGCCTTGATAACTCAATAAGTGGCACATTTAATGTTTTTTCTTCTGTTTGTGTGCTATATTTTACCATAAAAAGGGGAGTTATAAGAAGGAAAAATAATAGTCTTTTTAATTGAAAATTTTAGCTTTAGGAGAAACTTTAAAAAAAAAAAAAAAGACCATCTGTTCTTTCCCAGCTCCATCATCCCTTTCTCACCCCTTTTTCCATACGGGGTGTCAGCAGGATCTCTGACGGTTCCAGTACCGGCAGCTTCGTGAGAGATACTCTCACATGTCCCTGACTCAGTGGAGCAGGAATGGATGTGGTTACACACTCACACCCCTCCAGGGAACTTGCCTCCCTGTGCTTCAGAAAGAGGAACTACCTTTGCTCCTCTTCCCAGGTTGGTGAGGAGAGGGAATAGCCTCCCCTTAAGAATTCCGAAGCCCCTACCCCTGGCCGAAAGTCCCCCATTTCTTTCTCCAGGCCTCGTGCGCAGGCCTGACAGCTGACCTGCTGGCTCTTCTGACATGCACTGTCAGCATGTCCTACCAGCAGCCCCAGTGCCTGGCAGCGCCCTAGACTAAGGCTGAGTGGTACTTCATGCTGTGGTTCTAAGCAGTGGGCCTGAGGAGACCATTTTAGTACCGGGCACTTTACAGCATCCTGTTCCATCCCTGTTGATGGAGCATCTAGTATATGCTAGAGTTTTTGCTAGTTGTTTTACTTCATGCAGTACTTTACAATTTACAATATTTTATTTCATTCTGATAACAGTCCTATGTAACAGATGGACGATATCTATTTTTGCTTTTCAAATTGGTCATTGAGTCTCTCAGGTTTGAGCGTCTTAGGCAAAATCATTATGAAAGGCTAGTCATACTTCTGAATACTTGCCATACCCACAGCCTCATGGTAGAAAAGTAGGCCTGGGCGCTTCCTCGGACCTCCCTGTTGAATGGTATCTCTTGACCCATTCCCACCCCTAGCCCACAGCCAGTTTTGCCAAAAGCGATTGCTTCCTTCAAGGGCAGCCAGGCTGTAGGCCCAAGATATATAGGATGGCTTAGAGAAACAAATCTGCCCAAATAGGAATAATAATAATTAGACAGATAATTAGATAATCTCAGAAATATTTCATGAGAAAGACAAATTAGATATTAGAAAAGCTAAAAGATACCAGAGATGAGAAAGTTTTGCACAGATACCATAGGCAGTTCAGTTCAGTTCAGTCACTCAGTTGTGTCCAACTCTTTGTGACCCCATGAATCGCAGCACGCCAGGCCTCCCTGTCCATCACCAACTCCCAAAGTTTACAAAAACTCATGTCCATTGAGTCGGTGATGCCATCTAGCCATCTCATCCTCTGTCGTCCTCTTCTCCTCTTGCCCCCAGTCCTTCCTAGCATCAGGGTCTTTTCCAGTGAGTCAACTCTTCACATCAGGTGGCCAAAGTATTGGAGCTTCAGCTTCAACATTAGTCCTTCCAATGAACACCCAGGACTGACCTCCTTTAGGATGGACTTGTTGGATCTCCTTGCAGTTCAAGGGACTCTCAAGAGTCTTCTCCGACACCATAGTTCAAAAGCATCAATTCGTCAGCACTCAGCTTTCTTTATAGTCCAGCTCTCACATCCATACATGACTACTGGAAAAACCATAGCCTTGACTAGACGGACCTTTGCTGGCAAAGAAATGTCTCTGCTTTTTAATTACTATCTAGCCTGGTCATAACTTTCCTTCCAAGGAGTAACCATCTTTTAATTTCAAGGCAGTAGGAATCATCAATAAACAGAGAGTGTGAGTAATGTAACTGTGCACAGAAAAGATACTTTTGAAGGGCAATTTGATAGTACCTATCATAATAATAGAAGCAGAAATGTTTTGATACAACAATTCCATTTATAAGAAAGTAACTTACATAAATACTTAAGCAGGCAAGGTTTTATATACTAGGATATTTACTGTAAATATTCATAGTAGCAAAAAAATGTAGGCAACCTAAATGTATATCTTTGGGGAAATGATTAAATAAATTATATTTTTAGTATCTAATGAAATGCTATGCAGCTATTAAAAAGAACGAACTATGTGTTACAGGAGAAGCAGTGCCCTTAACATATTATTTAATGAATAAGAGTTTCCAAAATAATGTTCATAGCATTTTCTAAGAATTTTGTAAACAACTATAAATATATGTAAAACATGTAAATGAAATAGATATATATTCATATGTACCTCATATGTATTTGTGTTTGCATAGGAAAAGGTCCAGAAAGTTTTGAACCAATATATTAAATAGTGATGATCCTGAAAAGAATAGGATCACTATGGTGATTTTCAAGTATGTCTACAAGTATTTCAGTACACTTCTCTCCAAAAGGTGAGGCCCAATTTCCCTCCCCTTGACTGTGGGCTTGCTTAATGTGTATTTGTGTGTGACTTTTGAGATTAGGACACAAAAGATTTTCAGTTGCCTCCTTGCTCTGTCTTTTGGATCATTCACCCTGGGCATAACTGGCTTCCACCTTGTGGAAACACCTAGCAACCCTGTGGTGAGGTCTGTGTGGTAAAGAACTGAGACCGCCTCCCAACAACCAGCACTAACTTGCCAGGCATGTGGGTGGATCCTACCTTGTTCGTAGATCTTTCAGCCCCAGTCAAGCTTTCAGATGACTGCAATCCCTGTTGGCACCATGACTGTAACTTGTGAAAGACTCTGACCCAAGACCAACCCAGCTAAGCTACTTTAGATTACTGACCCACAGAAGCTGCGTGAGATAATAGATGTTTATTGTTTTGGGCCATGACATTTTGGGGATAATTTTTTACATGGCAACAGGCAACTAAAATGAGTATGAAGAAGAGAAGGATAAAGTTTTTAGAGCAATTTACTCTAAAAACTTAAAAAAAATTATGCTCCATTGTTCACATTTTTATGATGATTTTTATTTTATCTTTTTTGTGAAATTTGAACAAAATCTGTACTTTAGTTAGTAATACTGTATCACTTGTTAATTTTCTGTTCTTTCTTTTTTTTTTTTTTACAACATGGTATTTCATTCTATTCTCAGAATTGGATTAGAATTTTCAAGTCTCATTCAAATTTTTTTAAATCACTATGATAAGAAGTTTTTTAGACTTTCAGCAATAATACTAGAAGTTTATGATTTATAAATTAAAAAACTTTATGTTGAAAAGGACAATCTTTAAGGAAAAGTAATAGCTTATTTGGAAGGTCTAACTCATCATCAAACCTAGAAGGAATAATACATATTTCAAAAAACATGTGAGAAACTCAATGACTAGTAGTGGTGACTATATACAGAGAAACAAGCCCAAAACATAAAATTTCTGCTCCCAGTGATATAAAACATAAGACATTGCCAGTCATCAATCATTATGTTTTTCTGACTAAATATTACCCAGTCATCCCTGTCTTGCAAAGGAGAAAACCACAGAAGGGCATTTCTCTCTATTGAACAAATATTTATGTTTGTGTTAACAAAGGACAAAGAACCCCTTTCTGATTTTTTTTTTCCCTTAAAGAACCAGTACTTAAATTTGCAGTTTTGATTAATGGTAATGTCACTAGTTAAGACACCAGTTAAAGAAGATAAGTGTTTAACATCTGTTTCTTTCTCATCAACTCCACAGCATTCATTGGGTTGTACCCATTAAAATTCAGTTTGTGTCTTTTATTCACATTCTTTCTTCTCTTCTACACAATTATTTTATCTCTGCGGTCCTTGGGAAAAGCCAGAAAATCAGTCTAGCCAGGTTGCAAAGTAAGGACTTCCTAAAAAAAATACCATTGACCTCACAACTTCCCCTGTTCATAGTTACATTTAATTCTTTTTGAGCTAATGGTACCAGGGGACTGATGTCTGCATCCTGAACGAATATTCTCATCATTTCTTCCTTTCCATCTAAAAACATTCCTTAGCTCTTTCAAAAGTTAAAGGCCTCCGAGTTTTTAATGGAAGTATTGTATGTGCTGTTATGTGGATTTTACCCATGTTCCAGATTTTTTTAAAGTAAATATTAATCTTACCTGTTATATAAACGAAACATCTGCAATTTTCCATATGTAATGATAGCATCAAGGGAGGAAGGAGTGTAAGAGAAGAAGGGGGAAAGTCATTAGAAACAGAATGTTAGGCTAAGACAAAGGAATCTAGCTAGACCTGGACCATCAGCCTCTGAAAAGTTGAAGTAAATCATCAACCCAAGTTGGGGTGTTCAGGGCCATTCCAGTTATGGCCATTTTGGCTAACTACCCACATAGTATAAAGTCTGCTCTCAACCTGCGCTTATTCATTTTTAGTATCCAGGCTTAATTAGTGTTCATAGAGGAACTTGACCCTCACTTGACTCATTTAAAATATGTTGGTAAAATAACTGTCCGAACACCCTCTGCTAGTCACCTTTGCTAGGAGAACCAAAGCAGCCCCTGCAGCATTTCCCAGAGGGCCCAGGTCCGTACTGTTTTGACTTTTGAGGGCAGGCCTTTTGGACACCATTTTATGGTCTCATTTGGATTGTGGTGGGCAAATAAGGGTGCGATTAAGTCCAAATAAACTGGCTCTCAGATTCCCATGCTTGTGTGGATTTACTTGGCTCTTTGATGTCTTTTTCGTTTCTCTGTTGGAATGTTTCAAATATGCACTTAAGTCACCCATAGAAAAGGCCGCACATGTAGATGGACGTGTGTTTAGAATGGGCTGTCATCTTAACCCTCCCAGAGATGCAAAACCCATAAAACACAAGGGGTCAATTGGAATTACCTCTTCTGTTTCTTCTTTTAAATATGAGAGGTTGCAGAGTTCAGATTGCCCGTTCCTTCTTATCTCTCTGTTTATTCAGGTGACTTAAATTTTGGCTGTTATAAGGAGGGGTTGACCCTCAACGCTAGGACATTCCTGTTAAAATTGAGTTTTGACTTCCATGCATTACTGATTATTTTAAGAGTACTATCTGAGTCTTTGATATGCTATCTTCACAGTAATTTCCATTAAAAAGAAACATACTAGTATTGAATTGTGTTGTCTGCAGTATTTGAACTCTTTTTTTTTTTTATTGGTTTTGCCATACAATGACATGAAATCGCCATGGGTTTACATATGCTCCCCCTCCAGATGCTCTTTTAAAATTTAAAATATATTTTGTCATGAAAGTGTTATAAAAGTAATATTAAAGAAAAATTGAGAAGCAGGAGGTGGGAAGTCATCTCTGATCTACAACTCACACATGTATTGCTAAAATAGACCTAATCAGAGGTGAGGTGGGCACTGACCCATGCATGCACCTCCAGGTTGGTATATTGAAGCTAGTGAGACTTGGCTGCCCAGCAGTCTAGAACCAGTGGTGCCATAAATGTGTAAGGACTGCCTTTTACATGTAACATTACATCACAAGCATTTTTAAAGTATAAGTCTTCACAAGAGGAGAAATTATATGGTTCCAAGTTTAGATTTTTTTTTAATGTGTACTCAGAGAAATAAAAATCTAGCTATATTACATCCACATTTTCAACTTTAAAAACATTTTTTTTTATTTACCTATTTTTTGCTGCACTGGGTCCTTTGTTGCTGCACAGCTTTCTCTAGTTGCAGAGAGCAAGGACTCCTCTTTGTTGCCATGTGCAGGCTTCTTGCACTGGCTTCTCTTGTTGCAGAGCACAGGCTCTAGAGAACAGGCTCAGGAGTTGTGGCGCTTGGGCTTAGCTGCCCTGAGACATGTGGACTCTTCCCAGACCAAGGATTGAACCTGTGTCCTCTGCATTGGCAGGCAGATTCACAACCACTGGGCCACCAGGGAAGTCCCACATCTTCATCTTTGGTTGAATACTGGTCTTGCCATTATGTAGTAGAAATGAGACCCAGTTTAAAAAAAAAAAAAAAACAACTATTCTAAAAGCTTAGAGTTTCATTCTCTCTGTACTGAAAATTACATTCCTTTTTGAGGTACGTCAGTAGTATACAACTGTGTTCTGCTTGAGACTTCTAGATAGAAACCTTCTCGCTGGCATCCTTGAGTACACACTTCAAGTCAAAATGTGAATCCCTGTCAGAACTTGTGTATTCAGAGCAATAATATAAAATGTATACATAATGCTTTTAATGAACTTCCCAAATAAGATTATTGTAAATAATCTTATGGATTAAGGGTGAGAATAATGGACCAACCAAGAGAGCTCTTGAAAGCAATGGGGCTTCACCCTGGGTAATAGGCACTCTGAAGGGATCACTTGAAGACTTTTGAGGAACAGAAATAGCATAACGCTGCCTCTCAATTTGATAACACTGTCTGTCTGACCCATTTGGCAGGCTTAGTATCTCCTTTAGCATAGTCTCATTTTAGTCACTTTTTGTTTCTGTTCTGGGGGGTTAAGTTTTGGATTCTTGGTTAGGTTAGTTCGGTTGGTCCACTCGTGATACTAATGAGGCCACAGAAATATAGACTCTCTGGTTTTGTAGAGAAAATAATTTCTTAATAAACCCTTCTTTGCATTCCTTACCCTGTTTTTCACTTGATCACCCAAGACTAGGAGGCTGTGAGCAGCTGAATATTATACTAGGAGGCTTCAGGAAATAATGGAAAAAGCACAGATTTTAGAATCAGATGAAAATGAAATGAGATCTACATATTAGCTGGAACATTTGAACAAATTACTTGACGTAGGCCTCAACTCTCTCACTTGAAAATTAAAGTTAATATCAAAACTTGCTCTGAGAATTAGATAACACAAGTGCTGTGACACAGAGCTGGTATATAACAGGCACTCAGTGATGCTACTCTCTAATATCAGTGCACTCTGCCAACTCTTTCTGGGGCTCCCCTTCCCCGTACATGGTAGGATTGCCCCTCATGGCCCATTTTTGGTTGCTGGAGTCAAGGGACTGGTTCTAGCTGTTGAGTTGTGAGCAAAGTGATACGTATTTGAAACTACCAGTTCAAGTTTCTTCCCTTTGACATGGTGACTGGCAGCATTCAAGGTGGTGGCCTCTCTCAGCTTGGGTTCAACACTGTAATGAGGAGCATCTCCTGCTGACTCATGGAGGCTGAAGACAAAGAACAAGGAACACATTTTGGTATTTTTATCCACTGAGGTTTTAGCGTTGTGACTGCAGCATAACCCAACCTACTCTCTTTCTCTCCTCTACTTTTTACAACAAGAAAAGTATAAAAATGGAGGAAATAGAACCGTGATTTACTTAGTGGATTGCAGAGACATCTGAGAGCTTCTCCAGTTTCACCCTGGTCTGTGTGGTGAAGTGATATTTCCAGATGGAAACTATTAATAGAAATAGCTTTTCTGATGCTGAGGATGAATCCAAGTAGTTGCAGTCCAAGTAGAGGAGGTAGGGGAAGCAGAGATATGAGGGCAAGCTATTTATGGTGTCATTCTCACTAACCCTTGAGAAAGTCTTGACAAATCTCCTAGGGCTTTTAAGTAAATTTCAGATCAACTCTCGGATGTAATCAACAGCATTCTCCCTACCCCCACCACCAGTCTTACTTAGAAAGCATTAAAATGTTCTTGAGTTCCAAAGAAGCTAATCTACTATATTCATAAATGAAAATAAAGAAAGCATCTCTTGGAAATGAACATTTCTTTCCACCAAACAAGATAAACATCCATCAGAATATTTCAACATCTCATTCCCTTCCCCCTTAGATGTTTTCTAGACTTATCAGTAAATAATCTCCTTATAGGACTCATTGAATATAAACTAGCAGCATTTTTAAAAAATGGCAATACAATGTCAAATTCTATTTAAACAAGTATTATTACAACCAGTGTCTCTAATGAGAATGTTTGCCAGCTGTAGTTGACGATGGATTACTTTATGTACTATTTACCATAACTAAATTCCAGAACAATAACTGTGAATGTCCCATAGTGCTCATTGCAATGACAGCTGACTTATAATCATGGTGCTTTATAGAAAAACAAAAAGTAACCTTTATTATTACTATTGGCAGGCAGTATGCTGAGTGCTTAGGTCAGGATTTCATTCAGCTGCATTTAACAGAAACCTGACTCCAGTAGCTTAGCCAAATGAAGTTCATTTTTCTCATCTAACAAGAAGTTAGGAGGTAGATAGCCCAGTTGTGGTACAGCTGCTTGAGAAAGTCATCAAGGAAAGTTCCTTCTAACTTTCTGATCTACCATTCTTAACACAGAGCTTGTGTTGTCTTTGTTGCAAGATAGCTGCTTTTCTTCCAAGTAGCCTCATTCTGTACAGAATGAAACAGAAAGGGCAAAGAGCAAAATACACGTGCCAACTGGCTCTGTCCCTTTATTTTTTAATCAGAAACCATCGCTTTCTTGGAAGCCCCTCCCTGTAGAACAGAATCAGATGGTCACCATAGCTATACAGGAGTCTGGGGATTCAGTACTTTAGCTGGACACATTGCCACCTCAAACAAAATTCTGTTTCTGTAATAAAAAAGAGAGTAGAATGGATCTTGGGTGGATAACTATCGGTATCCTCCATTAGGCCTTGAGGGCATTATCCCTGATCTTTGCAACAAAAGCAGTTATTTATGAAGCAACTACTGCTATTTCCTGTTATTTCCCTGTTTTATACATTAGGAAACTGAGGCATGGAGGCTGAAATAACTTATCTAGGGTCACACAGATGGTAGGTGGAGAAAATGGAACAAAGTTAGACACCCTTTGGAATGTAATTCTCAAGCAATCACAAAAGGCAAAAATGACAAGCTGATCAAGCTGGGAACTTGGTTCTCCTGGAGGGCCTCTGACTGCTTAATCAATCACACAGAAAGCCAACCCAGGGCATGGCCAAGGTCTCTTGGGCAATCTGCCAGCAGGTCCCTATGGGAGGCAGTTAGGCTGTCATTCTTTCCTTGCTGTAACCACATACTCTCAGACTCCAAAGGGTCTTGAGGCAGCTGTGACAAGCATCTGCACAAGCCTGTTAATGAGGCAGAGGTCATGAGTGCAAAATACATGGAACATCAAGTTTCTGGGAAGCAACGTGGATTGGGAGAGGGGTGAATCCAAGGTGTGGCCTTTCTGCTCTCTGGATTTAGGGAATTTTGTTTCAGACAGGGTATAAGGCACTTCAGGCTTGAGGGATATGGGGGTGGGGAAAGGAGAATAGACCATTTTGTGCCATTAACATGCTAACAACTAATGATTTTAGGGGGGGAGGTATTTGTTTTTTACTCAACTTGTTATCTTTATTCATTGCTTTAGTTAACTTTAACAGCTTCTGGCCTGTAGCAAAATACATGAAATATTTTATAGTAACAAGAAGAAAGGCTCAGCTTGGGGCAGGAGAGCAGAGGCACTCAGAGCCAGCCAGTGTTCTCAGGTTGTAAAATTAAATCTCTAGACCAATTGGACACTGGCCTCGGGCCATGGCAGTGATTAATGCCAGAGTTGTAAAAGGTGCTGTGGTGGGAATGGTTAGCTAGGTTGTATTTTGCGTGTGTGCCTGTGTGTTGGTTTTTTTCTTCAAAGCAGCTTAACATGAAACATACTTTTCAGTTAGTTTGGAATCTAAAAACACAATTAAAGGCATTTACTTTTCTTTTTTAATTAAGAATTTAAGCAACTTTATAGAGGACAGGAAGCCTAAGAAACATGAAGCTCTAGACTAGTTCCATTTCTTCAAGTCTCTCCTGATCTGTTAATCTACTTTTGTACATTTTTATACAATTGTAATTATTATAGTACACTTACAATTCTAGGTTCTACTTTTTTCTTTAAATTTATTTTATGTGAACGTTTTCATACTTATTTGAAATACAGGTGGGTTTTTTTTTTTAAGCTATAAGAGTATTTTATTACATCCTTTTGCCAGAATTTGCTTAATTGTCTCCCTACTGTTGAGGATATGGGCTATTTCTCTGGTTTTGCCATTATAAACAAGGCTACTTTCATCAACTTGGTACACATTTTTTATTTCTTTTTTGCCTATATTTCTTTCAGTTATGTTCCCCGAAGTGGCACTGTGTAGCCAATGAGTATGAAGATCCCTATCACTAGCTGTGTTCTGACTCAGTGTTGTCATCTGTGTAGAAGGACACCTGCTTCTCTAAATCACTGGGTGTGTTGACTGTTTACCTGCTGTCTCTGAGCTCCACATCAACCCTTCTACAATCTGCTTTGAAATGTTGGGGCTAAGAGCCCGGAAACTGCATTTCCCAGGCTTCCTTTCTAGCTGGCTTCCTGTTAAGTTCTGCTAGTAGAAGGTGCCAGCAGAGAATTAGAAGGCATTAGAGGAACAGAGGGGAGAAGTCATAATTCTCTATTTTCTTCTTCTCTTTCTGGCAGTATCTTTAGAAGGGACTTTGTCTCTGGATACCCTGTCCCCAGTGTTCCCAGCATCCCGTTTAGCACTCCCAGGGACACAGGAAGAAGTGCAGTCCTTAGCTAGTATAGTGCTGTCTCCTCCTCTTTGTTTTCCCACCTACTTTCTTTCTGTCCTCCTGGAGAAAGGAATGGCAACCAAGTTAAGTATTCTTGCCTGGGTAATCCCATGGACAGAGGAGCCTGTCCATGGAAATTCCTCTTTGAGATTCAGGCAGTTGCAAACAGCCAGACACGACTGAATGACCAACACTTTCTGTCCTACTGATCTCAGGGTTACCTACCCCTCCCTTTGTGACCTTTCACCTCTCCCAGCAATATAGGTTCCTGTATGAAATGCTCACTCTGAAATACCTAGTTTGCTTTCTATTTTCCTGACTAGACCCTGACTTATAAACTGAGTTTTATAATTCAAATATATATTTTATTAAGGTAATGTATGTATGATGGCTCCCTAAAGCTTTATTTGCATTAAAAAATACTACTATAAATGGATTTTACCCATATGTCATCAACCGAGGTGCTCTGTGTATTTTTAAGTATAATGATAGACATTTCTAGATGATAACATATATGTGCCTTCTTTTAATACAAAAATTATTTGTATTAAAAAGAAAATAAAAATAAACACTTCATTAGCAAATGTAATTGATTTGTAAATTTAAATCTAGTATTAGGTTCCTTATACAATTTGGTTAGCTTAGTTTTCTTTTTTAACAAATACTTTAGTAGGTTGAATGGCTGCCTGACAAAAAGATACATCCATGTCCAAATAGGGCTTCCCAGGTTGCTCTAGTGGTGAGAGATTCGTCTGCCAATGCAGGACACATGAGAGGTACAGGTTCGATACCTAGGTTGGGAAGATCCTCTGGAATAGAAAATGGCACCCCACTCCAGTATTCTTGCTTGGAAAATACCATGGACAGATGAGCCTGGCAGGCTACAGTCCATGGGGCTGCAAACAGTCCGATATGACTGAGCATCTGAGCACAGCACAGCGTGTCCAAATACCTAGAACTTGTGAATGTCACCTGATTGGGAAAAAAGGTCTCTGTGGATGTAATTAAATAAAGGATATTGAGATTAGATTATCTTGGACTACCTAGGTAGAGGCCCTAAATCCAATGACAGGCATATTTATGAGGAAAACACAGAGAAAGATTTGAGACAGAAGAGAAGAGGCAGACACAGAGAAGGCTATCAAAGGTGGAGGCAGACACTGGAGTTACGCAGCCACGGCCAAGAAATGCTTGAGGCCCTTGGGAACTACAAGAAGTTAGGATTCTCCCCCAGAGCCTTCGGACAGAGTGGAGAGCATTTTCCTACTGCTGATACCTGGCCTCCAGAACTGGGATTAAGTAAATTTCTGTTGTTTGAAGCCCCCAAGTTTGTGGGTAGTTTGTGGCTTACAGCCGCAGGAAACTGAATATCATATAACTTCAATATTTGTTAACTCTTTTTTTTATTCCATTTATAGTATTCAAAACATTTATACATTAAAAAGGGAACAGATCACATAAATATTGCCATTAGATAATTGGGTTTCAGTGCTTCTTTACTTGCAGCCAGCCCTATTTAGTATTGTTCCCACCTTTTTTAGGTGAGATTTATTACAAGTTGTTCTGTTCTTTTCTGTTCCATTTTGCTGATGACTCTAATAAGCCTTATAATTAGGCCTCTGTGTCATTTGCGTTCAAAAAAAAAAAACCTATTAGCTTCTTCTTGAGCCAAGATTCTTACAATTAAGTTATCTTTGTCTAAAACCACTACAATATTGTAATTAGCCTTCAATTAAAATAAATAAATTTTTTAAAAGTTATCTTTGCTTATGTTTTTTTCTGTACAATCCTTCTGTTTTCATTTTTAATCCATGCATTATCCTTTTCTCTTCTCTTTTATTTTTGTTTCTTGTTATATTTGTGCTTCCCAACTTGTTTTTCTTTTTAATTGTGGTAAAAAACATATAACTTTTTTTAAATCGCTAACGGTTCCCTTGGTTATTTCCCCTCATAGACGTGAAAATTTGAAGGATTTTTGTCTGTTATCCATATTTGTCAATTATAGTAAATGTTGTTGGTTTGCTTCTTCCTTATCTGATATTCTTTTGGGATCTTACCTTTTCCTGGTACTGCCTACATGTTTCAAGGCAAACTAACAACCTCCTCTTCTAACACCAGAGAGATCACACCAGAGATAGGCCATGACTGACTCAGGCCAATCAGCACATTTCCACCTCTGTCCACTGACACAGAAGTGGACATTGGACCTCAGATGATTCTATAAAGGTGGCTTTCAGTACTCTTGCTTATAACGTTGGGACAAGAATATGCATTTTCTCCTACTGGATGCAAACAGGGAAACATAGCCCAGTTGCAGTTGGCAGCCACATTCCATTGTCAAAGGGAATCGGTTTCACGATGAAGGATGAAGCTCACATGGTACATAACTGAGCAGAGAGTGGAAAGAAAATCAATCTCTGATGACCTTGTTGAGTTGCTGGATCACCCAGTTTTGAATCTTACTCTACCTGTGACTTTGCCACTTAAGTGAGCCTGAAACACACTATTATTGGTTAAGCCCTTTAAAACCAAGTTTTCTCTGATGTCCTTAACTGATATATCAAGAACAATTAATTAGTCATTTTTATTAAGACATATAACATTTGCATTTTTAAAAATAATTGTATTTATTTTTTAGCTGTGCTGGATCTTCACTGCTGCTCTGATTTTTCTCCAGTTGTGGAGAGTGGGGATTACTCTGTTTGAAGTGTGAGGTCTTCTCAATGTGGTGGCTTCTCTTGCGGCGGAACACTGGCTCTACGGCTTGTGGGCTTCAGTAGCTGCGCCTGTGGGCTTAGTAGTTGCCGCTCCCGAGCTCTAGATCATAGGCTTAATAGTCGTGCATGGGCTTAGCTGCTCCATGACATGCGGAATCCTCCCGACCGTGTCTCCTGCATTGGCAGGCAGGCTCTTTACCACTGAGCCACCAATGGGGACCAAAATTTGAATTTTTGATCAATAACTATAATACCTGCTACTATTTACATTGCCATTACATTGAAAACTGATTGCAATCATTCATTAAAGTACAGTTTGTGTGCCAGCTGCAGAGGGAGAGAGAATGGCACAGGACACACAGAAGCAGCATGTTACTATAAACAACTTTCAATGTAAAAATAGGTGTTCTATCATTATTAAAATGTTCTTTAGCCACTCCACTGAAGGGACCTTCTCAGGGCAGTGGAGTCGGGGGGGTGGTTATTCATACATACTGCTTTGTACCTTTGGCTCTCTTACAGTTTCTTCTTACCTCCCCGCTCGGAAACAGACACAAATTCCTCTCCTTGTCACACTCAGAGCTGTCTGGCCCTTGTCAATGATGCCTTGCCACTCAACTTACACTCAGGTTCAAAGGTCTGACCTCTGACCCAATAAATATTTTCCTAATAAATACCTTCAAAAAGGTGAGTTCTGATGCCAGTTATTAAGATAACAGTTTCACCTTGGGTTGCAGAGAAGGGGGAACTGGGCTGTGAAATGCAGGTCTGCACGTCTCTGAAGCCCAAGTCCTTTTTATTACACCACAGCCACTCCCAACAAGAGCAATAAAGGTTGTTGTGTGACTGCTGTGTCTGGGTTAGAAAGGGCCACGCACCTTCCACAGTTGCTCTTGGGGACACAGCTGTGAACCCTCAGGTGCCCATGTGAGAAGCTGACTATGCTGGGCCACCAACTGGAGACACAGAGATGCCTAAGGAATCTCAGCTCTTCTGTATCTTCTCAGTCCAGTACCAGAGCCCCAGGAGCCATATTCTGACTGCAAGCTGGGCGGAAACTGCCTAAATGAGTCTAGTCAAATCCTAAATCGCTGTCCTACAAAGACAGTGAGTTTAGGATGGGTTAGTACACAGCAATAGATAATTGGGGGAAATGCACAATTTATATTCGTTCAATCACGCAACATATTCCTTGTCCTTATGGAGCTCACATTCTAGTTGGGAAAAGCTGTCAGATTCACTATGAGTAGGCTTTAAACTGCTTTGCCATTTGAACATCAGCATTATTTATTGTGATGCAGTGGTAAAGAATCCACCTGCCAATGAAGGAGACACAGGAGATGCAGGTTTGATCCCCAGGTCAGGAAGATTCCCTGAAGTAGGAAATGGCAAGCCAATCCAGTATCTTACCTGGAAAATTCAGAGGAGCCTGGCTGGTGGGCTACTGTCCACGGTGTCACAAAGAGTTGGACGCAACTGAGCATGCACACACATTATTTATTTCATGTATCACTGTTCTCAACGGCCTCTGGATGTTATGCTTTAATCAACATGTGGAGACAGTCTTTGCTTTTGATATGTTTGTCATTCTGAGTGATGATACACAGGACCTTTTGTTTAATAACAATTTTTTTCTATTAATATTTTGTTTTTCATCTTCTTGAGTATTTTTTGCCATCTGACTTTTTAAAATTAAACTTTTTGTCTTGAGATCACTATTTATAACACATGCAGTTATAAGAACAAATGTAGAGCTCTCCTGACCCCTTTACTCAGTTTATCACAAACAGTAATATCTTGCAAAACTATATAATGTTATCACAAGGATATTGACATTGACATAGTAAAGAAATGGAATATTTCTATCACTACAAAGATCTCTTCTGTTGTCCTTTTAAGCCCTCCTTTCCCTTGCACTAGGGCTTTCCTGATGGCTCAGATGGTAAAGAATCTGCCTACAATGCAGGAGACGCAGGTTTGATCCCTGGGTCAGGAAGATCCTTGGAGAGGGAATGTACCCATTCTAGTCCTCTTACCTGGAGAATTCCATGGACAGAGAAGCCTGGCTGGCTACAGTCCATGGGGTCACAAAGAGTTGGACACAACTGAGTGACTAATACTTTCACTTTTCTCCCTTGTACCAATGCTGACTCCTGGCAATCAATAATCTGTCTTTCATTTCATAATTTTGTCATTTCAAGCATTTCATATAAATGGATCATACAGTATGTAACCTTTTAGAATTAGCTTTTTTTTCATTCAGCATAATTCCCTGGAGATTCATCCAAGTTGTGTACAACAGTAGTTTATTCCATCTAACTGCTGTGCAAATATTCCAGGGCATGGATAGACCAGTTTGATGATCTATCTGTTGCAGGATGTCTGAGTTGTTTCTACTTTTTGTTATTACAAATAAAACTTCTATGAACATTTGTATATAGGTCTTCATGTGAAACACAAGTCTTCATTTCTCTGGGATAAATATCCAGGAGTGCAATTTCTGGATCATGTGGCAGTTATATATTTAGTTTTTATTTTTTTAATTAAAATTTTTTTTATGTATGCATGTATTTGCTTATTTATTTTTGGCTGCCCTAGGTCTTCGTTGCTGCATGCAGGCTTTCTCTAGTTGTAGCGAGAGGGGCTGCTCTTCGTGGTGGTGCGCAGGCTTCTCATTGTGGTGGCTGCTCTCGTGGAGCACAGGCCTTGGAGTGTACCAGCTTCAGTAGTTGTGGTGCATGGTCTTAATTACTCTGTGGCATGTGGGATCCTCCTCGACCAGGGATCAAACCCATATCTCCTGCATTGGCAAGCCAATTCTTAACCACTGGAACATGAGGGAACGTTTCCCAGAGTGGCTGTATCATTTTATATTTCCACCAGTGATGTATGAGTGATCCAGTTTCTCTGCATGCCACCTGATTTTGGGACGCTAAATATAGCTTCCTAGATAAATATTAGGACAGTTGTTTTTTTTTTTTTAAATTTTCGGTACCAATTCTTTGTCAACAAGATTTAGGCCTCTAGCATTCTGGTTGGCTCCTGGGGGTAGGGTGAGGGCATGGAGAATTAGAAAGAGGGTGAAGAGCTGAGGAGGACATCATCTAATTTTAACCCCCAGTGATCACTGTCTTATTTTGGGTTTCTGATGTCTTGTTTTAACCTGTTTCTATTGTAATTGTATCAGTAATCTCTTTCCCTTCAGGTGGTCTTTTCAAAGGCACAGAAAATCTTGAAGACTGAGAGGAACTAGATTAACTGTAAAAGCTAGAAGAGCTTTGAATTCATTGAAAGGTAACAGGGCTTTAGCTAAAACTCACTAGGTAGTCAAATCAATCTTACTAAGCAGCTGGTTTTTAAAGCAAATTCTCTAGGTAAGGAGTGACTCCTCTAATGAAGCCCAGAGATAATTACATCATGCCCTATTTTCTCTTAGGCAGATATGGTTCCTGTTAAAGCTATCGAAACATTTAGACATGACATACACCAAGATCTAGAGTGTAAAAGTGTAGGTTGAAAGATTTCTGCCCCAGCTCTCAAGATTTTTAATAGGCTGTTTTAGACAGAACTTCTAATTATTTTAGAAAATTATTTATTTATTTTTCTGTCTATTTATTTATGGCTGTGCTGGGTCTTCACTGCTACACATAGACTTTCTCTAACCATGATGAGCTGGGATTGCTCATTGTGATGTGCAGGCTTCTCATTGCAGTGGCTTCCCTTGCTGTGGAGTGCAGGCTCTAGATTGCACACGCTTCAGAAGTTGTGGTGCGAAGAGCTTAGTTGCCCAGAGGCATATGGGATCTTCTGGGACCAGGGATCGAACCCATGTCTGCTGCACTGGCAGGCAGATTCTTAACCACTGGACCATCAGAGAAGTCCTAGAACTTCTAATTATTATATTAAGTCCCAAGACTAGTTTAAAAAGACAGTTTTTTAAATGGAGGAATTCTGCTATATGCACATTTTGGCTTGGAAGTTGCCTCTGTCTATTCTGTATTGCCCTTTAGTAGAGAAATCACTCTCTGTTCTAGGAAATC
Organism: Antilocapra americana; assembly: GCA_007570785.1. Taxonomy (NCBI): domain Eukaryota; kingdom Metazoa; phylum Chordata; class Mammalia; order Artiodactyla; family Antilocapridae; genus Antilocapra; species Antilocapra americana. Next base: position 35,228,384 of record ML660200.1, read on the forward strand.
AATTATTATCATCATCAGTGGTATCGCTATTCCCCATCCTTCTGGATTAGATTGTTTGATCATCAAAGGGGAAATAGCAAACTGATTTTTAAACAAAACCAAACTTTCCGTTTGGGCTAGACTCTCCATATTTATGCCTCCTGCTCCCTGCCCTTTGAACCAAATGCTGTGGTAGGTGCTGGTCTATGATTTATATTTCTCCAAGTAAATATGCAACTGCAAAGGAGTTTGACTAGTGCCTGGTGTAACAAAAAAATGTTTATATGGGTTCAAGCTTATAATCTCCTTAGTGCATCAGGTCTATTTTACAGAATTGACAGGATGATTACTAGTCATTAATAATGTAAATAAGATGGTAGCGGCACTGGCAAAGAATCTCAGCAAGAATTTTTTAAAAGGAAACATTACATTGTAATCAATATGTTGTGTAATTAAGGGTTTCCATGTTAATTTGCATAAAGTAAGTTCCACCTGTACTGTATACATACTATAATTTTTCCTCCTTAACATTAACACACAAGAAAAACATACATGGCTTCTGTAAAAATATACCTGTAAATGTCTCCTGACTGCTGCTGTTTGAGACAAGAACTGCCAATTTAGCCCCAGATGAACCTCTGAGAGTTTGATTTGTGTTATTATCTACTACTAAATCATCGTTCAGTCTCTCTCCTTCTCACATTTGACAAACGTGGGCCCTCTGGGCTGCTTTGATTATTTCTAGGTTGTTATTCCAATCAAAGCAATCCCAGGTAATGGGGAGGAAAAACATAGCTTATTGTTTATTAAATAAAAATGAACAATTGTAAAGCATTTTCTAATTTATTAAATGCTTTTCACCTTATTTCATTTAATCTTCTCAACAAAATTGGGAAGCAGAAATTCTAGACTATCCTCCTTATTTCAAAGATGAGGGATAGGAGGTTCGAAAAAACTAAGTGAATTGCCGGGAATCACAACCAATAACTGCCGAAGTCAGAACTCTTGAGTCTAAATATTATTCCTATAATGTCCAGACTTTTTGTGCAACTTACTGAGAAGAAGGAAGGTACCCCTCCCATGGTGGGGAACATTAAAATGCATTTGTTACACTGAAACTTAGCAATACATTTAAGCCATCTTAACCAGACTCAACAGTTATTGGAGGGATTATTACCTGATTGCATTACCTCATTCTTCCTGAACCCGGGAAATTTCTATTTCCCCCGACAGACCATTTCACCATCACAAGATAGGGCTGAATCTATATTTAAAATGTCCGTCAGATGGCATGCCATCTTAAAGCAGATTCTCCCAGGATTTTAGTTACTCCTATATTGTCATAAGGACATGTGACTCCCTGAATCTACCTCCCTACTTCCTTCCCTCAGTGGAGTCCTTATCAGTTTAAATAATTCACTGCCTGGCCCCTACTGGATGAGTTTCTACAATATTGGCAGGCCATGTGCTCGATCTGCAGAGGGGTTCATATGTCCCTTCAGATGCCTATTTACCTGCCTGAATAACTGCACAAGTATGGCCTCTGACATCCCTGGATGGACGTCTGCCGCCATCCCGCATCTGACTGTGTGTCGCTGTATGTCCATGACCATGGATTATCATACATGCAGTAAGGGGACGTCATTTCTTTGTTTTTCCCAACTGATTTCTAACTATAACCCAATTTATTTAATCATTCCCCAGGTTTTAAAATTTTGCTTCCTCTCCACAGAGTTAAAAGGGAAAGGAAGAATGAATGAATCAAAGGGGAATGCATTCTGAAAACGTTAAAAAAAACACTCCAAAGTAGGGGAAAAATGTTTGTGGGCTCAATTATTTTGAGTCTGGATTGCCTACCTTACCTTTTTTTTTTTTTTTAAAGTCCTGTCTCAGTTTTTGCATTTCATTACTATTCTGTTGTAAACATTTCACTTCTCACTATGTCTTCTATACTACACATATCATAATAAACACTGGCTACGATCCTAACTTAGGCTTGCTTTAAAATAGATGTACTTAAGAATCTGAGCAAGGGAAAAACCCATGCTAACACTCACCAGGCATTCTTTTCTCACGCCTTCCTCAGCCTATTGCCCAGGGCAGTAAATTGCAGGGTGAAATAACCGGTTTATTATTTGCTGTTTTCTTTCACTCTGTTGAGAAAAGCTACATTGCTGGCAAACTGACAGAAAATTTAAAAATAGAATCTAGTATATTGTATGCATTCTTGGTGGCTTGGTGAACGTGTTCAACATATAATATTCATGTGAGCTATATTTAATTTTTTTTATTGGAATCTACAAAAATGTAATGAGTGAGTTTTTTAAACTGGGTGGGATAAGCAGAAAGACCATAAGAAAAGCAAGCAATGATTTTTGCCTTCTCCTCCCCCTAAAAATACAAATAAGTCCTCACCTAACAACTGACCAAAAACATTTTTATTTTTTTAAGGGAAAAGCAGATGTTTAAAAAGCATTAATTTTTTTGAATCTGTGTTCCACTAATACTACTGTTATTTAGCTGCTTAGAAAATGCTAAAAAAATTTTTCTTACAGTCTAGCTGTTAATGAATCTTCCTTTTTTCTCACCCATGAATTTTCATTACTCTGTGCTTTTGGCCTTGTCTTCTATAAAATGTACCATATTCACTCACAGTTTAAGACAGGTTTTGACGTTCTTAGTATGACATACTGTATGTACTGTTAGCTGTTTAAAGCTGGAGATCAGATTGTGCATAATAACATATGTAGTTTGGATTATATAAACACTACAGGAAGAACGGGAGACAGGGCGCTTCTGTGTACAAATTTCAGATTGCTAGCTGTATGCCTGTTTAGAATGTTAAACACTCTTAGCTAGGCAGTGATGAAGTTATTTCTTTAATGACTGTGACTTCCGAAGCTATAAAGACAAAAAATTTCCAGTTAAAAATAATTTAAAGATGATGCTGGTAATTAATATATTTAGGTTATGTGATCTTCTGCTTGCTACTTAGGGAGCTTTGAGGAGGGGGGAAAATGAATTTTGTTGTCTCAAAGCTCAATCCAACTGAGCAATTTCTTAAAATTAAGTTGGGGAACATAGCTTAGAAGAGCCAGAGAGGGAAGAGCAATGCAAATTGTACATTTCACCCATTATAAAGAAGTTGGAGTCAGGGAACTCTACTAGTCTATTTTCCTAGGATTGTTTCTTTTGTATCTTAGCATTTCAGATTAGTTAGACTAGCCTGTGTGTGGATTTTTTTTTTCTTTCTATTGTGTCATTCTTTTATTATTAACGTTGTTGTCCTGCTTTTTCATCTGTTGTTGAAAGACTGGTAACTTTCATGCATTTCAAGAGAAATTAAAACGTATTACCATATTTTTCAGCAATGGACATTTCAGAATGAAGACATAAGTCACAGTTCTTCTGGTTTAGTAAGTTTATGTTTTATTTTAAATATTCATATCCTGCTTTATTTCAGGAGAACTTCAAGGTCGCTGGTATGTTTACTGCTCAAGTATCAACACAGTAAGAATCAGGGCTTTGAAATTGTGGGTGAAAAATCCAGCAAATTTCAGTCATCTTTTATTTATGTAAGGAGATTGTGTGGCATCTTACTTCCTGTCTCTTTTCACAGGAACTTTAAACATGGACGCTCCTCTCCCGGGGGTATCTTTATATTGGGAAGCTCTGCGTGAGGTTGAAGTTTTTATGGGGGAACTTGTTTAAAAGACAGTTGTCTTTAAAGGTGTATTTGGCTCAGCAAGGTTAGGGGTTGTCAATAAATCCATTTATAGCAACTTCTGTATTCCCTGCTCTAAGACACACGACTGGGGTGACCCATGTATGATTCCTGCAGGCCATGCAAGGCAGCGACGGTCCTAAGTAGAACGCTCTTGGACCAAGGCTGGTCTAACGGGCTTCGGGTGTGGAGTGGGCAGCGCCCCGCGGGCTGAACTGCCTGCCTGGGAACCCAGGGTTCTCGAATCCATAGGCCCTACCCCAGCTTTCACTCTACTGTGGAATAACAAGACATTTTGGAAACTCGGGCTCTTAATTTACTGCTGCTGACGGAAACAATAATAGCATCTCTGTGTTTCTCCTACCTCCAGACCTCCCTCCTCCCGCCGATACAAGCATGACGTTGGCACTCCGTATGTGTGTACCGACAACACAGGGCCCCCCTCTCCCCCGTTCGTGTGTATTTGTGTGTGTGCGTGCAGACAGACAACACAGGGCCAGCCCGGAGCGGCGGGAGGAGGCTGCAGGGACACGGCCCCGGGGACGTCCGAGGCAATCACCGGTCCCTGAACCTCCCTAATTCGAGTTCGGGAAAGAAAAAGACACAGCAGGCGAGATGCCCTTTACACCTCCCATCTGCTTTAGCTCATTCTTGCCCTAGAAAGTGAGTGTGTGTAGTTAAGTGAGGCAGAGGAAATTCAAGAAAGCCACACAAGTCACCCTAAAGCATCCACCAAAACTTCAGCTTGGTTAATTGCTCCCAGATGTCCTCCTCGGCTGTTTTTCAACAAGCAGCAAGGAGGGGAGGCCAGGCCACTTCACTCATTTTTGGAGGTTGAAAACAACAACAAAAATGCAATCACCCATTTTGATCCAGTCCTGGAAGGGCCCAAACGCAGCCGCGGGGACTAGGCCCCCTGAGCGAAGCTGGGGTCCCTGCAGAAAGTTCGCGCGCCGCGTCCCGCTGCGTCCCACCGGTTCCGGGAGCCGCCGCAGCCCGGGGCGGGAAGGGATGCGGGAGGCGCGGCCGGGGCGGGCGCGCGAGAGGAAGGTGCCTTCGGGAACACGCGCAAGGGCGGGGATTCGCGCTGCCAATGAGGCCCCGCTGTGGGCTGTGCGAGGCGGGGGGACGGGCCGGGGCGCAGCCTTAGCAGTGGCAGCTGCAGGAGCAGCGTCCGCCTTGGGAGCCGGAGGAGAGGCAGCGGCGGAGCGCTGAGCTGGCCGCGCCCCGAGGCCCGGCCCTGGGGGTGGGTAACAGCGCCGAGGAGCTGGAAACTTTCCCTGCAGGTAACTCCCGCCGCCCCGGCGCCTCCGCCGGCCTCCGCGAGTCCGGAGCCGCGCCAGCTGCTGCGGTGCCGAGGGGAGCAGGGGTCTGGGGAGAGGAGAGGGTGGTGGGGAGAGTGGAAAGGCATGTGGGAAAGTTTCTGGAGCTTCCCTTCCCCCCTCCTTTGGGCACACCCGGGAGCTTTCCGGAGATAGGCACGGACATGTTGTGCGCCCCGGGCCTTGGTCCTGGCGGCTCCGGAGGGTCGGTGCCTTCCCTTCGCCTGCCCTCCGCGCCAGACCAACCTGGCCCCGGGCAGAGCTGAGGTTCGGGGGCACGGGGATCTGGAGACCGCACGCTGGAGTTTCGGGACCACCTCCGCCCGGCGCGCCTCCGCGCTCCCCTTTCCGCCTCCTCTGTAGCATTCGGGCTTGGCAAGGGCCCGGGCTGCGCCTGGTACCTGGGGCCGGGGAGGCGGGAGAGAGGCGCGCCTGGCACGGCGGGGTCCAGAGTGCCCCCGAAGTGTAGAGGAGCGCGGGTCGCGAAGTTGGCGGGTTGAACTTAAGCCTCGGGGGCAGTGTAGTGCCCCACTCTGGGGCGAAAGTATTGTTCGCTTCCGAGAACACTGCGATGAGTATATGCACGTTCTTTTGGGGGTGGGGTGAGAGGGGTAAGCAAGGATTAGACATCGAAGGAGAGTTCGAGATCAGGATTGTGTTCTTGGAGAATGAAAGGTGCTCACTTCTTTGGGGGGACTTATGTCAGGGCGCACGTCCTTTCTGGGGGACTTTGGTGTGCGGGCGCGCTGCTCTGGGGGTTTGAGGGGCTCCGGGCTTTGGCGCGGCAGCTTTCCGGAAAGGCTGGCAAGGAAGGAAGCCCTAAGGCATTATGCGCCGTGTTTGCAGACAGAAATGTCTCTGAACCGGCGTTTTCAAAACTTACTTCACTTATTGTGTAAAGCTCCCGGAGGAAATGCGGCGGTGGCCAGGTAGAAACCCGGCGCCGCGGCCAGGGGTTCAGAGGACACCGGGCTCGGCGACAGTGTTCCCCTCCCAGCCCCCTCCGGCCCACTGCTGAGAGCCCCAGATCCCCGTGCCTCGAAGGATGGGACTCGTCTAGGTAACTCTGTTCCCTGCAGTGGGGTTGGCTCCTGGAGGTTGAGGGTACCTTCATCTTGAACTTGACCCCAGGAGCATCGCCGTCTGGGCGACAGACAAGGAAAAAGGAAGCTGAATCTTCCCTTGGGATGGGCCTCGAACTCTGGCAAGGAAAGGAAGAGCTTGGTTTAGAATCTTTGAGAAATGGGCTTAGGACTGCTGAGGTCATTAACTCCAAATACCAGGCCATCAGACTGCGGAAGTTAATGTGTTTGGAGGGGGTGGGGAATGGGAGAAGAAAGGAGGCACCTGGTTAGTTGCTGCGGAGTTGGTATTTCTCTGGAGTGGAAATGAAGGGAGTCTGCCTCTCTGCTTTCGCCGGAGCCGCTGCTCACTCACTCTCTTTTTTTCCTTTCCTGGGTCTTTTATCCCTTCCCTTATTCCTGCCAGCTTGGCACTCCTGGGGAGGGGCCGGGGGAGGGAGAGGAGAAGAAAGCAGTTGGGAACCTTCCCTGGCCAACTTGGAGGTATTTAAGATCTGCTACTAGGAAGATTCCAGGATTTTAACAGCTGCTTCTTAATTGCTGGGAATGAAAGAATTTATGAGCCACCGAGAGCTGTGTTCATTACAGTGGTAGTCTGAATGTTTTACTCATCTAAGCTACTTAAAGATCTCACAAGGGACCTTCCCTAGAGATGCCAGTTTCTGCAAAATTCGTGTCAGCCAGAATGCTTGGTGGGTGTCAGTGAGAACTCATTGAAAGTATATCTTGGCGGTATTAAGATGAAAAGTATGTGGGAGTAAAGGAAATATGGTATCTGACATCCTTCAGGACTTCCTCCTAGGGTTGCTCCTGTTACCTGCCAAGTGAATTCGGTCCAGGCTTCCGGATTGTTGTGATTTGACAATAAGAGGTGGGAAATAGTGTCATCGATTTTAGTGGAGGCAGGAAAGTCCAGAAATAAATTTAAGGTCACTTTTCATGACCCTGTCTTTCAGCTGTGAGGCTGCAAACTTAAGTTTTGCTGGGACGTGGGAGCCATGGTTTTCCTGCTTTTTTGGTTTAGCCACCAGAATGTCTAAATTATCATAATTTATGTCCATTGTGGAACTAAAACATTACTGATTCATAGTCAGCCTTTTTCTACTTCCCATAACAGCCTGTAGAAAAGAACATTTTGTCTCTCTAACCACATGCAGTTTATTTGGTGCCATAGTGGGTTTTTGATAGTGGGTGATTGAGGGCACAAATTTAAAGACAGTGGAATTTTCTCGATTAAGTTGTTCATTTTTAGGCAACATCCCCTTCTGAGTTGCTGATTAATTCTTTATCTCCCAGGAACATTAAAATCAGTATCCCTGGGCTGGTAGAATTGTAATCCATATTATAATGATGCCTGCCAGCATAGCTGGACGTTTGTGTTATGTCGATGTTTCCATTAGGCGTTTCTAACCCAGTTGTAAAGGTTTCTGTCTGGGTTGGGTTGCAAGTAGGCTGTACGTCTCATAGAGAGATGGCTTTGTTTTTTATCTTTCTGATGAAAAGTTTGTTTAACTTGTTACAGTAGTAAAGTTTACACAAGCAAAATAAAGCAAAAGAAATATATGTATTGCTGGGGAGGGATTTGTATTAGTTCCCAGGATAGCTTTGTTTTGAACCATCTTCTAAAATGCATATTTCAGTAGTGGAAAAATGAGAACCGCTTCCTAACCCCGGCCAGTTGACAGATGTCAGTATACTAGGTTCTTAAGCCTTTCTGGGCCTTAAAATGAGATTATCTTTCAGCCGTACAGTTCTGTGACTGTCCAATAGTTGGAGAAATGTAGGCATTCTGGAGCTAGTGCTGCAATATTAAAGTAGTACTTTGACGTCTATAAAGGGCTTTACTTACATATTTTTTTTCTTAAACCTTCAGTTAAGTAAACTGAGGCTGGGCAAGTTAGATCAGTTTGCTTGATATCATCTGTAAACAGTGGAGGTGAGCTTGAACCTAGGTCTTCTGATTATTTCTATTCCAACCCCCATCTCTCTCTTTATTTATGAAGTCACAAGTGAATTGGCTAAAACTTGGCAGACAGATTTACGTTACTATGTGGCATTTTCTCATAATATTTCATTTATGAGTTACTTGGGTTTCAGAACCCCAGGGTTAACATCTATGCTTTGATGTCAGAGATTAAAAACAGTTCAGTAATAATAGTCATAGAACCTTCTACTCAAGAGAGTTTCGGAAATTCATATACCTTAAACTAATCATTTGTTTATTTCCAACTTATTTTTTTATTAAGTAGACTTCAGAATCTGGTGTGATTTATAATCCTGACTAGTAACCCAGACAGCATTCTTAAGGAAATCACTTTTCAAATCTGTGCTTTTTTTTTTAAAGTAAGGAATGAATATATCATTTGCTTTTCATCTTGGTATCTCTCAGCTGAATTACAAAGCCTGGATAAATGTCCCATTTTTGGTGAAATTGTTCTTGGGCTCTTTCTACTGATGTCTGGATAAGTCTGACTTTCCACCACTTGCTGTGCCAAAAGAAAAAAAAATTCTTCTGTTATGCTGTTGGTTTAATGGTAAAGAAATGGTAGGCTGTAGGTGACCCATTTTCACTGACTCTAAATGTTTATACTGTGTCCTGCTTGCCTATTTAAGAGTACTGAGTGCAACTTGACACTCATTTGGAAGCTGGTATGGATTTTCTTTAAAGGGTTTTAAAATAAATTATGTGCTAAGCTATAGACTTTTTTATGTCTGAGCAACTTGTCCTTCTTCAGCTTCTTAAACTTATTCTCAGAAGACCCGTCTTTTCAAAATATTAAGCAATGAATGAGTACCCGTTGTTGTTGTTCAGTTGCTAAGTTGTGCCCTACTTTTTGCAACTCCGTGGACTGCAGCACGCCATGCTTCCCTGCCCTTCACTGTCTCCTGAAGTTTGCTCAAACTCATGTCCATTGAGTCGGTGATACTGTGTAACCATCTCATCCCCCTTCTCTTGCCTTCAGTCTTTCCCAGCATCAAGGTCTTTTCTAATGAGTCAGATCCTCACATCAGGTGGCCAAAGTATTGGAGCTTCAGCATCAGCTCTTCCAATGACTATTCAGAGTTGATTTTCTGATAATAAAAACCAGAAGCCATTCTTCCGCTTTGTTGCTCTTGTCCCCTTCTAGCACGCTGATAACTCTTCTCCCAACTTTATTAGCAAAATACTGTTTCATTACTCTCTCTCCAGACAAACCTGGAAATGGCAGCCTTTTTACAGTCAGCCAAAGGCTTTTCTTTCTCCAGGAGATCTTCCCAACCCTGGGATCAAACCCAGGTCTCCCACATTGAGGGAGCTGGGTAAATAAAAAGGGCTTGCTGCCTAATGCAGGATAGGTTTCCAGAAGTGGTATTGCTGGTCATAACACCATACCAATATGCAGAAGAATATGAACCTTTTTAATGTTCCTGTGATATATACACTATAATCTTGAGAGTAGTAGACTTTTCCACATTCTGCGGGTATCTGAATGGCTGCAGGCACAGGCGCTTGGGTAACAGGGTATTGAATTACTGCAAAAAAAAAAAGAGTTAGTCATTATCCCCATATAACCCATTATACTCCCTTCTGTCTGCCATGCTTTGTTCTAAATTACTGGGGATTAGTAACATCAATTATTAATGTTTATTGAGTGTTTGTTGACTCTGAGCTAGATGACTGAATTTAAAAAATTATGTGGGAATGAAACAGTGTCGTTCTTTCTTCACCCATTGTCCTACATACACAAAGCGCTGTAGCAGAGGTAGTCTCTTGCCCATACCACAGCATTCCCCATCCTGGTCCTCCCTTCCTTCTTGTGGCTTAAACTAGCAACCCTTTATTTGCTTGGAGTTCAGAAACTGGAGCCGAGTCCTGCTGGGTGGTTTTTCTGCCTGGGTCTGGGCTCACTCAGGCCCTAGTGGTTGCGTGATTCATCGCAGGGGCCACTGCTGTAATAGTTTACCATGTTGCTTGATAATATAACCCTGCTTTTGGTTCGTTTTCCATTGCCCATGTGTTTCAGGGTAAGTTGGGTGTCTTTTCTGCCCCAGGTAGTGAATCTTGATTAAGCCAAGTCAGCTTTAGTAATACCACACCTGTTACTAGTGACTGGTTAATGAGTAAGTGTGTGACCAACTATTTTCCCCCCATTAGGAGCCCAATATTGTCAGCAAAGTAAAACGGGTTGACACTCTGAAAAGTCACAAAGATGGAAGGGGCCTAAGACCACAGTAACTTTTTTTTAGCTGCAGAATTAACCAACCCTGAAACCACTGTGACTCAGAACTTCTTATGTGGGAAAATTTTTTTACTATTGTTTGAAGCAGTGATTCCCAAAGTAGAGTGTGCCAGACCATCCAGCACAGGAAGAAATAAAATATTAAAAGTTTGTCTAGAAGAAAGCTTTACTAATATTTAATAGATGAGTTGACACTAATTGGTATATCTGAGAGTCTTTTGTCACTTAGGTGATATAAGGTCACATGATGGCAGAGGAGGCATTCTACAACCTGCTGGAATTGACAGTGGTACCCTGATTCTTATTCTTACCTTTGGTGAACTCTATCCATGTAAACAGATTTATTGGTTATATCATCTAGTTTTAGGTAAATTGGCTCCTACGAAATAGGCAAGTGGTTTAAAAAAGATTCTTACAAAGAAAGTTAAATGATAATGATGTAAATCTAAAATCCATAGGAATAAGAAAATGTCTTATTTGAGGTTAGGAAATGATTTTTAAGTCAAATTTAATGAGTTGGCACCAACATTGTGTATAGATGTATATTAACTAATACTTGGGAATACTGTTTGAATCATTCTCATTCTTTAGAGTTTTTAATGGATGTTTTATCACGTGTGGGCTTCCCTGGTAATAACTCTAGGGCTTCTCATGTGGCTCAGCTGGTAAAGAATTCTCCCGCAATGCGGGAGACCTGGGTTCGATCCCTCGGTTGGGAAGGTCCCCTGGAGAATGGAAAGGCTACCCACTCCAGTATTCTGGCCTGGAGAATTCCATGGACTGTATAGGCCATTGGGTCGCAAAGAGTCAGACGTCACTGAGCGACTTGAAGAAGCAGTGTTTTAATTACATATAAACTATTGGGGGTACAGGTTTACTTTTTTCTTTTTTTACTGTTAGGGCTACATGATCAAAAGGTTTTGAGACTACAGTTTAAGTTACTTATTGTCCCTTATTTTCATGTAGTTTTGTTACTTAAAGCCAAAAACACCACAGCTAATGTAGGGACAGGTAAGACCCCTGGCAGTTCCCATTTTATTCCTAGGTTTCAAGATTCTCTGTAATATGATTTGTAACTTTCTTTACCAGACCCAGTTGTCCTCTCTGTCTGCCACTGAGCCCCTGCTGGGTCCATTACTAACCTACTTCTTTACAATTTTGCCTCGGAGGACCTGTTCTCCCCTCCTCCCACCTCTGAAATTTTCATTGTCCTTAAAGGGTTAGCTCAAGTAAACAGTACTTTCTCTCTCTCTCTCTCTTTTTTTTTTTATTGGTTTTGCCATACACTGACATGATATCGCCATGGGTGTACATATGCTCCCCCTCCAGAACCCCCCTCCCTCCTCCCTCCCCACTCCCTCCCCCCGGGAAATCTCGATGCACCAGCCCCGAGCAACAATCCTGGGCTGGCGATTGATTTCACATATGATACTTAACATGTTTCAATGCCATTCTCCCAAATCATCCCACCCCTGCCCTCATCCACAGAGTCCACGAGTCTGTTCTATACGTCTGCATTCCTTTTGCTGTCTCGCATGCTGGGTTCTCGTTACCATCTTTCTAAATTCCATATATATGCGTTAGTATACTGTATTGTTGCTTTTCCTTCTGGCTTACTTCACTCTGGATAATAGGCTCCAGTTCCGTCCACCTGAGTAGAACTGATTCAAATGAATTTTTTTTTTAATGCTGAGTAATATTCCATTGTGTATATGTACCACAGCTTTCTTATCCATTCGTCAGTTGATGGACATCTAGGTTGCTTCCATGTCCTGGCTATTGTAAACAATGCAGCGATGAACATTGGGGTACACATGGCTCTTTCAATTCTGGTTTCCTCGGTGTATATGCCCAGCAGTGGGATTGCTGGGTCAAATGGCAGGTCTATTTGCAGTTTTTTAAGGAACCTCCACACTGTTTTCCATAGTGGCTGTACTAGTTTGCATTCCCACCAACAGTGTAAGAGGGTTCCCTTTTCTCCACATCCTCTCCAGCATTTATTGCTTGTAGAATTTTGGATTGCAGCCATTCTGACTGGTGTAAAGTGGTACCTCATTGTGGTTTTGATTTGCATTTCTCTGACAATGAGTGATGTTGAGCCTCTTTTCATGTGTTTGTTAACCATTTTTATGTCTTCTTTGGAGAAATGTCTGTTGAGTTCTTTGGCCCACTTTTTGATTGGGTTGTTTATTTTTCTAGAATGGAGCTGCAGGAGTTGTTTGTAAATTTTTGAGATTAATTGTTTGTCCGTTGCTTCATTGGCTATTATTTTCTCCCATTCTGAAGGCTGTCTTTTCACCTTACTTATAGTTTCCTTTGTTGTGCAGAAGCTTTTAATTTTAATTAGGTCCCATTTGTTTATTCGTGCTTTTATTTCCAATATTCTGGGAGGTGGGTCATGTAGGATCCTGCTTTGGTTTATGTCAGAGAGTGTTTTGCCAATGTTATCCTCTAGGAGTTTTATAGTTTCTGGTCTTATGCTTAGATCTTTGATCCGTTTTGAGCCTTTGACAAAATTCAACATCCATTTATGATAAAAACCCTCCAAAAAGCAGGAATAGAAGGAACAAATCTCAACATAATAAAAGCTACATATGACAAACCCACAGCAAACATTATCCTCAATGGTGAAAAACTGAAAGCATTTCTCCTGAAGTCAGGAACAAGACAAGGGTGCCCACTCTCACCACTACTATTCAACATAGTTTTAGAAGTCTTGGCCACAGCAATCAGAGCAGATAAAGAAATTAAAGGAATCCAGATTGGAAAAGAAGAAGTAAAACGCTCTCTGTTTGCAGATGACATGATCCTCTACAATGAAAACCCTAAAGAGTCTACCAGAAAATTACTAGAGCCTATCAGTGAACACAGTAAAGTTTCAGGATACAAAATCAACACACAGAAATCCCTGGCATTCCTATACACTAACAATGAGAAAACAGAAAGAGAAATTAAGGAAACAATTCCATTCACCATCGAAACAAAAAGAATAAAATACTTAGGAGTATTTCTACCTAAATAAACAGTACTTTCTCATTCACATTTTTCTGATTTCCCTCTTCTGTCTCCAAATGATTCTTTCTCTTTCACTTCCCTAGCACATTGCTTGTACATTGATTATAATGTTTTTCTCTTTTTGCCTTTTTATTGAAAAGTCATTTGCCTGCTTGCTTTGCCTATGGGTTGTAGGCTTCTTGGTGGTTGGGGTCCGGCTTGCGTTAGTCCTTTTATAAAATTGCTTGTTTCCCCTTCTGAGAGAAAGGGAGGCAGGCAGAGAACTCAAAAGTTGTTAAATCTCCTTCTGTGCTGATTACCATGGGGAGGGCGTCTTTCCTCCAGCCCCCTGCAACCTTAGGAGGTAGCAAGTGTCATATACCTGTCAGGGATCTGAGAGCAGGGAGCACACACGGTCAAGACAGGAGGATCCAGGATCCAAACCACAGTCACTTTATTTCAAAACTGTCTTATCTGCGCTCATATATGTTGCCTGTAGTTACATGTTGTCCTTCTTTCACGTGGGAACACTGGCATGAGTGAAAATGGAAAACTCCATGGGCTGTTGCTACAGAAATATTCCTGGACCATCCTGGGGCAGGTATAGTGAGTTAAAAGGAGAGTCTGCGCTCCTTGTGCAATAATAGGAAAGGCCTGGAGGATTTTTTGTGTGAAGATCTAAATGCCTGTGGACAGTTAGCTGTCTGCAAGTACCCCCAAGCAAAATCATGGGTGATAAAAGTCCCTCCAGTAGGGTCTGGCCTGAGGGCCCCTGTTGAGAGACTAGTGGTGAGGGACTCTGCTCAGCTGAAGCAAGTTGCTTATGCCTATATTCTCTCTGGTCAGGATAATTGAGGGTTGACAGGCTGTCAGCTTTCAAGTTGAACCATGTTAATATACGCTATCATGATGGAGAACAGGTGTCTCTCCAGGTTTTTGAGGGTCAGATGACGGAATGTATATAAAAGGGTTTTGAATGTTGTAAATTGCCTCCTAGATGCAAAGGAGACATCAAATTTGATTCTTTCCTTGTCATAGTGACTTCTAGCTTAGATTTCTTTGTTAGCCATTTTTTTTCTCTTTTAAGTGAATTTCCAAAGAATTTTTTTTAAGTGTTGGGGTTCTTAGATAGAATAGGATGTAGTTTTTCTAAACAAACAAAAACCCCAAAACAAACTACAGTTATTAGTTCACAGCTTGCTATAAAACTTTTAGCTGTGAAGTAAGGAGAGTTTGTGGTAAAGTGAGTTTATCTTGGGATTTAGTTGTTCAGATACCTATAGAATCCATTTATAAGAATGGAACCACTTCTGGTGCTTAAAGATGGGGGTCTTTGAGGTGAGTTACTGGAATCCTTAAGTACCATCAGTGGTCAAAGAGCTTTGACTTGGGGTTATATTTTGTTTCATGTTTTGTTTCTGGGAACCAGTAACTTATTTTGAGGAGTCATTGCAGAGGATTTGGGGAGGGACCCTTTGAAATATCTCTAGGTAGTTTTGAAAGTGAAAACTCAGTGTGGTTTGAAACTTAAGAATTTGAAATCTGTTCCATTGAAGATTTCCAAGAAAGTGGATGTGAATAACTAAAATTTTGCAGTGGCTATTTCATATTACAGAGTGTGACATAAATTAAAACATGTTAACTTAAAAAGTAAGTTCCTGGAGAAGGAAATGGTGACCCACACCAGTATTCTCGCCTGAGAAATCCCATAGGCAGAGGAGCCTGGTGGGCTACAGTCCATAGGGTTGCAAAAGGCGGACATGACTTAGTGACTAAACCACCACCACCACCGTGATAATAACTTACAGACTCAAAAGACAGAAAAAGTGCTGGCTCCTACATTGCAAATAGACGCAGTTAGGAATATTTGATTATTCAGGGTTCTTGAAGCATGCATGTGACTTAAGAGAACCTTACCTCAGAATGGTTTATTTCCATAAGGCAACGCTCCAAGGTGGGTTCCACAAAAACTGATTCTCAGGAAGTTAATAGATATTATGCAGGGAAACTAGGTTTACGTTTAAATAAGCGGGAAAATCAGGGTTAGTCAGAGTAAAACAGGTATTAAACTGCAGAACTTTTGACCATCTTTATTTCTAATATTCATTCTCAATCTCCTTGAAGGGAAACAGAGGATTTAGTGTTTCCCAAATGTATTAAATTGTAGAAACATTTGCTAAGCATCTTTTAACAAACAGACAATGTTGGATTGCTTAATTTGCTTAAATTAGTTTAAAGCAAATCCCAGACATTATGTAATTCACTTGACAAACTTTAGTTTGCATTTCTAAGGACTTAAGGACAAAAGTCATCACCTCTTTATCACTTTAAAGAAAATTTACTAATTTATTACTGTTATCTAATTGTTCCCCAAATGTCATCTGTCACCATTTCTCATTTTGGGACTCAGGATTTGGTCAAGGTTTACATACTGCACTGTGGGTTGTTGCTTTTGTCCCTGTCGCTTTTTTAAATATAGAAAAAGACTATCTTACCACCTCCTCCCTCTCCTGACCTTCAGAAGAGAGCTTGTAGGATATGTACTTATCTGGATTTGTTTGCTTGTGGTGGTATTTACCTTGTTCCTCTGTCCCCTATATTTCCTCTTAACTAGAGGTTTTCCTTTAATCTCAAGGCAAGTTTAGATTCAGGTTAAATATTTTTTGCAAGAATATGTCCTAGACTATGCTTATGATTTGAGACTAGGCAATTAATTTACAATTCTTAAGTTACCTTTTAAAATATTAAGTATGACTTACAGTTTGTTTGGAAATTTATGAGTATATCAAGGGAGGGATACAAGTTTGATTTATTCCAGTTGTGGTTGAAAACATGGTGGTATTCTGAGTAGCTGTCCTAGTTAAATGGGTATTAGTTTTTAGTGTATCTTAAGATTATAAACCATGTGACTCTTGGGTAAAATGGCTTGAGTGTTCAGTGTTGCTGGTGGTGGAATTTTGTTCAGAATGACAAGTTATCTGAGTTATAATGGTAAAACAGGGTTCTATAAAGATTTATTTCTAAACACATTAATTTAGAAATACACATTAATTCTACCTACACTCAATAAATTTTAACAGTATTTTTCTGATAAATGATTATGCTAATTTGAAGTACAGCCATAAATCTACATACACCCTCAGGGTGATAATTTTATATGTACATTGTCTTAGAAATTCAGACATGTAAATAAAAATTCATAGTATAACTGACTTTACTAACTTAATTTTATATTTAAGTTTTTCCCCTTGATATCTTTCCAAGTGCTTGTTTTATGTCTGGGAAAAATTAAAGGAGCTTTGTGTGTATTAATGAAGACTAGTATGGTATATATAAAGTAGCTTTGATGGATGGATGAAAGCTATCATTGGCAAATCCCAGCATAGACTTATGTTTAACCCCTTAGTGGGCTGCAGTACTGTTTCATATATTACAGTTTGCCTTTTGTGAATAATAAGGTGCCTTGGATAGAGCAGTGCTTTGTAACTAAACAACACAGCTTTTTTTCTCCTCCTTAAAAAAAAAAAGCACAGCTGTAAGAGGATGGGGCTTTCCTGGTGGCTCAGTGGTAAAGAATCCGCCTGCAATTCAGGAGACATGGGTTCGATCCCTGGGTGGGGAAGATCCCCTGGAGTAGGAAATGACAATCCACTCCAGTATTCTTGCCTGGAAAATCCCATGGATAGAAGAGCCTGGTGGCTACAGTCCATGGGGTTGCAGAAGAATCAGACACGACTTAGCAACTAAAGAACAACACATATAAATAGGAGATAGTGAAAAAGGCATGATCTTTGAAGCTAGATGAACCATAGGTGGTTTACCGGATTGCTGTCTCTTTGTAAAATGGGATAGTAATTCCTGTATCGTAGGGTTCATGCCAAGACTAAAGGTGAGAACCTATACAAAATAATTAGCACTTTGCTTGCCTAATAGGTGTCAAAAACAGGTCCTTTTCTCCCTTCTTCTCTTAACCCTATTTTTAAATTCAACTTTCTGGAGCAGTGAATGAATGAAAATTTTCATTTGTTCTGAGTGTTTTAGAAATTGCTAATTTTAAAATACTTGTTATAGAAGTCCAGATAAGAACTTGATTTCTTTTTTTATTTTTAATTAGGGAAAAATTGCTTTGCCCTATTGCCTTAGTTTCTGCCGTACATCATCATGTACTAGATATAGGTATACAAGAACTTGATTTCAAGGTAACCTTTATGCGTGGTTTGTCAGTCACTTATATTAAAACAACTAGAGAGGTGTCTATATGAAATGTTTTGAACAAACAAATGAGACATTTTTAGATGGTAATATATAAAGGAGAAGGAACCAGAGAATAAAACGGATATTCTATTCTTGCCATGAGGTTATTTATTGTTAACAAACCGCCTGGTTTTAATGAAAGTCAGTATGTTAAAAAGTCCATTTATTTACTAAGGCTGTGAGACCATGAGCTGCTTCGAAGACTTTGAGTCGAGTTTTGCTGGAGTGCGGTTTAAATAATGATTTTATTTAGATGGTGTAAGTCTGCAGTACCACGCTCTAGTCCTGGGAGTGTGTTTATGAACAGGGTTGTTGCCAACCAAGAGTGCAGGCTTCCTGCAGAGAAGAGGCATCGGTGCTGCCCCAATGGGCCCCGGATCCTCATCAGTGGGGAGGACTCTTTACTGGCTTGTGCCCTATTAATGACTCACGGAAAGGGAGAATTACTATATCCATGGTGCTAGTAATAAAGAGAAGTAGGGTTGAACTCTGGGTTGGGAAGATCCCTTGGAAGAGGGCATGGCAGCTCACTCCAGTTTTCTTGCCTGGAAAATCCCATGGACAGAGAAGCCTGGTGGGCTACAGTCCATGGAGTTGCAAAGAATCAGACACGACTGAGCGACTTAGCATGCACGCACACAGCGTGTTTTGAACAGCAGAAGTCAAGAACAGTTTGGAGGCTACTTAAGTAAGCATATATGGGTGAGGAAAGACATGTTTTCTTCTATGAGCTGTTTCTAAGTCTTGGGGCATTTGGCTTTGTTAATGGCTTGTGCAAAATGAGGGTCTCAGGAAGATGGAGTCTCCTGCTGCTCCCTGCCCAGGTCATACCGTACCTGTTTCCTGTCAATGACCTTGATTCCTTAAGGGTACTCAAGTCCAGCTGCACTGGAGTCTTTTTACACTTTTTTTTTTTTCCCTTACCATGAAGTCACAGTTTATCCCTTCCTTTCTGAAATGTTCTGTTTAAGCAAGAAAGACTCCTTAGACTGTCCTGCTCTACCTACCAAGGTCAAGCCAGGAGGACTCCAAGGGCATCATTTCCGCCTCCAATCATGGAAAGAGTGAAGAGACACCATTTCTAGAGGGCTAGTGATTGAGTTCTAAGCTGATGGGATTTATAGACATTTGACCCTGACAGGGCTTCTTTTTTTGCTTTCTTCTTTAAGAGCAGTCTTAGCTGGCTCAACTGAATATAATATCCTTAAAGAGTTTTAGAAGTAAACAGTTACCGCGAAGGTGCTAACTGTCTGACAAATTAGAAACTGTTTCCACTTGTCAAAGGGTGGTGGAAGTCTTGCAGTCATTTCCCCAAGAGTATTTGTTGAGGGCTGTCATCATTGTGGCCGTCTGAGTTTGAGGCCCAGCTCTGTGTCTCAGTCTGAGGAGAGAAGTGCTTGCAGAGTACAAGTGTGTGCAGCAGGAGAGAAGGGGTGGAAGGAGGAGGAGGAGGAGGCAGGAGAGGTGGGGCTGGTAGCTGGGATGGGAGTGGGGCTTCGGAGAGGAGACGGGGGACACCCAGCACTTGGCCAGGTGGGAGAGAGGGTGAGGGGCTTTCTCTGCCGAGAGCACACTCAGTAGAGCCTGGGAGGCCTGGAAATACAAGTCGTGTTTGGGGTGCTGTTACTAGAACAGATGGTGCCTGGCATTTGGGTGCAGTGGCAGGGAGGGGAGAGCCAGATTGCAAAAGGCCTTGCCTGCCAGGCTAAGAAGTGTGGACTTGATCCTGTAAAGCAAGTGATAGCTGTCAAAGGTTTTAGAGCAGGGAGATGATGTAATCAGAGGCGCGTGTTGGAGGAAAGCTTTGGCGGCTGTGACGTGGAGGGGAGGCTGGTGTGGGGACAGATGGGTGGCAGGGTTCGCCGTGATGAGGCTTTGGAAGTAGGTCAGGGGAGAGCTGATGTTTGAGGCCCAAGTTAGCGGGAGGAAGAGAATGAAAGTCAGTTGAACACCTTTGATCGTGGATTTAGGGTACATTGGCTCCCATCACGTTCGCAGACACTTTGCAGAGCGCTGTTGTCCTTGTCCTCGTTTTGCAGAGAAGCTTTGAATGCAAGTTGCCAGCCTTGTGTCACCAGGCTTCTATTTTCATTTATTTATGTAAGTGTTTCCTTTTGGCTGTGCCGGGTCTTCCATGCTGCTCCAGCTTTTCTTTAGTTGTGGCGAGAGAGGGTTACCCTCTAGTGCAGTGCACGGGCTTCCCATTGCGGAGCACACGTTCTAGGGTGTGTGGGTTCAGTAGTTGGCGGCAAACAGGCTAAGTAGTTGCCGCTCCTGGGTTCTAGAGTGTAAGCTCAATAGTTGTGGCGCATGGGCTTAGTTGCTCCAGGGCCTGTGGGATCTTCTTGGACCAGAGATCAAACCCACATCTCCTGCGTTGGCAGTCAGATTCTTTACCACTGAGCCCCCTGGGAAGCCCTCACCAGGCTTTCAGAACAGAGGGATGAAAACCTCAAAAGGTGTGTATGGGAAGATGAGTTTTGCGGTGGAGTAGATGCTGCCTCCAGAAAAGGAAAGGGATACATGCCAGCAGACTGAAGGCAGAGAGCAAGGCTGCTTCCAGGCTGGCAGCACACGAGGGATGGGGAGTGTTATCAGGAGCCGAAAACTCTCCGGAAAAGTCAGTTCGAGGCCCCTCTGGGGTACCCATCTGGGAATGCTCAGTGGGCAGGAGGAAATTGGGTTTCTCAAGTGGCATCCCTGCTTCCCTGTAGAAACTCCTTCACGTCCTCTGGATGGGCTTGGAGTGGAACTTCCATCCAAGGGGATGGATAACAGCCCTTGCTCCTGTAGCCTTGAGTTCCAGAGAACTGTGTGCCTGGCAGGAATCACCTGGGCTCTCACTCTGCTCGAACGTTTCCAGGCCTGCCCGAAGATGGTGTTTCAGTTGGTCTGGAGTGGGGTTTGGCAGCTATGTTTGTATCACAATCTTGGGGTGAGTGAGGAAGGGTGCAATCAGATCCTGCTTTTGAGGATGTTTGACTCTGAACGGCCTCACCTGTCCTTTCATTTTACTTCTGTCATGGAGCTTTTCAGAGCTCCTTGAACAACATGGCTTTGATCTCCAGTGAAAAGGAACACCTAGGAAAATTGCTTGTTTTTTTTTTTTAGGAACTTACTATATACATTCATATTTAGTTCTGCTAAAGATGCTCTTTAGTTACTTGGATTTATACACAAAAGTAGCAAGCCCTCAAAATTAGATTTGTTTTTTTTGGCCTTTTAAATGGACCTTTGGCAAAAAGTTTCTAGTGAAATTAAGATTCTGAGTATTTTTCTTGTTTATGAAAAAGAGGTTGGAGGAGGGAACCTGGGATGTGGAGAGTGAGGAATAATATCATAGGGTTCTTGGTTTGCCTGGGAGTGGCCTAGGTTGTCACAGATGAAAAAGTTGCCCGATGGGGATCTGATGTGCAGCTTGGTGACTATCATTAATGATGCTGTATTATAGATTTGAAAGTTGTTGAGAAAGTTGGTCTTAAAATGTCGCCACACAGAGACATAAGTGTAAGGGATGGAGGTGTGAAGTAACCTTAAAGCGGTAGTTGTTTTGTGCTATGTATCTGTCAAACCATCACATCACATGCCTTAAACTTACACGTATGTCAACAGTATCTCAGTAAATCCCGAGAAAAAAGACACCGAAAAAGACTCAACTCTTTGAAGTCTAGGTTTTAAACCCAGTTAGCCTACTGGTTATTACACCATCTGCTTTGTTATTAGTCTTGAACCCAGCCTAGATTCCTCTCCCCTTCCTGTCAGTTGGATCCTTTTTTTTTTCTATTGAGCTAGAATTGACATGTAACACTATTAGTTTCAGGCTTGCAGTGTAATGATCCAGCATTTGTAGATACTGTGAAATGACTACCACAGCAAGTCTCTTAACATCCATCACCACACATGGCTACAATTTTTTTCTTTTGAAATGCGAACTTTTAAGTCTATTCTCTTGGTAACTTTCAAGTATACAATACAGTATCATTGGGACTTCCCTGTCAATCCAGTGGTGAAGACTCTGTGTTTCTAATTTAGGGGACGTGGATTTGATTCCTGGTTGGGGAACTAAGATCCCACATGCCTCAAGGCATGACCAAACCAAAACAAAAAATAAGTCCCTGCCCAGCTGGTAAAGAATCCGCCTGCAATGCGGGAGACCTGGGTTTAATCCCTGGGTTGGGAAGATTCCCCTGGAGAAGGGAAAGGCTACCCACTCCCGTATTTTGGCCTGGAGAATTCCATGGACTGTATAGCCACTTTCACTTTTGCCAAACAGTACAGTATCATTAACTAGTCACCGTGATGTACATGACCTACCCAGGAACTATTTATTTCATAACTAGAAGTTTTACCTTTTGACCACCTTCATCCGCTTCACCCTCCACCCCTGCCACCCCACCCCAGCCATGTCTTTTATTGGTACAGGAGACTTTGAAGCCAGACAGATGGGGTTCAGGTCACAGCTCAGCCCCTCAGCATCATTGTGACCCTAGGAGATTTTCCCAGCCTTCTTGAGCTGGTTTTCTGTGACTTTGAAATGCTGGTACTTTTGAAGGGTGTTTTGGGAGTTGAGTGGCATAACACCCACACCCACACCCAGCCATCCTCGCTGATCAGGGCAGGGAGGGCGGGACCTGGAGCTGTACTTAATTCGGCTCACCTCCGATGCCTCCTCACTCCACTGGGCGCGTGCTCAGGGCTGACTGCCCAGTGACTTTCTTCACAGCCCTTATTCCACTTTTTTTCTCGAGAGTTGGGAGGCTTTCTTGACTCCCTGGCTGGTAATAGAGGAGAAAGGGTTTTTCCGTTTTTGTTTTCAGCCTCTGTATCTTTTCTATTGGTATCCAGTTACTCTTGGACTAAGTTTTGCTTCTTTGTCTCCCTAGTGAACAGGTTTGGGTTCATTGACTGCTGGTGATTGGTTCATATTTCTTCTGTGTGGGAGGGAGGAGCCGCCTCCTCCGGTTTTCCCACCTTTGCTAAATGCCATTTACTGCTTCCTGTGTTAATTATGGGGCTTCCCAGCTGCCTTTCCTTAGTCTCCATCCTGGCGGAGGGGATGGGAGGGGTCGGCTTGCCTTCTGGGTCGTTTTTTCAGTCACTGGAGAGAGGCCAGTGAGCCCTCACTTGGTGCCAGCTCTGCGCTAAGTGCTTCTTAAATTACCCACTTGCTTTCTCTTTAAGCCCCTAAAAGGAAGTAGGTATTCGTCCTAGGCCCAGTTTATAGATGAGTTCAGGGGTGTCTGTGTCCAGCCCTGGGTCTCAGAGAAGGTCCACAGACCCGGGCACCAACTTCTGCAGTGCTGCCCTTCCGCCCCACGTCTCGCCCGTGATGGGTGTAGCTATCTGCCAGAGCAGAACCAGTGAAATTGAAAACCCTTTAGGAGCGCTGCTGCCAATGTCAGTTTCAGTGAGTGGCCTGGGTACTGTAGAAGGCACAGAGTTGGGGGGCTGGGGAGGGAGACTTGGGACGCAACCAGCCATGCTCACACCGGGGCAAGGAGTTAGTCAGTGGGGTCGCAGAGAGTTGGACACGACTGAGCGACTAACACACACACACACACCCCACCTTCTTATCTCTGCTTGTTCTCATTTTGAAGGGCTCCTGAAAGACCCTGCCTTCCAGCATGCTAATTAAGTGTATATTTGTGGGTGCTATAGACGAGATTTACTTCTCATGACCTTTTTGTTCTTTGCCATTTTAGTCCTACATTACTGATTGCTTTTGGCGGACTTTTTTTGAGGAGGAGGACTACAGTGCCCTTAGGTTAACCACAGTGTTAATGAACACGTCTTACCTTTCGGGGCCCTTTGTTTCACCTCCTCACTTAACTCCCAGCGCCCAAATATGTAGAAGAGCATAATGGAGAGATCAAAGGCTTTGGAGTAAAAGTAGACTTGGTTTCAAATTTCAGCTCTTCTTTATGCCCTTGAACAGGTTTCTTAACATCAAGGCCCTCGGTTTCTTCATCTGTAAAATGGGAATCATTGTATCTGGGGAGAAATACTATTTGTCCAGTACCTCTTCCTAGGGCTTTGCACCTAAGAGGTGTTCAGAAGTTTCCTTATTCATTTCAAGCTTGATTCAATGGATTTAAATATAGTTAGTGTGCTGGACTTTGTACTGAATTTCGGCAGTTACAAAGATTATTTAGAGGTGGTTTCTGTCCTGGTGAGCTTAAATTCTGGTGGTCAGGGCTGATGCATACACATTCATCATGAAGAGGTGAGGTGCCAAGACCCAAGCTGTGGCAGGAACCACGAACAAAGCATTTCCTGTGCCCTCAGGCCTGGGAGATCTTTCCTTCCTGGAGGAGGTTATGCCCAAATCCCATGTTAAAGTGTTGAGTGAGAATTAACCAAGGAAAGGAAGGTAGGATGGGTGGCTATGGATGGACGGCCAGTCTGGGAGAAGTGTGTGCAGCCTGGCTTTGGCTGGAAGCTGAAAGTACAGGGAAAGGAACCCTGAATCCTGGTATCTATGAAGATGTTGGTGGGCCTGGAATGCTGGCTGAAGAGCTTAGAAGATGTAGTATTTTCTAGGATGGAGGATCAAAATGTAAAGGAAAGGAATTATGTAAGTAGTGCTTAATAGTTTTGTCAGGCATTTTCTTAGTGCAGAGTCTGATTAAATAAATTCTGGTGCATCCCTACAAGAGAGTGATCTGCAGATGTTAAGAGAACGAGGTAGGTTTATTTGTGCTCTTAAGGAAAAATTTCCAAGAATGTTTTTAAATGAAAAAAAATATTCATGGGGTATCTTTGGGAGTATGTATACAAGAGACTTCACAGCAGTTGCCTTTGCGAGGGGTCTGGGATAGATGACAGTCTTCCATTTTACTGCAAACCCTTTTGTGCTGTTTGGCCATTTTTCCACATGCATGCATTTCTTTTTTAAAAAAAATACTGTAAAGAAATGACTAATGTTGTACATTATCAGGTGAGCCGGAAACCAAGTGATGGAATATAAAAATAACTTGTGTGAGCGCACTGTAACGCCATTATGCGGAATGCTAGATTATTTCATCCTCTGACAATAATACCATTCATGGGGGGTTTTAGAGTTTCCCACTTTCACATACATTATTTCAGTCAGAATTAATCACTTCCATCTGTGCTCTCATAGCAATTAAAATATTTTAAGAATTATAAATGTTAAATGATGCTCTGTAAAGTTTGGGAAAGGGGAGAAAAGAATGATATTACGTGTTTAATGCAACATCCGTGAATTTATCCTCTTGCTTTCTTTGCATATGGCTTTGTAAAAAATGTGACTGTGACTAAAATATACATTTACTTAGAGGCTTTTCTGTTCAGTGTGATTTCATGCGTTTTCCCAGGTGTTGCTTCTGTGTTCTTGTCTTTTTGGGTGGCTGCTATTTTGTGAAACCCAGCGACCCCTTCACCAGGGGCCCCTGGAATCGCTCACACTCGTGTGCACTCTGTTAGCTGTGCTGGTTGTCTGGATTGATGTTCACCCCTTCCTAGCCCCTTGGAACTGGGATGGATGGCCTGTGTGTCACTGAGGTGCAGGGCACAGAGAAAGGGCTATTGAAGGAATAGAGCTTCCTTTGGGGCTTTGCAGCAACATTTTGAGATAGAAATGGTACATATGGGTAGTTTACAGTCAAGGAGAGAGACTAAGGGTAAGCAGTCACACAGTAGCTACCTGTAAGTGGCCCAATTCAACTTTGAATTCTGCTCTCCTAACCGCAGCCCAGCAGTCTTTCTGTTTATGAAATCAGAATTTTCAGTAGGCTTTGCTGGGGAAAGAGATGGTTGGGTTCCATTGAACAGGTTTTTGAGCTTCCTGAGAAATTTCCTACTGGGTTCAAACCCCAGTAGCATCTTTGCCACAATTGTGTGGCCTTAGATAAGTTACTTAACGTACTTGGGCAGTAGTTTCCCATCAGTTAGAGTGGTGTCTGTGGGACCTACCTCCACAAGGCTGTCCTAATACGTGTAAGGCGCATGGCACATGGTAGGAGCTCAATATATGCTAATGTAACTTTTTTCCCTAATGGTTTGATGAAAAAGAATGGTACCAATGTTGGTAAGGGTGGTGGTGAAACTGAGTACTCATGCAGTGTTGAGAGAATGAATGGGGACAACCCTTCTGGAGGGTAACCTGTCAGTGTGCTAATTTAAAGCATGACAGCTCTTTGACCCAGAAATTCCAGCTCTAGAAATTCATAGTGAGGAAATAATTGTACAAACACATAAAATTGTTTTTATTGCAGCATTGCTTAATAGCCAAAAAGTGGGAAAATCAATTGTTGACCTCAAAAGGAGCGTGGTGAAAAACCTGGTCGCCCATACAATGGGGGAGAGCTAAGTGGAGGGGTGTGGAAAGATGTCTTCAGTCTGCTGTTGAGAAATAGGCTACAGAAGAGTATGGTGTATGCTCTGATCACATCTGTGCTGTTTTCCCCTTCAAAGTTTGTATTATGTAACTTTGAAACATGTAAGTGTCTGCCGTGTAGAGGTTCCCAGCTAAGGTATGGCAGTGACGCTGCCGACATCTCCAGTGTGCAATTGACTGTATCGCTCCAAAGCATCCAGAGAGTGGTTAAGAAATGAAATCACTCTAAGACCGAAAGCTTTTTAGATGGTTTGGGCGAAGTAACTCTTGTATTCTGATATACTTGGTTTTAACTTTCTAGGGGGATTTCTGTCTCATGACCATGGAGATTACATTATCAATGGGTCCTAACCTTTTATATTTCATGGCTTATAGATCACAGAGTAGAATTTTGGTTTTGCAGTTAATGGTAGAAAGAGAACCTTTCTTTGTTGGGGAGGGGAGAGTGAGTGGAAGGGGAGGAGAAGAGATACAAAGAGGAAGAGGATAGTGTATTTTAGAATACAAACTTGATTAGTCTTCACTGAGAAGGAAAAAGGTCAGTCTTGATGATCCTGTCTCAATTTGAGAAGTATTCATATTGCAAAAAAGTTGAGTTTTTAATATTTTAGACTTGCAATCATTTTTTAAAAGAAACTTGTTATAATATTTGTAATGTTATAGTTTGTAATATTTTGCAAAATCCTAAGTGTTTATTGCATTGGGGCTTGAAAATATGCTTTAGATTTTTAAATTGAATTCTTGGCATCATATATGAGTTATAAAATAACTATTTTGAGAAAAAGCTGATTAGATACCTCTTTTTAAAAAAAAAAACAGTGTTACTAAAGATATGTTTAAGTCTGCTTTTGAAGTTTGTTGAAACACATGATATCACTCCAAGCGAAAGATAACAGGCTTAAAACTGGATAGAGCTGAGTGGGAATTAAAGTTTTGCCATTTCCAAACTGAGTGGCCATTTACAAGACTAATCCTTGTCTCGCTGGTTAGGAAGACTAAGAGATGACTTGTGTAAAACATCTGCTGCCTTGTCTAGTTAAATGTTAACAAACACTTGTTCCTCCTGAGCCCTTAGAGTTGAGATGTGGATTCTCGAGGTGTGTTGCCCCTGTGTTTGTAGAAGGTTGTCCTGTAGCTGTCTTTGTATTTACACCTGCGTGTGATCTGGCCCTGGGAGGAGCTGGCTGGTGTGCTCGGAAAAGTTATGGCAAGCAGAAAGTTGGTCATTGTTGCCATTGACCTTTTCAGTGTAATGGATGGTTACCATGTGTGTGTTTGTGTTCTACTTTAACAAGCACTTTTTTATAGGGATGGGCTTCCCTGGCTCAGACGATAAAGAATCTGTCTGCAAATGTGGGAGGCCCAGGTTCAACCCCTGGGTTGGGAAGATCCCCTGGAGAAGGGAATGGCTACACACTCCAGTGTCCTTGCCCGGACAGTTACATGGACAGAGGAGCCTAGTGAGCTCAGTTCATGGGGTCTCAAAGAGTTGAATGTGACTGAGCGACTCACACTGTTATAGGGATAGAGTATAAATTCCAATGTGAAAATGTTAATCTTTGAAAACCAGAGCTAGTCCAGTTATCGGCCAGTTGAGTGTTATCCAGTCTGCTACAGGCTGACCAGATCCTATCAGGTAATCCTGCCCCAATCCCCGCAAGCCCTTTGTCAAGAGGGCGGGACACTTTAAACTGAAGCTCTCCCTGTGGCTGTCATTGCTTAAAATCTTCCTTGGGCTTTTATGGAATGGGATGAAAAACTTCCTGGTGGATGGAAAGACTACTTACTTCCTGTCTCTGTTCATGCTGCTTCCTTCCATTGAGATCTCTCCTGTCCTTTAAGGCTCTGTCCAAGCCCCTCACCTCTCGGAAGCTTCCCAGACAACTCTCCATTCTGCTCTTGTATTTCCTTCTGTAGTGGATGTATTATCACAAGCACCTCGTCCTCACCTTTTTAATGTTAGTCTCAGATTACAGCTGACCTGAGGGCACTCCCCAACCGTGCTTTTTGCTTGCGTTTCTTTGGTCCTTACCTAGATGTGGAGCTCCAGTATGTAACTTGTGATTCTGTTTCTTCCTCTTTCCCTGGTCCAACACCTTATGAGATCTTGAAAGAAGACACAGCAAATAGTCTTCTGTCTTTTAGTTTTAATTAAAACAGAAGATAGGGGCTTTAAAAAATAATTTTTTGGTACGTTTCCTTCCTTCAGTGTTTTCTTTCACAGGTGTACATATATATGGTATATATGTTAAGTGATATGCTGTACTTTTTGTGTAGTTTGCTTTTTTTTACATACAAACATAAGGTACATATTGGCTCATATTAATATGTTTTACAAATGATTTCTGATGACTCCAGGTAATTCAAATTCCAGCCTATTGGTATAATTTTTAAACTGTCTGCTTATTATTAGAATTTAAATAACTCTGCAATGAACATTTTCCTTCAGTAATTAAACTGTTATAATCAACATAATAGTTAAAATTTTTAATTTGTAAAACCTGTTCGTTTTATTAGTATGTAGCTAATCACTTTGGTTCAGAACTATTCTAGGTGTTCTGAAGTACACTCAGAAATAAGTACTAAAGTACTAAGGATAAAACAAAACATGTATACCAATAGAAAGTGATGTCAAGTATTTAAATAAACTGTTTAGATAAAATAAGTACTAAAGAACTTAGGCAGACCACTTATTTTCATCAGTGGATGATGGACTAAAAAAGTTGGTTGTATATGTACTATAGAATAATATTCAGCCTTAAGAAAGAAGGAAATTTTCTTACTTGCGGGAACATAGTTGAACCTGGAGGGTATTGTGCTAAGTGAAATAAGCCGGATAGAGAAAGATAAACACTGCATGGTATCATTTATATGTGGAATCATTAAAAACAAAACAAAACAAACCTTCAGTTGGTAGAAACAGAGTAGGAAAGCGGTTGCTGGGTGATGAGGGAAATAGAGTTTTGTAGAGGAGTACATACTTTGAGTTATAAGATGAATAAAGTCTGAGGATCCAAAATGCAACGTGGGGACTATAGTTGATAACAATGTATGGTATAATTGAAATGACTAAGAGAGTAGAACTTACACGTATTCTCACGGGGTGAGTGGGGGAGGCAAAGATGTGTTAATTAATTTGGAGGGGGAAAATTCTTTCACAAAGTATGTGCACATCAAAATGTCACCTTGTGCACTTCAGCTTATAATTGTATTTGTCGATTATGCCCCAGTAAAACTGGAAAAGAAAAAGAACTTTATGTAAGAAATGTATACAAATAAAAACCAAAAAACTAGTGTGTATGTGGCTGTGTACTCCCGAGTGAATGCAGACTTTGACATGAGAATCTCTGTATCACAGTTGTTTTGCATAACCTCACTGAAAGGGTTGAGAACAAAAAGGCATGAGACCAAGTAACTTTAGAAAATGGTATTTTGCTTAGTCACTGTAAAGCTAAATACAAAAGGAACTGTGCATTGACAATATACTCTAGTTGGTAAGGTTGTTCTCATGGGTGTACAGGTTAACGGTTCTGAAACATGTATTCAGAGGTCCAACAAATAAATGGATGGTGGATGGCGGGAGACAGCTTTCCCACTGTTGGAGAGAGAATTTAAAGTTAAGCAAGGGCAGAAAACGGCAGTGAATCACGTGGTACTGGATTAGA
The DNA here is from genome assembly GCA_007570785.1 of Antilocapra americana. Taxonomy (NCBI): domain Eukaryota; kingdom Metazoa; phylum Chordata; class Mammalia; order Artiodactyla; family Antilocapridae; genus Antilocapra; species Antilocapra americana. The sequence goes on from ML660200.1 coordinate 35,257,983, forward strand.
GTTGGAGACATCCTTATGTTTAGCTTAATACAGACAGGTGAGTGTGCATATCTAGGTTGGTATACATATATGTATTTTCTAGATCTGTCCATTGAGAGAGCTTGGAAGCAATGACACCCTAGTAACAACAACATCCCCAGGTCATGGTTTCTAAATATCATTCTTTGATGAAAGTAATCTGGGCTTTTGGAGAAATGGATAATTACAGGTCTAGAGCATCTCGTATTACCAGAAAATAAGGAAATGCCCAAAAAACAAAAGGAAGGTGGCTTGCCAAAGGACATAGGAGCCAACCTCAATGAGCTCCTAATAGCCAAAGCCAGAACACTTTGAACAAAAAAGTAGAGTGGAACTGCTTTATAGCCCAGATTAAAATAAATATATATATAAGCTTACATAGGGAAAAGAGATGTCCTTCTTGTAGAGGAATTCCAAATGGTTTATATAGATACTTTCCCCTTCAGGAATGGGAGGCTTAATTTCCTCCAGCTCTTGAGTGTGGACTGAATTTGGTGACTTGCTTATAAAAAAAGAGATTATAGAAAGTGTGGAAAGGTAAATTTATAGTAGAGAAAACCCATAAACACTGATCTTAACCAGATAATCAAGGTTGGCATCACCAGTGGTCATGCTATGAGCATGTACTCTTAATATGATGTGATGAGGACACCTTACCTCGATGGTTCCCCCTTCAGAACCAACTATCCCAGATTAACTGTGAGAAAAACGTCAGACAAATCCCAACTGAGGGTTGTAATACACAGTACTTGGCCAGTAGTCTTCAAAATTGTCAAGGTCATGAGAGACAGAGATAGAGAAAGGGTGACAGACCAGAGGTGTCTAGGGAGATAAGACGGGTAATTTGCAAAGTAGGAACCTGGATATGGATCCTGAAATGGAAAGAGAACATTCATAGGAGCTGATGAAACCCAAATATAGTCTGGAATTTAGTAAAGTTTTCTAAAAGGTACTGAAAGCAATTTCCCCTGAATATTTAATTCAGAAAATACTCAAATGCAAAGAGAAGCTGAAAGAAATGTATAGTGAATGTACCACCATGTAGATGCTACAACTAGGAATTTGTGGTCTCTCCTCTATTACATACCTGTCAGGCCTTTTTATTCTTAAAAATATTTCAAAGTAAGTTTTAAAGATCAGTACATGAAACTCCCTCTCCCTCAACAGCAGTGAAGAAAAACAACAGAACCTGCTTAAAGTGTAATTTCTGCCAAGGTTATGGCCCAGTGCCTACTGGGCACTCACAGTTGATATTATGTCTGTGGTTGTGCCCTGTGGAGAATGAGACTGATGGAAAGTCGGGAGGATGTAGGTTACGTAGTGTTCACTTTAAGAGGTGATCATGGATGTGGGTGATAGGGGACCATGCTTGGCTGAAGTAGATCTGTGCTGGTGGGCACTGGGGTGTTGCGGGGGGTGGTCTGTGAACATCCAGGAAATAGCAGCTAGTTTCCTGCCATGAGTTTCCAGTACCTCAAACGGTATTAACCAATGTGGGCAGCTTTTGGGATGGATGGAAGGGATGCCAGGTCTGGACTGGGACAGTGGAATGTGTGATGCCTGAGCATTTATTTCTGTGGGGGGAGCCCAAGACTGCCCTCCACCATGCCATTCTCCCCTCCCTGATGGTCCCTGGGAAAATAAATAGAGTGGGGAAGAGCGAGGTTTTAGCTCTGGCTGGGGGTGGGAGGGATTGATCAGCTCATCAATCAGGAGAGTGTGTAATTATGCGGAAAGGACAGAAATCACTCCCTGAAGACCATGGATTTGGGGATGTGCCCAGAAAAGGACCTTACAGCTGCTAACAGTAGCCCTATTCAGCTCTGGTGCATAATGATTTTAAAACTAATCAGGAACCGAGGCCAGAGCTGGGGACAAACACAAATATCTTGTTGACAGAGCAAACATCTAGATTTTGTCGGATAGGAAGTTGCGGAGGAAGGTCAGAGTGATGTAACAGTGTGCGCCAAGCTTTCCTCCTCAAACAGATGGGCCCCGGAGAAACCATCTGCAGCGTCCCCGGGGCCTTCAAGATCACTCCCTATAAATTAAATCATCATAAGTGTTGAGAAATTAGTATGGAAGCCCCACCTGAAGTGAAACTAGACAAAAGAAGGAAATTTCCACTGGAGTTCCTGCTTCCTTTACCTCTTTGCGCTGTAATGGAGCCGAGGCTTATTATTTCAGGCAATTCTCCCGTTTAGTACTTGAGTCTCACTGCGTCCCCCAAATAGTCGCTGAGAATAAACTTTCGAGAATAAACTTCCCTTTCTCTTCTTAAGCTTGGACAACTGCACTTATTCCTACCTAAGCCAGCATCAACTGGATACTTTTCATAAACTGTCTTGCTATTTTGGGTTTTCTGTTTTGGTTGAGAAGGAAGTAGTGTTTTGTTTCTGGTCTTTCTTTCATCAAAGGAATATTTGTTCTGGGCAGGCGCAGGGGGAGGGGGCGCTATTCAGTTTAGATTAGAGAAAGAAAATATATGGTGTCATATGTAAGTGAGTGATTACAAATCTTAACTGGTGATGTTTCTAATAAAACATTCAATAAAACACTTAAGAGCAAAAGCAGGATTTGTCGCCCATAGCCTTTGGTTTGTTCAGCAGTTATTGCATCCCCTGTGTGTCGGGCACTGAGGGTTTGCAGTGGACCATGTAGCCACTCTCTCGAGAGACACAGAAGAAATGGTGAAGTGAAGTTTGTTGAGGTGTGTGTGTGGGATATTGAGGGCTTTCCTAGTGGATCAGTGGTAAAGAACCCACCTGCCAATGCGGGAGATAACCAGTTTCCTAGGCTAGAAAGAGCCCCTGAAGAAGGAAATGGCAACCCCAAGGACAGAGGAGCCTGGCAGGCTACAGTCCGTAGCGGTCAACAAAAGTCAGATGTAGCTCAGCAACTGAGCATGCACAGAGGTCAAGGGAGTAGCCAGTTGAAGTGGGGTTGAGTGTAGGGGACAGGAGCTGACCTGTAGAAGGTAAACAGTGTGCTGTGGAGGGGGAACAGAGTGGGGAAGTGTGAGGTAAGTGGAATGCAGGGGTGTGTGTAGGAGAGGCCAGTGGACATAGGAGTGAAGGGGAAAGGCCAGGGGAGGTATGTGTGGACACGCTGGTGAATGGAGAACCGGGGCAGGAATTTGGGGTGTTAGCGTAGTTAGCCTGCTGGCTTCGGGTTTCTGGGTGAAGTGGGAGGAAAACTAGAGTGGGGTCAAGGAGAATGGTGATAAAAGTTTGAGATGGTCGTGAGGGGACTGGGAGGGGCTTTTCTTTGGGGACTCTAAGGCATGGGGTGTAGGGATGGGCTTTTTTAGGACGCTGGGGGCCTTTTGGGGTGGAGCTATGCAAGTGAAGTGGCATGTCTTCATGGGGACTCTTAGCTCAGGGCATAGGTGTGGGGAAGCCGAGTGGTGGTGTGGATTCCCGTGGGGGCAGCCAAAGAAGAGAGGTGCGTGCAGATCATCCAGGGTGCTGGTAGAAGGGTGGGGTTGAAGGATCACCCTCGAGTGAAGAAAGGGGCACGCCCAGGGACATTGGAGAGCAAGTCCTCTGGGGGTGAGGGGGAGCAGGGAATTATGCCCTCTGACTCTAAGGTGTGGCCCTGGGAATGGCATGGACTAGAGTCCGGAGGCCCAAATGCAGTGATCATGTCGGGAAGTGCTGTTACTTCCTAATGCTGTGTGCTGGGCACTGCTCGAAGTGCTGTGAACTAATTCAGCAACCTCATGATGAGGAGTTATTATTCCCATGTAGAGACGAGCAACTAAAAGCCCATAGACGTTAAGCAGTGACTCAAGGTCACACAGATAATAGATAGCAAAATGAAGTTTGAAAAGCGTGTGGACTCTCAGAGGAGTTAAAGAGGTGGTTTTTGAGCTACCTGTCAAGGGAGTAGCTTGGTGAGGTGGAGGTGGGGTGGCGGGGACAGGGTTTATGTGGAAGGTAAGCTGTGTGGTGTTTGGAGGGGGACGAGGTGCGTAAATGTGAGGTAGGTGGATCCAATCCAGGTTGTAAAAGCGCCTCCCCGACCCGCAACACGTCTGCTCCCATTCATTCCTTTGGGAACTGACTGCTGAAGAGTGTGAACTAAGCCCCTTCCCTCCCTTTCCTGGTGAAGGAGAAGTTACCAAAGATAGATAGGTGACAGCTGAGAACTGAAGTGGAGGGTGGTATAGCTGTGAGTGCCGAGAGTCTCAAAGGAGGATGGATATTTTACACGGGGTTGGAAGAGGGGGCTCAGCCAACATCTCCCTGTGCAGAGAGTTTGTCCAAGGTGGGGAGGAGGGAATGGGGAGTGAGTGTCTAATGGATACAGAGTTTTAGTTTGGGAAGCAGAGAAGGTTCTAGAGGTGGTTGGTGGTGAAGGCTGCACAGCAGCATGAATGTACTTAGTGTCACTGAAGTGTACACTTAAAAGTAGCCGAAATAGTAAATTTCATGTTGTGAATATTTTACCACCATGAAAAATTAAAAGATGGAGGGAGAAAATGATCATCTCTACCATTTATGATTTTCCAGGTACAAAATGGGCTCTTATTTCATAGTTGAAAGTATATGGGTATTTTGCTAAATGCTGTATGTGTAGATAATTGTTTAATCCTCACTTTCAGAAATAGGTAAACCCTGCTGAACTGATGACGGGTCTCGGATTTGAAGAGATGAAACATCTTGCCATCCAGAAGATGGCAGAGGCTGGGCGCTGCCAAATCTCCTGACTCTATAACCCTTGCCAGTAACCCCTGGAGAATTTACCAAGGGAAAGAAGGTTGTAGAGACTGGGTGAAGAGGGAGAAGGAAGGGGTTGTAGGAAACTCAGTAAGGGAAAAGCTGGATGAGGAAAGGAGGGTGATGGGGGATGGGAGAGAGGACCACAGGGATGAGAGGTCAGATGGAAGGATGCAAGGGCTTGCGTGTCCATGTCTAGATCAGGTGTGAGCTGTGATGGAACTGATGGGAAGTCCAGGTAGCACTGACGTGGTCTCAGAAGAGGATTGAGGACTACAGAGAAGCATAAGGGCCCAGTGTCGGGGGAGGAGCCTGCCATCTACAGTCTCCCAGATTGAGACCTGCTGTGGGAGGGGCTGGAGGTATGGACAGTATAGATTGTGGCTCAGCCTGCACCTCTGTTCTTGTTCTCTACCTCCCTCTCTTTCTCCCTCCCTCCCTTCCTATGGTATTGCCTGTTGAGTCTAAGTTCTGCAACCTGATGTTGAATTTTAGTGCATGTATTTGGGGAGGAGGGGGTGGCGGGGTGAGGAGGGTTGCCTGTGTTTCTGATGCTGACAGAGCAAATATCAAATGTGAGGTCAAATCATAGCCAACTACCTGGCTCTGGAGCTGACCAGGAGACTAAAAATGTGCTGCAGATTTTTTCTTTTTAATAGAATGGGCTGAAACCTATGTATTGTTAGACTGTATGTGATGCCCCAGGAAGTCTTTTGAGGTTGTAACCCAAACTCCCTAAGGCGTATCCTGCCTTCAGTGGTGGCCAGTGACATTTGTGACACCAGTTGGAGATGGGGGGCCTGCTTCAGATACTTGGTTTTAGTGAGATGTTTGTGAAGTGATCTAAGCTGTTTATAAGGGAAGTGCTCTCCGGAGAGTTCCTGTTATCATCTTACTTCACATATTTACTTTGGATTGAGCAGAATTCTTTTATTCTCCTGCCGGTGGTTTTTGATTCTGTGCTGAAAGACAGGCTATTTTCTGTGTATGGTGACAGGGGTGAGCATGGCCTGTGATTACATAATAATTCTGAACAAATAAAGAGATGTTCTCATGGCAGGCCTTGTAAGGGCAGCCTGGAAGCCGGCATCATCAGGGATTAAATTTCTCTGTAGTTAAAATTTGCAGCTTGTCAGAGGTGCTGCAGCACGTCAGCTGTAACCTCCAGGTGTGAATAGACCTTCATCCGCATCCTTGCAGAGTCCTGGGAGGAGCCAGAGCACAGCGGGATGCCATCCATCAGAGGTTGTCTGCTGAGTCTTGTTCCTGGCAGCATGTGTGGTATCCCCAGTCGCTGGTGGTATCTGTAGCACTTCACAGCAGTTCTTTCCCAGGAAATGGAGAGTTTATATGCTTGCTGGTGCCAGATTCTGATGAAGCATTTTACTGTCCCCCTTTCTGCCCTTTTTCTCTTGCTAACAAGCATTTGGGCCTAGGTAAAAGAAGGCAAATAGGATTTTATTTTAACATGAAAATAGGACTAAGATAATGATTACTGCGGTGACCCTTAAATTTGAGAGCTAACGATGGCCAACATGATGTACAGTTATCTTCTGGGCCAGGGGGCCATCTAAGTGTTACCTAATAAGCTCCTTGAAAACACAGTCTTATCTTTTGTTCACAGATATATCCCCCAGCCCAGAACAGTGTCTGGCACAGAGGAGGTGCTGCAGTGAGTGAACTTCATGCAGAAAAAGGTTCTGCATCACAGAGTAACTGTTGCCTGCCCAAGGCCACACCACTAATAACTGGGGTTCCTTGACAATAGGTCAATGAAGGGAGTGAAAGGCACAAAGAAGAATGGTTGATCTTCAGAACTATTTTACTGAAAATATTACTAACTAGAGGTGTCTTGAGTTTTCTAAAAGATAATTTCTCCATCTACTATACTAATTTTTGTAATTTTATCAAAATATATATGACATAATTTTGTATTTATAACAATGTTATAAGGATTAAGGGCTTCCCTTGTGGCTCAGCTGGTAAAGAATCTGCCTGCAATGTGGGAGACCTGGGTTTGACCCCTGGGTTGGAAAGATCCCCTGGAGAAGGGAAAGGCTACCCACTTCAGTATTCTGGCTTGGAGAATTCCATGGACTGTATAGTCCATGAGGTTGCGAAGAGTTGGACACGACTGAGTGACTTTCACTCACTATAAGGATTAAATGAGAAAGAACTTAGAACAGTGCCTGTACTTTATAAACCACCATCTGGGTGAAAATTTGCATTGAGTGTTATTTATCTTTTAAAGGATGTTTGCTCATTTACTTGGTTTTAATTTTTTAAATTAATTTATTTTTAAATTGCAGGATAGTTGCTTTACAGAATTGTGTTAGTTTCTGCCAAATATCAGCATAAATCAGCCATAGATATACATGTGTCCCCTCCCTCTTTAATCTCCGCCCCACTTCTCTCCCCACCCCACCCCTCTAGGTTGTTACAAAGCCCCAGTTTGAGTTCCCTGAATCATGCAGCAAATTCCCGTTGGTTATCTATTTTACATGTGGTAATACAAGTTTCCATGTTACTCTCCCCATAGATCCCAGCCTGTCCTTCCTTCCCCCACTCTGTGTCCAAAAGTCTGTTCCCTATGTCTGTGTCTCCGTTGCTACCCTGCAAATAATTTCATCAATATCATCTTTCTAGATTTTGTATATATATGTTAGTATACGATATTCATTTTTCTCTTTCTGACTTACTTCGCTCTGTATAATAGGCTCTAGGTTCGTCCACCTCATTAGAAGTGACTCAAATGTGTTCCTTTTTATGGCTGAGTAATACGGCATTGTGTATATGTACCACAGCTTCTTTATCCATTCATCTATTGATGGACATCTAGGTTGCTTCCATGTTCTAGCTATTGTAAATAGTGCTGTAGTGAACACTGGGGGTACATGTGTCTTTTTCAGTTTTGGTTTCCTCAGGGTATATGGCTAATAATGGGCTTGCTGGGTCATATAGTGGTTTTATTAAGGAATTTTTAGTTAAAAATTTCTAGTTTTTTTAAGGAATCTCCATACTGTTCTCCACAATGAGAGAATGTGTCAATTTATATCCCCACCAACAGTGCAAGAGGATGTATCAATTTACATTCCTACCAGCAGTGCAAGAGGGTTCTCTTTTCTCCACACCCTCTCTAGCATTTATTGTTTGTAGACCTTTTACTGATGTCCATTCTGACTGGTGTGAGGTGATACCTCAGAGTAGTTTTGATTTGCATTTCTCTAATAATGAGTGATGTTGAGCATCTTTTCATGTGTTTGTTAGCCATCTGAGTGTCTTCTTTGGAGAAATGTCTGTTTAGGTCCTTTTCCCACTTTTTGATTGGGTTGTTTGTTTTTCTGGTGTTGTATGAGCTGCTTGTATATTTTTGAAATTAATCCTTTGTCAGCTGTTTCATTTGCTATGATTTTCTCCCATTCCAAGGGTTGTCTTTCCACCTTGTTTATAATTCCTTTGCTGTGTAAAAGCTTTTAAGTTTAATTAGGTCCCACTTGTTTGTTTTTGTTTATTCCCATTACTCTAGGAAGTGGATCATAGAGGATGTTGCTGTGATTAATATCATCGAGTGTTCTCCCTATGTTTTCCTCTAAGAGGTCTACAGTTTCTGGTCTTACATTTAGGTCTTTAATGCATTTTGAGTTGATCTTTGTGTATGTGTTGGGAAGTGTTGTAATTTCATTCTTTTGCACATAGCTGTCCAGTTTTCCCGGCACCACTTACTGAAGAGCCTGTCTTTGCCCCATTGTATATTCTTGCCTCCTTTGTTGAAAATAAAGTACCCATAGGTGTATAGGTTTATTTCTGGGCCTTCTATCTTGTTCCATTGGTCTATATTTCTGTTTTTGTGCCAGTACCATACTGTCTTGATGACTGTAGCTTTGTAATAAAGGCTGAAGTCAGGAAGGTTGATTCCTCCGCCTCCATTCTTTCTCAAGATTGCTTTGGCTATTTGGGGTCTTTCATGTTTCTATATGAATTGTGAAATGTTTTGTTCTAGTTCTGTGAAAAATGGCATTGATAGTTTGAAAGGGATCTTAGAACTTAGAACAGTGCCTGTATTTTTTAAAGTGCCATCTGTGTGAAAATTTGCCTTGAGTATTGTTTATCTTTTAAAGGATGTTTACTCATTTACTTAGTTTTAATTTTTAAGTAGAGATAAAAATTTTAACTATGAAGACTGTCTTTAAGAGTACGCATGAATGAGAAAATATGATTCAGAGATTTAATAGGAAAGCCAAGAGTGAAGTCTGATTTTCGTAATGAGAATATTGTTGCTATCTAAATTCTACATGAATACAAAATATTTTATTAGATAACTAGAATGCAACATTTTTGGAGGAGTTGTCCTTAGAGCACCAAGACATGTATCGTAAGAAAGTGTTATTCTTTAGCCCAGTAGTCTTTGACATAGCAGTTCTATCAATAAAATACTTCTCATACCTGCAACATTCGTATATTTCTGAATTAAAATCATGATTAAATCCACAAAAATAGAAATAAAGGAATGAGATAAGTTAATGTCATTAGATATTTTAGTATCTATTTTCTATGTCCAGGCAATCACCTTGCACCCTTTACTTTCGATCTGGTTTAGAAGGACTGAAAGTCATCTAGAAAAGAGAAAGCACATAGTGTGTTTTGAAGGAGGGGTTGCTAGATTTTTGGAGTGGTTGGTGGATGAGAAATTGACAGAGAGTTGCACTGTCAGGCAGATTGCATGTAGGATGTTTTGGGGAGTAAAACAGAAAGCTGTCCTCGGCCATCTGCTTGAAAATGTTGGTGAGGTGGTCATAAACCAAACTCCTTAAGATTACAGTGTTCCCATTAGGATGGTCACATCACTTCCTCATAATGAATTATGCTGGGCATGCTGGACTAGAGGTGAAAAATATAGTTTATACACAAGAGTTTGTGCATATGAAAGCCTTATACACAATATTTGCAAAATTGCTTGCAAATTTGCAAAGTATTTCATCTATTTGAGGGGAATAGACTTGAATGGGGTGGTTAGGAAGGCAAATTAATCAGTTAGAAGTGAGAAAGTGGAAATAATGTTGCTGAACACAAGTTCCTACACCCCAGGCACAGAGAGGCCCAACAAACCAAAATGTCAGAGTTTGGAGCAGAGGAAGATTTTTTGCAGGGCTGATCAGGGAGAACGGGTGGCTCATGGTCAAAGCCCCCGAACTCTCAGGTGGTTTTTGGGGAAGAGTTTTTATGGACAAAATTTGGGGTGAGGAGACTGCACAGTTGTTTCTTGCCTGCTCCTCCTTTGTTTCTACATTTCCTCCCTTCCCTGGTTAGCAGCTATTTTGAGTCTACCTCTTGGAACTCAGGCAAGGTCAAGGAGGATAAATGAAACCCATTTCCCATAAACAAGAAAGGAGGGGGGGGCATGGAAAGGATTTATTCAGGGGAGGGTGCCGCAGGATTCTGCTCCATTTCAGTCAGATGAAATCACTGGATTTGACTTTGGCAGGAGGGCTGGGTGGGTAGAAAGGTAGTGGGGGGGTGGGTGACTGATGACATGCTGGTCAGCCCCTAGGAGAGACCAGCCAGGAGGCTGTCATTTCTGGAAGGGCAGGAGCAGAGCTGGGGCGGGACCCTTCTTGTCCTTGTTGTGGGATATTTGTAGGTAAATTAGTCTTAGTTTACTCACAAATACTTCCTAAGACTGTCAAATCTTAGAAAGCTATTTCTGAACTTAAAAGATGATGGGAAGGGAGACTGTCCAGTTCCTAGACTATTGTTTGCTTACCTGGCAGAGGGCTGTAATATAGCTCCAACGTAGAGCTCCTCAGCGACCCATAGGTGGTAAGGAATATTAATTTGTTGGAATGATGGTTGGTGTAGACTGATCATGTACAATTTTTTACTGACCTCTTGCACTGGCTTTAACTACTGTGATAAGTTGGGAATTTCAGACAGATTTAGAATTCAGACGATTATTTCTTGAAGAACTAAAAGCAGACTGAAGAAATAACTGATAGATTGCCCGAAGTTTCATTTTCATTTGAGGATGCACAAAACTGTGTACTTAGTACTGAATGGAAAGTTGAATTTAATATCGTTTCAACAGTGATGCAGTTTATTGATTACCCACAAATAAAATACTTAAGTGATATTGGAGTATTTTTAGTGGAAGTGTTTCACAAGAGAGAGAAAAAGGTCTCTTCTGGAAATAGATGGAGCAGATGTTAGAGAACCAGAAGAAAGAGTAAATATGAGCCATTGGTAGGTACCTCCCTTTTCCTTCAAAACTTCCTTGAAAAAAGGGATAGATAAAGGGACCCAATCTTTGGTAGCATTCATCTCTGAAGAAGTTTTCTTAAATGGTAGTCATAATATCGTTCAGAAGACACTGGTAGTAAGTATTCCTGTCCTTAATTTTATATAAAAAAAAGCTTAGTCACTCTCATAAATGATTGGTTGATGTGTTTGTGGCTTAGATGGGAAATTTGAGAAACTGTGATAGTTGGCAAATGCTTAGAAATGACAGAAATAGACTGAGAAACTGATAAAATAAGGATTTGGGGTTGCTGGGAGCCCTTGAGAACAGTGACCTCACTCAAAGAATGAATCAAGGAAGAGTTATGCTGATTCCAGAAACATGACTCATTAGGGGAATGCAGCCATGCCCTTCCCTGCTTTTTCAATGAAAAGGCGTGGGAGCATCCGGTGACGGGCCTGGCCTAAGGGCCAGCCTGCCCATAAACCCTGCGAGTCTTCCTCTTGGCCTTCTCTGTACAGTAAAGAAAGATCCGATACCAACACGTGGCTTTAGTGTACAGATTCGGTTCAGTTCATTTCAGTAGTTCAGTCGTGTCCGACTCTTTGCAACCCCATGGACTGCAGCACTCCAGGCTTCCCTTTCCATCACCAACTCCTGGAGCCTACTCAAACTTATTTGTGTCAGTGATGCCATCCAACGATCTCATCCTCTGTCGTCCCCTTCTCCTCCTGCCTTCAATCTTTCCCAGCATCAGGGTCTTTTCCAATGAATCGGTCCTTCGCATCAGGTGGCCAAAGTATTGGAGTTTCAGCGTCAACATCAGTCCTTCCAATGAATATTCAGGACTCATTTCCTTTAGGATTGACTGTTTGAATCTCCTTGCAGTCCAAGGAACTCTCAAGAGTCATCTCCAACACCAGTTTAAAAGCACCAATTCTTGGCGCTCAGCTTTCTTTATAATCCAACTCTCACATCCATATATGACTACTGGAAAAACCATAGCTTTGACTATACAGACCTTTGTTGGTAAAGTAATGTCTCTGCTTTTTAATATGCTGTCTAGGTTGGTTTTCTTTTCTTCCAGATTATAATCCGCCAAATCCTATTTTAAGAATGTGGGAAGTGGATAACATTCAGAAATAAGTGTTTAGAGAAGTGAATGAAGAGCTTTAGAAATTTTTCTCTGGTCTCAATTTCCTCGTCTAAAAATAAAAGGTTTATTGGAATAATTTTCTAAAGCCCTTTCTGGTTTTCAGTGAGTGTGTCTGTTTTGAAGAGATGAAGCAAGGAGGTGACATGTAATACTACCTAGTTTGTCTGTTCTGGGTGCTTTATAAATTATACCCATCAGGTAGGGATATCACTATTCTCATTTTGTAAACAAGTGTGAGTAACGTGGATAAGTATGCTTAGCTGCCACTAATCACTGGCTGAGCTGGAATACAGAGAGATGGTCATAATAATAGTAATGGTGAGTCATCGTCCATTTTGAATGAAAGGGAAAAAAGTCAGTGTTTTGGGTGTTAGACTTGTTCTGTTTTTTCACAGGGTACTAGAAGTACAATAAACTTTAAAAAGAGAGTCAAATCTCAAATTTTATCCCTGAAACAGGGATCGGAGAGAGGAGCACTAAATGGACACTCCAGTTTTTCCTTTCCGTCTGAGTTCTGAACCAGTTCTCAGAGAGACAGGAGAAAGACAGTATCAGGAGTTCAAATGGTACTTTTATTTTCTGTTTTAACTGATGGAACTAATATTGGAGAGTGTGATGTAAATGTCTGTCAACAGTGAGCTTCCTAATTGACTTCCACACAGTCACCAGGCTTAATCTGGCTGCTCACATGATGCTAGACCGTTGAGGTCTGTCCTCAGAGAGCCAAGATGTTTAAGAAGACAATTTTTTTATTGTTTTTTTTTTAACTGTTTTTAATTTTCTGGCCACACCACATGGCACGTGGAATCTTAGTTTCCCCAACCAGGGATTGAACTTATGGCTCCTGCATTGCAAGTGTCCCCGTCTTAACCACTGGACTGCCAGGGAAGTCTCAAGAAGACTTCAGTATGTGCTTCCAGAGAGTAGCTTGGCATCTAGGAAGAAGAAGGTGGAAGGGGCTTCTTCCCCATCAACCCCTCCCTCCCACCCCAGTTTCTGCTTCCAACCTTCAAGGATGAGCTCTGTCACCAGGGCTTCTAGGAAGGGGGTGAATGTGGGGCCAGGATGGTAAGCTGGAGGCCTGCTCTCCACCTAAAAGGAGACAAGAGCCTCACATATACCCTAGTGATGTGAGTAATGTCACATTATGTCAAGTAATGTCACTTTCCAGCTCCCCCAGTAATAAATGCTATTCTGTTCTTCATGGCCAACAGCATTCTGGATATAAGTTTTATTCTACTGTAGATACATTTGTGAAAGTGAAACTGGATTTAAAAACAAAACACCCACCCCCCAACTGTATTGGATGCTGAGGCCAATGCTACTGCTGTTTCCGTTTTAGTAGACGTCAAAGTAAAACCTTCTGGCTTATAATATTCACTTGATGTTCTAAGAAAGTCATTCTGATTGTGCTAATAGTCATGTCTTTCAGAAACTGAATTCAAACATATGCCTTTGGAACTTTAAAGTACCGTATTCTTTGCATTTTTCCCCCTACTTTGGTGAGGTGGGGTGTGAATAGCTGGAAAACTTCAGATAAACAAAACTACCCCTTTCCATATGGCCGTTGATGTCCCTGCCGTGTTGGAGACCGAGTTTTAAAGTTGCTTTCTCCTGTCCCAGGCTATTTTTTCCTAAGAGTAAGGGAAGATGTTCAGACTGAAAATTATTGTGGGCAACTGGCTTGTCATTTTCTAAAGTAACATTTTTATTCAACAAGTAAAACAAATTTGCCCAACTAAATTATTCATAGGAATTACAAAACTTGTCATTTAGACTGGATGTTGGGATATTCAGGTCATTTAGAAGACTGTGGTTAAAAATAAAATGACCTAAATATATAGCTCTACTTTTTTTTTTAAGGAAAGTTGAAGCTTTTAATTTTTTTTTGACATTGGTCCTGATTCTGTTTCTGTTGGGACTGTAAGCTAGCTGCTCATTCAGTGTTCTAAATAAAGACAGTTCCTTCTTCTCTTCTTGTTGGTTGTTTTTCATAGTATGTATGGCTCTGTTTTTAGTCAGGTTGTAAAGGTTCTGTATCCTTTCTGATGCATGAGGGTATATATGTGAGTGGAGAGAAAATGGAGAAGCTGGCAAGCAAACAACTTCTCCAAGAAAAATTGAAAAGACTTTGTTAATTGTTGTGATTACTCCTTTTGTCCTTGGAAGGAAGGAGCATTTGAAATGTGAACTTGTCCCAATCTGCTCTGGGGCAGTAACTGGAGCATAAAATGTTTAAAATCAATTATGTATTTAGGGAGGTAAACCAGGCTGACATATTGAAGGCATATTGTATTCTGTTTGGTGGCCAAAAGCAGGCCAGTTACATCATATCCCTGCAGTAAAATTGTGTCCCAAAGGGTTGAGACCCAGAGGAAGACACATCTTGATGCATCCAAACTTCACAGAACATGAGAGTATATATGCAGTCTTTGCCATTTGTCCGGAGGAAAAACAATCCTATCTTAAAACTGACTCTGTTTTTTGGCTTGTTGGCTGGTAAGTATAGAGTTTGATTTTTTAAAAAACACATTCCTGGCCCTGATTTATAGTGGTGTGGTCAATTTGCAACGCATTGTACATTCCCTGTGCCATTTAGGTAGTTAAGACCTTTGCAGGAGAGGGTGGGAAGAGTTTTAGATTTCTTCTGTAACCAACCCACTGTGCCGTACAGTGCTGACTGCTACACAGCAGTTTGTAGATCTGCAGGATATTTGCATGGGTATTGTTTTATGTTCACCTGATAGGAAAGGTTCCCGAGGACTGGGTTGTGTTGAATCTGAGGTTGTGTGGTTGGTGAACAGCTGTGTTAGTCTGTTAAGGCTTCTAGAACAAAGTCCCACAGACGAGGTGGCTTAGACAACAGACAGGTATTGTCTCAGGGTTCTGGAGGCTGGAGGTCCAAGATCAAGGTGCTTTCAGGGCTGGTTCCATCTGAAACCTGAGAGGGAAGGATGTGTGTTAGACTCTCCTCCTCGGGGGTTATTAGATAACTGTCTTCACATCATCTTCTCTCTATGCATGTCTGGCTCTGTGTTTAAATTTCCCCTTTTTATAAGGACATGGGTCATACTGGATGAGGGCCTCCCCAAGGGTCTTGTTTTAACTTGATTACTTATGTGTAAAGACTGTCTCCAAATACCATCGCATTTTGAGGTCAGGGAGTTAGGTCTTCAACAAGAAGCTTTTTGAGTAAGGGTGGGAGGGGTGGACAGTTCAGGCCATAACAGCAGTGAAACTGAGGTCACACTCTCTTTTTGTCTCCTAATTCAGCAACTTTCCCAGCCCTGTTTAATAAAGATTTGTTGCTTGGTTTATATGCAGCTTAGACAGAGAAAGCCACACTTTCTACTCACAAAAATACCAACTCCTCTGCTCACTGATCCCTGCCATGCTGGCTGGTAAATTGAAGCCATTTCTTATATGGAGACAGTTTTGTTTGAGGCTGTTTTTTAGGGAGGTTTTAAAATATTTATCTTCTCCCCTTTAATCCCTGGAGTATAAAAATACTCATCATTTGATGCACACATTGGTATTGAAGAGATATGTAATGTGCACTTTGCCTGGGATTTTTTTCTCTTTTTGTCTTTTTGATCCTTGCAGGGAAAAATGATCATCAGCGTTTGAGGGCTTGTATATAGGACACACAGCCACCCCGGTAGTTAGTCTCTTAACTCTCAGGCAGCTTTAGGAATCAGAACCAGCAGTAAAAACAGGTAGTTCTCCCAGTCCAAGTTTAAAATGTAGTATTTAAAAGATGAAATATATTCTGTCACTTTGATTTTTCAGTAATATAGAGAGAGATCTTGCCTGCCAAACAACTTGGTACCAAAAATGCATCAGTTTATTTAAGAAATTTCCAAGTGCAGTACAGTTTCTTCTTAGAATGAGGTGCAGTTTGCTTGGCTCAGGATTGTAAATTTGTAGGGGGTAGCCCTGTATATGTTAGGGAATAAATATTTGTAGTGGTTCTGATGGCTTAGAAAATAAAGAATCTGCCTGCAATGCAGGAGACTCATGTTTGATACCTGCTTCGGGAAGATCCCTTGGAGAAGGGAATGGCTAACCACTCTAGTATTCTTGCCTGGTGAATCCCATGGACAGAGGAGCCTGGTGGGCTATATTCCAGGGGTCGCAAAGAATAGGACACTACTGGGCAACTAACACTGAGCTGGAAGACTGCAAATACATACTGGATATAATGTGTGTGTTTCTCAGGCTGAATGCAGTTTTCAGAGTTTTACATTTGCTTATATTTTACATCCTTTCTTTTTTAAAATGAAGGACAGGCACACCAACATATGGAAATTTAAAAGTCAGACCTTGGTTGAAGTGGTTTGGGGCAGTGCGTTATACGTGTTGGTTGTAGCCTGGCACGACTCTTGTTATGTTGGATGCTGTTGTGAAACAGGCATGGAGATGAAAACCTCTTGTCTCTGTTGCCCGGCATCTCCCAGTTCAAAGGCAGCCAGTTACATAGTGCTTGGCAGGAAGCTGCCCATTTTGTCTCATTTTGAGAGAGAAGAGAGAATGAGGTATCTGTGTGGAGCATTTGATACTAAGGAAGAGCAGCCCAACCTCTGTAGATGGGTATTAAAAGACAGTTCCTCTGGCCTCGTAACTGTATCTGCTGAAGTCTCATCCCCACAAGCCTCCAGATGGAGAGAAAGCCGTGCTGCACAGCTGTTAGATAGTTAACACAGTTCTTCCTAAATTGTTAGGGGGAATGCAGTAGTTGGCTTTTGAGAACATGAATATGTACCGTATTGGGGGTCTTAGGGATCATTAACCACTTAGTTCCAGCAAACAGCAGCAGGCCAAGTTATGTAGGCTCTAGTCATTCATTTTTTTAAAATGGTTTTAAAGTATCAGTTCAGTCTCTCAGTCGTGTTTGATTTCTTGCGACCCCATGGACTGCAGCACGCCAGGCTTCCCTGTCCTTCACCATCTCCCAGAGCTTACTTAAACTTGTGTCGAGTGAGTTGGTGATGTGATCCAACCATCTCATCCTCTCTCGTCCCCTTCTCCTCATGCTCTCAATCTTTCCCAGCATCAGGGTCTTTTCCAGTAAGTCAGTTCTTCACATGAGGTGGCCAAAGAATTGGAGCTTCTTCAATATCAGTCCTTCCTTTACAGTATACATACACAAAATTTACATCTTAGCCATTTTTAAGTGTGTAATTCAGTGACGCTAAGTACATTCTGGTGGTTGTGCAGTCAGCATACATCCATCCCCAGTACTTTTTCACCTTGACCCCAGGAGAAACTCTATACCCATTGGACACTAGCTGCCCATTTTCCACTTCACCCTGCCCCTCTAACCTCTGTTCTACTTTCTGTCTCAGTGATTTTGCCTCTTCTAGGTACCCCATATACGTGAAGTCATATAATATTTGTCCTTTATAAGTGGGGTGTGTGTGTCATAATTCTTTACTTTTATTTTTTGGCTGCACTTTGTGGCTTGTGGGATTTTAGTTCCCCGGCCAGGGATCAAACCTGTGCCCCTGCAGTGAAAGCATAGAGTCTTTCCTGGACTGCCAGTAAAGTCCCTCATAATTCTTAAGTTGTGTCTGAACAGCTTTCACCATATGCCTTTTTCTTTTTGATCATAATTTAGTAGGTAACTTTAGAATATTTAAGCTCTAGGACAGAAGTTTGAAACTAACATGCCCTCAGGGGCCAGAGAGTAGTAACATCTAATATTTATAGAGCAGTTGCTATGCATGAGGTGCTTTGCAGGTAACGACACATTTCCCTTCACACCAGCCCTATGAGGTAAATACTATTAATATCTGAGTTTGCAGATGGGAAGCTAAGAGATGAATTACTTGCCTAAGATAATGACATGACTGGTATGTGGCAGAGTGGAGGTGCCAGCTCGGGAGGTCTCTGCTCCAGAGCTTGAGCTCTGGCGAAGCTCCTTGCTTATGCACAGGTAGAGGGGGCAAAGGCAGATGGGATCAGGAGCCAGCGAGGGAGTGAGCCGATGGCGAAGGCTGAGCCCCACTGCTGGGGTTAATTATGGGGAGTAGTGGAGGTAGAGGGGCTGCAGCGCTGTGGGTGTGGGGGTGTCACAGAATGGGAACTCGGGCTCCATGCTGCTGGCACTTGTGAACTTCCTAGAGGCTGGACCATTATCTAGGGATGACCTTCTGATTTCTGAGAGTTGGCAACCTAACTCAATTAGAAACTACAATAAAGCATGCGGGCCCGACAGAATATCTGTGCCATACTACTTTTAAGACATTTTTTTCTGGAGGTTTCAGGATAGCCTTATTCTGATATATCCAAGATTCTTCACCACTTTGTACCCCTGAGACTCTTGTCACTTGCCAATTTTTGGACCCGGAGGCAGGCAGGGTCTCTCTGATCTTCCCTTCCCCAGCTGCAAGTTTGATACAGCAATTTTCAGTAAATGTCTGCTGAGCCAGTGATCTTGACAGCACTCATGATTTCCTCCCTCTCACTGCCAAGAGTTCACTGAAAGTCTAATTCAAAACAAAACAAAGCGAGTCGATTTTGAGAGGCTCATATCCTTTCATGTAGAGAGCTTCATAATTTATTGTTTAATTTGGGGCTCCTTTGATTTAACAGTGCTGATTAAAATAGGACTTTAAAGTGTGTGTGTGTGTGTTTTCATTTAGAAAATCCCACCAAAGAAATTCAAATATATGCTATGTTCAGCACATACAGACCTGAGCCATCTTATTTTAATAGCAGCCAACAGAAGTGCGTGGGCATTCTAGCCACTGTGTTAAGGATTTTACATGCCTTATTTCTTTTAATTTGGAGTTACTTAATCAAGTGTTTGTGGATTTAAACTGAATTGTATGGGAAGGGTTTCCCTGATGTCTCAGATGGTAGTGAATCCGCCGGCAGTGCAGGAGACCCAGGTTCGATCCCTGGGTCAGAAGATCCCCTGGGGAAGGAAATGGCTACCCACTCCAGTATTCTTGCCTGGAGAATTCCATGGACAGAGGAACTTGGTGGGCTGCAGTCCATGGGGTCGCAAAGAGTCAGATACAACTGAGCGACTTTAACTAGTATCAGAAAGGCTTGAACACAATTAATTCAGATTGCTGACTTTGTATATGAAGCTCTTCAGGGTCAGCAAATTTAAGAGACTGGTCCAGTGTCATACATCTGATGTATGGTATGGCCAGAACCCTTTGGAAGAACACACCTGTTGAGTGGTATAGATGTACTCCGATATGTAACTGTTGTGTGGTGTAGCCAACACAGCTCCCCCTCCCCGCCCGCACCCCGCCCACCCCCGCATCCTGTCCAGTGGTCCTTTTCTAGACATCACAGTGCTTCTGTTTTCTTACCAACTGTGGGAACACACTGGGCTTGTTAGGTTAAAGTGTAATAATTTGTTACCACTCCCATAGATAGCTTCTGAGCTATGGATCATTACCAGGGTGTTTGAAATTGTTTGCTAGTACAGGTGCAGTTTTAGAGCATCTATTGTGCGTTTGTTGAACCAGTCGTAGCCTGGAGTTACAGGAAGCTAAGAGACTCAAGTCCTCACTTCATTAGCCCAGGACTCCAGACTGAAAGATCTGATCATCTTACAGATAAATACTGTAAATGAGAATGTAAGGTTAATGGTTTACTTAAAACAGGTAATTTACCTATGAATGACATAGTAATCACTGTATTTCTCTAATATTTGACCCTTTGCCTACATTTTGGTAGATGCCAGTGGTTTTCAAATCCAATTTAAGACAGAGGGCAGGGTTGGGGCCCTTTTCTCATTCAACTAATCAACGCTTTTTTTTTTTTTAAATTATTTTCCCAGTGACAGAAGTAATCTATGCTTTGGTAAAGATTTCCTTAAAAGTACTGAAAAGTAATTTTACCATTCAGAAATTTACTACAGACATTTAAAATAAAATAGTTTTATTTAAATTGAACAGACTATAACTGAAATTAAAACTGAAGGCATGGCTGAAATTAAGATTTCTCCCCCCCCCCCAAAGTTAATGTTTCCCCACATACACCTGAAAAAGATTGCTGTAAAATTCAAAAAACATCTGAAAAATAATGACAAGCTAGCACAGGAATCCAGATTACTTTCAGATTTCCTATCTTTTCTACTTTACCATTTTGTCCACACACTGGAGAAGGATGAACAATATAGAATGGCATATAATTAAGGGTTAGAGTGTGAGATGTAGGCTCATACTGTAAGTTTAAGGGCTGGAGAGACGACTTGGAAACTCCCATTTAAACAATTAAAAACTAAAGATGGATAAGGACTTCCCTGGTAGTCCAGTGGTAAAGAATTTGCCTGCCAATGCAGGGACATGGGTTCAATCCCTGGTCTGGGAAGATTCTGGACAACTAAGAGGGGACAACTAAGCCCGTGCACCACAGCTGTTGAGCCGGGAGTGCCCTAGAACCTATGCTCCCCAACAGGAGGAGTCACGGCAACTAGAAGTCTGTAAACCGCAGCTCGAGAATAGCCCCTGCTCACCACAACTAGAGAAAGCCCACACACGGCAGTGAAGACCCAGTGCAGCCAAACATTAAGACATAATAATAAAAAAATATTAAAAAAATAAAGACAGCTGAAAATTTTTCCCAGACAAAGTACTAGAGAGATCTGTATCTTTTTCATCATTTTGAAATTGTACAAGAAAAAAGTTTTGCTAATTAAACATAGGTTTTTAAAGCCCTGGACATAAATTTATTTTGCTTCCTTACATCAGCCTATGGTGGGGTGGTGTTCCCATCATGGACATCTTGAAGGCTGATGGGGGAGAAGTGACTTCATTCCCATGAGGTGATGCTGCTAGTCAGGGGAGTGGCCAGGACGTCAGTCTGTCTCAGCTGGTGCTCTTTCCAGTCTGTTAGTTAGGCAGGCGATGCAGGTATTGCACAGGTACAGTTATGTATCATTGGACAGTCTTATCTCGAACACATTTGGAACCAAGCAAGGAAGCCCGCTGAGCAGTCCAGAATGAACAGCACACGTGTGCTCTGTGAACCTTTCTTCAGAGCGTGTGCCTGGGGGGGTCTCTGTTTTCTTTTATTTGGAGGCCATTTAACCTGTGAACATTGGTGTCTAAAAAGCAATCGTGATTGATCAAACAAGACTGGCAAATGTTGATGTTTGTGCAGACTGTTGATGGG
The DNA here is from genome assembly GCA_007570785.1 of Antilocapra americana. NCBI lineage: Eukaryota > Metazoa > Chordata > Mammalia > Artiodactyla > Antilocapridae > Antilocapra > Antilocapra americana. The sequence goes on from ML660200.1 coordinate 35,279,248, forward strand.
TATACAGTGGCACATATTACCTCACTACTTGCATGTCTTTGACAGTTTCTGTGGTGTATGTTCAGGGGTTCTATCCATAAGAAATGACAGTTGGAAGTTAGAAGTGGAGGCAGGCTGTAGAATATTTTGAATCAATTTCCAGGCTTTATGTGTTGCTGGTAAAGACTTCAGTGTGCATCTTCAATTGATTAAGATCCACCCCCCAGGCCATTTCACACAATAAAATAAAGATAATTCCCTAGTACTCATTCAGTACAAAGTCCATAGGCAGGTTTTCTCTATTAACACAGGTTTGATACTTAAAGGGAGCTATTTCATTGTCTTAAAGATTTATTGATATTTGCTCAGCACACTTTTTTTTAGGAATGTTGTATAATTGGGGCATTTTTTAAAGCCACATTTTTATTCTTTTGTTTAGTAGTGTTGTATAACTTGTCTTATTTCTGATTGTTTTAACTCATACTGAACCTAGTGGAGGGCCGTGTCCTATAACTATTTATAATACTTGTCAATGTTGTTCAATCGCTAAGTGGTGTCTGACTCTGTGACCCCATGAACTGCAACACACCAGGCTTCCCTGTTCTTCACTATCTCCCTGAGTTTGCTCAGACTCATGTTCACTGAGTCAGTGATGCCATCCAAACCTCTCATCCTCTGTTGCTCGCTTCTCCTATAGCAAGGCCTTTTCCAAGATTTGGCAAACACTCAAAACTGGGAGGGCTAGATTATAAATGGCATAAGGTGCTCTGACCAGTTCCTTTGGTTTTGCTTCAGTTTTTAGCTCTCGTGTTTAGTTCATGAGTTCGAAGTGTGAAGTTTGTTCTGTATATTGCTACCCTTGTAGCCGTTGAAAGCAGTTTCCTCACGTGCCTTCTTGGCTTGGACCAGCCCAATGTCTGTACTCAGATGTCAGGCTTGTTGCAGTCCCCATGGGCTCACCTTCACCTTCAGGGGTTGTCCTAGGTTGCCCTTTACTTTGAGGCCTTCCTCAATGACTTCAGCCTCCTTTGCTTCCCTGTCCCCTCTCCTTTCTTCCTACCCTGCACTTTAGCCCATAATTATATGCTTATCTACATTGTTTATACTTTCCCTGCAAGTAGGCTGTATGAAGCAGTAGAAGGCATGGGGACTTTGAAGCCAGCGTAACCTGAATTCCTGAGCCTTCTGCCTCCCTGTTAAAAAATTGTGGTTTAAAAAACACTTAGAAGTTAAATTTTAAGTGCACAGTACACTATTAGCTCTAAGCATAATGTTGTATAGCAGATCTGTATAACTTTTTCATGTTAAATCACTGAGACTTGAACCGCAACTCTCTGTTTCCCATCCCCTCTCCCTGTCCCCCCACAATCCTTGCGCCAACCCCTGGCAACCACCATACTCTACTTTCTGCTTCTAGGACCCTGACTGTTAGAATCATGCAGTATTTGTTCTCCTGAGATTGGCTTATTACATCAAGCAAGCTTAAAGTCCTCAAGTTTCATCCATGTGGTAGCATATGACAGGATTTTCTTTTTTTTAAGGCTGAATAATACTCTATTGTATGGATATGTCACATTTTCTTTGTCTATTCATCTGCTGATGGACAATTAGGGTGCTTCCAGTCTTAGTTATTGTGCATAATGCTGTAGTGGACGTGGGAGTACAGATAGCTCTTCAAGATCCTGATTTCAATTCTTTTGGATAAAAACTCAGAAGGGGGCTTGCTGGATCACACGCCTCATTTTTTTCTTTTAAGGTTTGTAATACCTTAAAGAACTTGTGTGGCGGGTAATGTCTGGCACACAGAGTAGGTTCTCTCCTGTCTGGAGTCCTTGAGAAACCTTCTTTCGTTCATGTATATTTTCTGTGCTTTATTACAGAACTTTATCATAATACTTTTAGCTTTACACTAATGCCATACTGTTTCTGACCATGTGCCTAATAACTCTGAGAATTATTTTGAGAGAAGTGATTATTACCCCCTCCCTCCCCCCACCCCCACCCCCAAATAAAAGCAAACCAAGAAACCCAACAACAAAAAAACCCAGACTTTTATTCACTGGTCACTCACAGCAGCAATGTCATTGAGGAAGTGTTGACACTGCTTTTGGTTTTTAAATGACTGTGTGTTTTTCCTTCCCAGGGCTGAAAAAATTGCAAGGTTGGAATTTTCAGGATTGTTAACAAGATCAAAAAGCAAAGATACAAAGCCAAGAGGGAAAAGTCTTTCTACAAAATAGTGGTAGAAAGCAGAAGCTGGTAGAATTCTGTAGAAGATGATAGGTGTTGCAAAAATAAGCTTTGACCAGAAAATGAAGGTTTTGCTGTTTTTCAAGTTATTTTGAAGTGAAAGACAGTTTAGCCAGCCAGTTGTTAATATCTGATTTTTTTAAGACTGTGGATGAAAATGTACATATAAACTTAGCTTTGTTAATGAGATATTAGCAAATGATTTGATTTCTAGCAGAGAATAATTATCTAGTTAGTCTCATATTTTATATCCAGTAGCTGGCTTTCCCCATGGCTCAGCTAGTAAAGAACCTGCCTGTCAATGCAGGAGACACAAGAGACCCAGGTTTGATCCCTGGGTCAGGAAGATCCCCTTGAGAAGGAAATGGCAACCCCCTCCAGTACTCCTGCCTGGAAAATTCCATGGACAGAGAAGTCTGGTGGGCTTCGATCCTTGGGGTTGCAAAGAGTTGGACACGACTGGATGTGCACGCTTGCACATTCAGTAGCCATGGGTGTTAGCTTTGAAGTGGCTTATAAGAAGTCCTCTGACTTGAGCACCCGCAGCGTGGGGATGTTGAAGGCTCAAGGAAAAGATAGATCCCACATTTTCTCTTGCTTTGTTGATGTGTTTGTTGCTGAAGTTTTTATTTCTGATATGTTAAGATTCAGATAGGTTAAGTAGCTGCAGCCCAGTGGGTTCAGGTTAGACCTCCAGTGCCCTGGAAGATGATCAAGTACCACGCAGCATCTCAGAGCCCAGGGACCTACAGGTTATCCAGCGAGGGCCTCCGGCTGTTATCAAAACTGAACGAGAGGGTGACCCAGGCCTGTGGAATGCAGGAGAGAGAAGACCAGTTATTAGACACAGAAAAGTCAGGGTTGGTTAAGCAGCAAGAACAACTTGGCTCAAGCTGTTTGAATCTCTGTTCTAGAAATTCCTGCTGGATGGAGCCAGGGAGGGGAGGGTGAGGGCATGGGTCAAGAGGCTTCAGCTGTGGGGAAGGAACGACGGGCTGTAGAAGCTGGAAGCACAGGCCTGGCCTGGAGGGCCTGCACAGCTCAGACGTGATGAGATAAGCTTTCTGTACCCGGTGACTCATGGTGGTCTGCTTGTAAATGGACGGATCTTGAAGTGTAAGTGGCGTATTAAACAATGAACTTGAAACAATACAGAGTTACTTTTGTGAATCTGGTAAAAGAGTTTCTAACTCAGTTTACAGAAAAAAAATCCTTGAGCCAAGTATAAGTCATAACCTTATGATTATAGAACTACAAGTTAGATTCATTACTCTCTTTACTAAAGCAAATTGTTACTTGAATGCTGCTACTTATCAAGTTATAAATATGAAATTATCCAACAATTAGTTCTGAATAGATGTATGATTGAAGCCACTGGAGGTTAGCTTTCCTTTAGGTCAAGGATAAACTCACCCTAATCTTTGCAGTTTCAGATGGGCACATGCAGTTTGGTCCAGAATTTATGCCTGGGCTCTGAACGGCAACCCACTCCAGTATTCTTGCCTAGAGAATCCCATGGACAGAGGGATTACATGGATAGCTGGCTACAGTTCTTAGGGTCGCACAAAGTTGGGCACAACTGAAGTGACTTAGCACTCTGTCCCATACAGACTAGATTGCAAGATAAATTCAGGCTGCTGTCTCTGATCACAGGATCCTAAGGGAAACCTGTGTTTTTAAAAACGCTGTCAGAAAGCGTGAAAATCAATACCTTTAAAGACTATAGAAATCATCAGGCTACTTTAAAACACTCACTTAAATACCTCCTTCCTTAAGACCAGCTGGCTGCAGGGCTTCTGGATATGGTTAATAGACATCAGCTGTGAGATGCAGCGGTGAGGGGGCATGGTGTTTGTACAAAGGTGCAGTCCTTTTGCTCAAGGAAGTTTCTGATCCGGTGAGCAGCTTTACTCACAAATACTGTAAGAAAAGATGGATGGAAAGCGATGAGCATATGGCAGGTGTGGGCGTAGCCAGAAGAAAGGTTCCCCATCAGAACGGCAGCGCTGAGGGTTGTGTGCTTGCCTTTGAAAGTCTGTCTGGGTGGTCGCTGGTTTGGGACAAACATAGGGACGTTGCATTGCAGTAGGACACAGTGCCCATTCCTGTTTCTGAGAGCACTTGATTCTTAGCTCCTGAGGTCACTCACTGTGGGCATCTTCTCTCCTGAATGTAGTGACTGGAGACACAATCCCCCCAGAAGGAAATACCTTTACTTAGTGCCTGGGGTGATCTCTCAGAGCCACTTAAGGTGCTGTATTGAAATGCTTTGTTTAGGTGTTCTTGGACTCTTTGGGGGACTGTAAGCCTATTTAAACTGTAACTGCTTGTAATCATTTCTCAGGACTGTTCGTTGTGCCTTGATCTAGCAGTCACCCTCCACTTTCTTAATTTATGGTGACGGGGAAAACAAATATTTCCCTCCTGTTACTATTTTATCTGAAAAAGGAGTAAGCCTAGCTCTCAGAGAGGGCCTGGGAAAAAGAGGTGTTGCATAAAAATGTGGAGAAATTGGGAAGTTCTCTTCTAAATTGTACATGAATTTAGTTGATCATTTTGGCAGCTTCAAAGACTAAATAGATTTTCTTGCTTTGCTTTCTGGCTGTTGGCTGGAGAGTTGAGGTTGCTGGCTTATTTCTTTTGCCCCCTCCTCACCCTTTCCCCAGTAGCATGTTAATTTTTCTCTCACCCTTGCCTGAAATAATTCGTTATGGAAAGGAGAGATCAAAAAGTTTTCTCAGGGAGAAGAGAAGAAGGTGAACGGAGAACCCGGGGCTGAAGCAGGAGCTTGGTCTATGAGTCAGCCATTGCTCTGGAAACCCAAGGTGCACTGTGCCCTGTGGAAGATTCAGAGGGATGATGTGGGCCCTGCCTTCAAGAAGCTTGAGGTTTAGTTGAGAGAGGAAGAGAGCTATCAGATCAGAACTCCACAGTTGAAAGTGCTGTAGAAGTTTTGCATCTGATGTGAGTTCAGAGAAGCGTGACATGAGTCCGCAGCTTTGAGCCAGCAGTGCTGGGGTCCAAGAGGTATTTGAATGAAAGGCCATGTAGTGTGCTTTGAGGAGACCAGATACCTTGAGAGACCAAGAAGGAGGGTGAGTTAATGAAAGCCCAGGTAGGAAGTGGAGGGATTTAGCAGTACGTCTGATAAACCCATTTCCAAGGAGGAGTTGGTGAGAGTTTATGATGGGTTCCAGGCTGTTGTGTCTACATGGTTGATTAAAATGCAGACTCATGGACTGTACTCCAGGTATTTTGATTGCTTTCTTATGCTGTCTGGGGTGTCTAGAAATGGCCCAGGTGTATCTGGTACAGATGACCTGCACCATGTACTTTGGGCAACACTGGTAAAGGATGGATAAAGTAAAACTTATTAATTCCTCTGTGAGAGACTGAAATTGGGAAGGAGGTACCCCAGCTGAACAGCTTGCTTTTTTGTCCCTCTGTTACAGGACAAGTAGAGAGCAGGTAGCCCTATGAACTAAGGAACATGGAAGTGAGGACAGAATTAGCTCTCAGCTGGAGACTGTTCTCGCAGTACTCACCCTTTCTAGGTACCCAGCTTCTCTCTATTATCCACACGCTGTCACATCTGAGAACACCATGATGGTAATTGAAATCAGGTTTGGAGTCAGCTCTCAAATGAGCTTTAGGAAAGCTTTGTTCTTCGGGCCTTGTAACTCCAGACAGTTAACCTGTAATGAGTGTGTGCTTTGTCAGATTTAGTGAGCAAGAAAATAATGGGTTATCAGTTAAAAAAAAAAAAACCTGTTAGTACTATTACTAGAAGAACCAAGAGAAATCACAATGGTAAATACAGTTCTTCACATCTGAAAACCATTGTTATAATAATCACTTCTCATATAGCAAACACTTGTCACCAGGATGTTCTTTACAGATGAGCTTTGAATTGTTCTTTTTTATCAGCTCCATGATAAGGACCATCCAGGGCTTAGGGAATGACCTGGTCTTTCCCCACCCCTCTCCTTTCTTATGGGAGTGTGCACCCCCAGGCCCCACCTTGCACCCACCCTAGGGATCAGCCCCTGCATGGTGTTCACCCCAGCTTCCTTCAGCTCTACCTGTCCATTTGTGTTTCTCCTCCCACTCCCTTTGTTTTGGGTGTAAATATTTGCTGCTCCCCAACCACCAAGACAAAAAAAAAAAAACACCCTGAGGATGGGTGAGCGCAGAGGTTCCAAGTGCTGGCTCTGCATTAGAATCAGCTGGTCAGCTTTAAAAAGGAACCACATTTGGGTCCCTGGAGGTTGTGTTCTAAATCTTTTGGACATCAGAATTTTTAAAGCTCTTCAAGAGATTCTGATGGGTGGTGAGAGATGTAAATTGCCTCAGTGGACAGTTTAATGATACTAGTAGTAAACCTGTGTTAAGGAAAATGGAAACTGCAAGATTTGGAATGGAAGCAAGTAGTTTTATATAATGCCCGTTGCAGCTCAGGTCCCAGATGCATACTGGGTCCCCAGAGTTTTCCTTCTTCCTATTTTCTTGCCTTTGTTTAAGCCTGCTTTCTATTAAGCACCAGCATTTAAAATGAAGTAAAACAAAAACAAGAGCTCTCTTTCACTGGCTTCAGGATTTCTGTGGTGGTGTTTTCCATTGTGTTGCATGAGCTTTCAGATACAGTGGGGTGTGACCCTGTGAAGGCTGTGGGCTTCACCTCTCTGGTCACCCTCTCCGGGCCTCACACTCTGAGGAGCAGTATTCAGTGCAGCGGGACCCACTGTCACCGGAGGACTTGGACTGTTACACGGGATCACTGGCCACACACTTTGGACGGCAAACATTCCCTCATCTTTTTTTTTGTGGTCTGAGGATGCCCGGTGCTAGGTTTTGGGAAGGATGCTTAAGAGAAAAAAAGCTTATTTCTGTTGGATAAACAACTTTAAAGTCTCCATGTTCATCTTTGAAACAGAATGAGGGCCAGGAGGTAAACCCTAATAATTCTCTTTGAAAGACTTTTTAAGGTTTTATTTTTAGGAGCCAATTGGAAATTAGATCCATGAAAATAAAAAGCTAGTGATTTGGCAGTTGAGTGTCATCACCCACCTGGTCTCTAAACTCCTATATTTTAGGTTCCATAAAAATTCCTTCAATACATGTACTTTGTCTTCTTTTTCAGTTTACATGAGAATATTATATAGCGAGTTTTGTTTTTCAAAACTTGCTTGGGCCCAAATTTTGGACTGCATGTTGAAAATGAATGGAGCCCTTGTAGTGGTCATGCTAAGTTGCTTCAGCCACGTCCGACTCTTTGTGACCCCATGGACTGTAACCTGCCAGGCTCCTCTGACCATAGGATTTTCCAGACAAGAATACTCGAGTGGGTTGCTCTTTCCTTCTCCAGGGGATCTTCCTGACCCAGGGATTGAACCTGAATCTCTTATGTCTCCTGCATTGGAAGGCGGTTTCTTTACCACTAGTACCACCTGGGAAGTTTTAGTGGAGGAATGCTAAAACAAGAAATTATTAAAAAGTTCCACTTTTTCCTCATCTAACACAGATTTTAAAGGACAATTGAAAACTCAAGGCATAGTTTCTCTTCTGAGTCTGGTGGATGACTGATGTAACTGTAGTTATAAGTAACTCTTCAAAACACCACTCAGAGTTCCTCTGGTCTCCACCTCTTTTTTTCTTTTCTGTAATTACTGAATGTGGCCCTTAAAACCCACATAGGACCAAATGCAGAATCTAGACTCTGTGATCGCATCACCACAAATCAGGCTGTAGGGACAGTCCTTCTTACAGAAGGTTGCCTCCCCTTTGGGACCTCTGTAATTTACAGAACTCTGTTTGTCATCTTAAACTCAGAAAGGACTGCCCCCACCCCCCGCCATCACAGAAGTAGTAAATGGGTTGCTGTGGGTGGAGAAGAGGCCAGAGAGAGAGCACGCGGTGCATCATCACCTGTTAGTGGTAAGAGCGCACACATGTCCGTGGCTGCTCTGGGCTGAGGGTCTGTGCAGCGGTGGGCAGCTTGTGGGCTCTGGTGGGTATTCTTTTATACTTGTCTGGCAGTTGTGGTTGGGACCGTTGAGCCGCCTGCCTCTGCTGCTGAGGTGTTTTGTGCGAGGAGGTTGGCTGAAGTCCTTGCAGCAGGTGTGAGATGGACTCCTTCCCTGGCTGCCAGACTCTCGGCAAAGAGGCAGGTGATTCCCTTACGAGTGAACCATAGGAGGATGCCTCGGATATTTGAGCTGTGGTTCCCAGGTGGTGCTCTGCTGCAGTGAATGTGTCGATACTTACCAGTGAGGTCAGCAACCTAGGGAAGCAGAAACCCGGGGGCGCTCAGAAGCCTGAGCAGCTCTGGGGGCTGTTGCCGAACATGAGGTGAGATTTGATGTCAGGGGACCACCTGAACCTTGTAGGTTTCTCCTCCATGTTCTGCTTGAATGAGATCTCAGCTCTCTCTGAGGTGGAGGTGGGGAGCACCGGCCTGTCCCCTGCCTCCATCCCTGGTTTCCTCCCAGAGAAGAGCTCGTGTGCTCCATTTTCATCTCTGAAGTTCGGGTGGGTTGTGAAGGGCGGGTGGGGGTGGAGGCATGGCATGTCTTAGAGAGCTCCTCATCAAACAGACTTAACGGGGAAAAGAGGCCTCCGCCCTGCCTTTGAGTGCACAAACCTATTACACTCCCGGGCCCTGCCAAGGTGATTTTGTCGGCCCCAGCGTGACTACACATGAACCATCCTCTTTGGCAGTGAAGCCCAGCAGCCTTACTGTGAGGGGACTGACTTGAGCGAGAGCCCGGTTGTCGGTGTGTTGGAGCCTGGATAGCACCCTTGAAAAAGAACATCTTCCAAGACCAGAGTAGCAGTAAGAAGAATCTTTCCCAGGGAAATGGACTCCAAGTCAGTCACGGAGAACCTCTTGTTGGAAATCCTTCAAGAAAGAAACATGCCTTGGCATGTGCCTCTCCTTGTGAGAAGAACAGGAAGGTGGTGGAGGGATCAGCTGGGGAGGAGGGGTGATGGTCAAGGCAGAGGGAAGCAAGTGCTAGGACACAGGTATCTGCAAGGGGCCTTGTGTGCAGAGGCGAGGTGCTCTGGGGGGGAGGGCGGACATGCAGGGGCTACTTGAGCTGTGTTTGGAGGATGACTAATCTCCGGAGTGGGGGTGGTGTCTCAGGATGAGGGAACGGGGAAAGCAAAGGTGTGAGATTGGGCGATGTGTTCGGAAACGGTGAGTCGTGTAGAGAGCTGGGGCCTGTGAGGAGTGAGGCAGGAAATATGGGAAGAAAATATTCTGGAGAACTTCAGCACCCTGAGTGCCTTAGCAAGGTTCTGGGCTCGTTGTCTGAAGCCTTTGACACGCTGTGTTGGGCTGCAAAACCATTAGTATCAGCTGAAGAGAAAACCCAAGCTAGAGAAGGTAGTTTGGATGCTGCAATACCTTGCTCAAGACAGGGGTTTCGGTGACAGTCGCTGGTCAGCCTGGGCAGAGGTTGTCAGGAGCAGGAATGAGTTTTCTTGGTTTGCCCGCCTATCACCCTTGTTCTCCTGTTTAAAGTATGTATATACTGATGGCTTTTCCTGTCCATCCTGGCTTTTTCTGAAGTCCTGGTTGTAGCTGGTTTTATAAACTCTGTGCTTCTGGTGCCATGGGACAAATGTACTGACTGGTTTTTCTTTTTTCAGTTCTCTTCCTGTCTTGCTGTAGTCGCCTGATCCAGAGGAACTTTCGGGGTGCCCCCCAAGTGAGACAGCTACTCTCTGTTACCAGCAAGTGGAATCTCAGGTGAGGCAAGGTGAGTGAGACCCAGGGAAAGTTTGTACTTCTGCAGGCCAAGTTTTCCACAATATATTATTTTGTGAAAAATTCTGTGGCTTTTGAAGGTAAATTGGTTTTTTAGTCAAAGAAATTTAGGAATAATTTTTTTTTAAAAAAATCCATGACTTAATTACTATGTCAAAGAACTCTTAGTAATAGGGATGTGTTGATAACATTCTTTAAAAATCTTTCTGACCTTTTTTGGGGCCCATTTCAGTGTTTGGGGTGGCACTGAAAATATTGTATCAGTAGAACTGATTAAAATTTTTAGATTTTTAATGGTGTCAGCCTGGCTGTCTATTTTTGATATATTTTTAAAATTGAGATGTAGTTGACATGTAGCATTAGTTTCAGGTATACAACAGAATGATTCAATAGATGAATATATAGTGATGTTTGTTCTTTATAATTTTTCTCTTCCCCAATTCTTGTGAAAAACTTTTGAAGTTTAATAATTAATATAAACTTCCCCAGAGTTACCAGGAGACAAATAAAGGGACATTTACACTGCCTTACCCAGACGTCTTCCCAGGCTGCCTTTTTAGGGCCATGCCAGTTACAGTAGCTTGGGTTCCATCTCTCATCTGTTCTACATGCTGTTTTGTTAACCTGTTTGGAGTTATTCCCCTCCTGGGTTTCAGGGAGGCTTCTGTGGCCCTCGGAACTTTAAGCATGTTGCTCAACATCTCCTGTACTGTGGTTTTCCTGTACTGCCATCTTACATGTAAATTGTGAAACAAATACCTAATGCAAGGTGTTTGGTGAGACTGGAGGTTCCTGATGGGTAAGACTTTTGTTCTGTTCATCTTTTCATTTGCATTTGCTGTCTCCAGTGTATAGCATGTAGTAGGACTCAAATATTCCCTCTTTCCTTTAAGGAGAGAGAATTGACTGAGAACAGAGTCTCCAGTCCCATCCTGAGTCGTACAGCTTGGAGGACTGTTGTTATTCATGCTCGGATGCTCTCAATTGAGGCTGTGGAGCAGAAGTCCCCAGGAGGCCCAGGACAGAACTGTTGACTCGGGGAATGAAGGCTCTGCCCTGGATCTCTTCTCTGTGGGTGTTGGAAACACTCTTCCCTAAGAGGCGGGGTCAAGGTTAAAGCTGCTTCCAGTCTCTGAGTGTTCTTGAAACGCCCATGTGATGTGCAGGTGCGCTCTGCCATCTGTCCAACGTGGCTTGCTTGCAGGATTTCATATTCCGCAGTCACCTTTCCTGCCATGTCTTGCTCGTCCATGAAGAACACAGTGGCCCTTTGCCATCCCCCTCTGCGCCACCTCCTCCCCAACCCCCGCAGCTTTGGCGGATCCTGCCAAAACATAAAAGCTTCTCCACAGGAGCATGTCAGGGAGGACACATTATAATCTCCCTTGAGGTTTTAAAAATTAAGATACTAGGACTCCCCCTAGGCCTACCAAACTGGAATTTGGGGGTTGGAGAGAGTGTCCCTGCTGAGTATATATCTACCTACCTACCTACTTACCTAGACTTGCCTGGTGGCTTAGTGATAAAAGAATCCACCTGTCAATGCAGGAGATGTGGGTTCGATTCCTGGGTTGGGAAGATCCTCTGGAGGAGGAAATGGCCATCCACTCCAGTATTCTTGCCTGGAAAATCCCATGGACAGAGGAGCCTGGTTTGCTATAGCCCATGGGGTCACAAGAGTTGGACACAACTTAGATTTGTGGTTATTCAATTGCTATCTATCCATGTATGTATGTGTGTTTGCGTGCACGCGCGTGTTTTAAGCTTCTCAGGAGGTGATGGTGTATTACTTCTTGAAAAATATTTGTATGTGGAGTAGACTTAAAAAAAAACAAAAACTTCTTTCTTAGCCTGAGCAGATGTTTGGGGGAATAATTTTTGAAGTCTACTAACTAGTTTTACCAGTTTATACTGCCAAGCCAAACAGTCCCTTGTAGTGCTATAATTTGCATCATAGAACCATTTTATAACTTTTATTTAAAATTGCCCAGGACAGTGCTTTCTACAGTTATAAGTATATAAAGAATGAGGAAAATGATCTTGAGGAATAGTCTACTAAATTTAACAAGAGCTCAGGCTTATTTAGAAATCCAGGTGGGACTCTGCTTAAATGGAATTTTACCAAAGTATGCAGGGATTTGCATATTGAAACCAAAGTCTCTCCCGACTTGTGGCAACACATTTCTCAAGGTAATGTTGAAATAGCAATTTATATGCATTGCCCTTAGAGAGTTATTGGACAGGAAATTCATCTAGTGAGTTAGACCCTTTTTTCCCTCCTCCAGTTTTTGGGTGGTAGAGAATTAAGCTAATTTTTCTTTTCTCTCTCCCTGAGGACCAACTTCAAGGAACTAGATAGGAGCTTAGTAGCAAAGATCATGTTAAATGGCGTTTGTGGTTTTTAACTGGGTCTCTTTTGCAAATTTCCCTTTCTCTGGGGGAAAAAAAAGACACCTTGAAATCGATTGTTTGAGGTTTTAATATTTTGGTGTGTTTGGAGAACGGTGAGTTTCTATTTTGAAATCAAAGAATTTCACCATTTAGGCAGAGAGAGATCTTACAGATGACCTGTCACCTGGTTTCCATCACCTCAATGTCACAGAAACTGCTCCTAAGGTTACAGATGGCCTCTAATAAGACTTGTGACATGACTTTTCTGTAGCTCTTGACCTACTGATCACTCCCATTCCTCGTTTGAAACTTTCTCCTTTAGGTTCCTTTGCATTTTTCCTACTTTTCTCCTTTCATTTCCTCCTGGGTCCTACTGTGCCTGCCAGTAAGTGTGCAGATTCCCTGGGCTTGCATCCTTGGTGGTTTGCTTTCAGTCTGCTAAGCCTCTTTGGGTGATTTCTATATTTCCACATGCTAATGACCCCCAGGTCCAAGTTCATCCTTGTCTCAAACAATCTTTTGGACATTTCCACTTGGATGACTCATATGTACTTTTAACTTGAGATATCCAAACTGAACTCATTTTCCTCCTATTTGTTGCCTGCTTTCCACTTTCCACCTTCCCAAGTCCCCTCACCCCCATGCTTCTGTCTGCTTTTCCCACTGTGGTCATTGGCACTATTCAAGTCAGAAATGTGGGACTCATTCTTCACCCTCCCTCAGTCAGCTTTGAATTAATTGTTATTGGTGATAAAGCCCTATCATTTTAATATTGTAAATAGAAAAAAGAAAAGCCCATTCCACTGACATTTAATTGGGCTTTAGAAGTTGTAGTTGGGCCGATATAAGCAGATGGAATAACATGAGACCGTCACAGCTGTTTATGTAATATATATTTCTCGCTAGGCATAGTTCTAGGTACTTATCATGTTGTTTTTAATTCTTACAGTTACTTTGTGTTATGTCATCTCTGTTACAAATGAGGATTCTAAGATTTAGAGAGTTTTAAGTTTCAGGCCCAGGATCACAGGGAAGATGAAGCTTAGTAGAGTTAGGGTTTGGGGATTTTAAACCTATGGATTGGTTTCCGTGGCTCCAAAGCCTTCACCATCATGTCACTCTGACTTGTTCTGTTCCCGTGATGCCACAGATTTAGATTTCTGTCTGGTAAGTAGGTTGGCTGTGTTCAGGGCATTTGGGTTTTACTGAAAATTGTGTTGTTGTTGTTCAGTTGCTAAGTCGTGTTTGACTCTTTGTGACCTCGTGGGCGGCAGCATGCCAGGCTTTCTAGTCCTTCACTATCACCTGGAGTTTGCTCAAACTTATGTCCTTTGAGTCAGTGATGCCATCCAACCGTCTCATCCTGTCGCCCTCTCCTGCCCTCAGTCTTTCCCAGCAACAGGGACTTTTCCAAATTTGTGTATCACCATATATATATATGTGTGTGTGTGTTTTTTTTTTTTTACATAGTAGGTGATGAAGACTCTTAAGTGGAAAAACCATGGTCTGTGTCTTCTGTGGCTTTATCTGGGTTCAACTCCTGATTTTTTTTATTAGCTGCATATTGGCTAGGCAGCCTGAGCTTAAGACGGTGAGGTCATGCTGCTTACCCTCGAAGGGTGTTTATGGGGAAGTGCTTTAAAATTCAGTGGCACTTTTAAGAAATTCTGTTTGGAAGAACTGAAGAAGTTGTGGAAGTCGATAACTGGCTAGCTCAGATGAGCCTCTCTTTTTTAGGTTATAAATAACAACATGTGAAAAGATAAACTCTTCTAGACCTCTGATCACGTTGATTGAATCATTCATGTGCTTAAAGCAGTAAAGGCAGAATAAGACCCAAGTAAAAACCTTGATAATGAGGATAGTATATGTAGACCTGATTTTTGCTATTATTAATAGTTCTAAATGTAACTGTTTTGGAGTAGACGAAGATATCATCTATGAAACCTACATATTTAGGCCAAGGCAGGTGAATTAAAGCAGAGTTCTAATGAGGTTTATTGTTCTGTGTAATTGATATTGCGAGGATGGACTTGGACATGTATTGTACCAGAACAGTCTCTCAATCTTGGCACAGACAGTTTTGTATTTTGTTTCCCTATAGGATTCTCCTTTTGCCCTGTTCCAAGAAGGAAATGCTCTTTGTTTTCCATCATAGTTCTCCTTTTTGGTAACAAGTTTCTCTAACGGGAGGGTCCGCTTTAGTGAAAATGGAATGGTTTCTAAATTCCACAGAAACAATTAGTTTCATATATCTTATCTTTAGGCCCCATGCTGTGCAACAGAGGCTGGTTTTATGCATCATTTAATCTTGGGATCCAGGGCTCAGGGTACCAAAAGTGAGGGTCTAGTGTTCTTTCCTCCAAGGAGTGCGATGATGAGAAGGAAAGTGTGGTGTGAATGGAGAGAGTAGCATTGGAATATATACATTAATATATGTAAAATAGATACAAGCGGAAATTGGCTGTATGATGCAGGGAGCTCAAATCCAGTGCTCTGACAGCCTAGAGGGGTGGGATGGGCCTTGAGGTGGGAGGGAGGCTCACAAGGGAGGGGGCATAAACCTGTGGCTGATTCATGTTGATATATGGCAGAAACCAACACAGTATTGTAAAGCAATTATCCTCCAATTAAAAATAAAAATTTTTTTGAAAAGAGGGAAGGTGTGGCTTGAGGCAGGCTGTGAAGTTTCTATGACCCTCAGTTTCTTTATCTGTCAGAGAGTACAGTTACACTTCCTACCTCCTCCTCGTTGTGAGGACTGAACCAGATTCTTCACAGTGAAAAACATAACCGTGCGTACCATGGGGTGCATTTGTGTTCCTACCTCGGCTGTTATTTTTATGGTGGTCTGTTGGATTTGTGGAGTAAAGGCTTTTTGTTTGTTACAGATTTACAGTATTGATAAGAAGAGATGATTGCAAAAAAAGTCATAACCCAAGTCTGAGTTGGAGATGAATGGCTTTGTGGTTTTTAGGTGAATTATCAGTACATTGAAATATGGGCTTTATTAGATTTCTGAGGAGGCAGAAGGGAGTCAGCTTGGGAAGTTGGATTACAGAAAGACAAGGGACAGATATTTATTATTTTATATCCAGCTCTGTTGCAGACTCATATTTTGCTGTGGCAGAAAGATGTTTTAGTAAGACCATGACGACTTATAACATCTGTGCAACATCTTCGTTTTATCTAAAACAGTTTTGCCTCCACTGTCTTTAATTCATAGCCATTCAAGAAAAGTGTTCCTGTTTTCCACTGGATTCTAATGAGGCTGTATTTCCTTAAAGAAGGCATTGGGACCACACACTTATATTTAGGAAATAATTTGGTAGCTGTGTTCATGTACTGTGTCTAAGGAACTCTTTCGGCTTGGAAACTGTAGTTTCTGCAACTCATTTCCCTGTGCCCGCCCCCCACCCCCAACTTGAAAGGAGTGTGATCTCTGTGTATATGTATGTGTGGTTTCCTTGCCACTTCACAATACTGATTTTGTTCCTTAGGTCTGAGATATGTTTCATAGTGTCTGTATGTGTTGAGAGGTGGTGACAGAATCTATGATCAAAGGCTTCCCTGCAGAGTTAAGGGCTTTAATTGAACCTTTCACTGTGTTTTAGAGAAAAAAAAAACCTGATGTTCATATATGGCATGTCACATAACTTCAAGGGTGCTTGAACTTTATAGGTTTGATTAAAGTTTTATCTGACTCCTAAAAATAATGTTTGTAATCTCCATGCATAGGAATTATCCTGTAATTCAGAACTTAGTTAACATATCTTTTGCTGTTGGGTTGGGTTTGAATGCCTCCGGTTTAGCTCAGAGCTCCCATCCCAGATCTTCTGGAATCTATACAGGCCTTGCATCTTTCTGGGAAGTTTGGTTGCTGCCACAGCTGAAACAGTGAGCCAGATTTAGGTTATTTTATTAGTCTAGAAAAAGTATTACACTTTTGCAGCTGTTGTTTGTAGGTCCTAACCATGAAAACAAAAACCGTCTCAGTTACTCAGGATCCATGAGAAATTGGCAGTGGCCCAATGTGAGTCCGTGTATTTTGGACTCTGAATGATATTTATCTTCTTAGGGCATCCCCCATGAAGGCATGCATCTGGTGAGTGGCCTGGTTGTATGAAGCAGTGGGGACCGAAGAGGCCAAGCCTTGGGTACCAGTCTCACGTGGAAGCCTGGTCCAATTCATGGGAAGGCTATACTTATTAGACCTTAAATACTTTTTGAAAGGATAAGAAGAGAATTCAAGAAAATGAAACGAATATAAAACATACTTGTCCCTAATATTCACCATCACTTTCATGCTTTTGTATATTGTCTCACACTAAATTTCCATGGTATCTCTCTTGTGATGCCAGGCTAGCTGTTGTTAGTAATTTGGTGGTGATGGACTTTCTTGTTAAACAGAGCTTTTACAGACTATCCTGAAAACTAACCATGGAACTTGGCATATAATTGTTAGGGGTGATGTCTGTGTGGAGTTCCCAATCCTGCTAATGTGTGCCAATCAGTAAATTACTATTTAATTTCCTGTATTTCAGTGGCTCCAGGAGTGGGATAAAAGTGAGCTACTGTTTCTCTAGAAACTCCTGGGCTATTCGCAGAGCTTTTGGCAAGTCAGAGTAATTGTTCTGTTGGGTCTGACCCTGATTCTCTGGGTAAGGGTCCCAAACTCTTAGGGTCATTGGATGCACTGCAGAGAGTCTCTGAACTTCGATGGGTGGAGGAAAATGCAAATTTTAATTTTCGCTATACTGTAGCCAAAATGTAGTTTTTCCTTCAATCATGAAAGGGAGAATAATCTATGAAATAGCAGTAGCACCTGTGGCTTTGGCACATAGAAATTATAGACTTTTGAATCACGTTGAGGGAGCTATCAATCATGCCTATCACCACTCAGGAAACTACAGTAGCTCTTAGAACTGCTGCTGTGTCATGTTATTTATGCGTTAAGAGGCACATACTACTATTATCACAGATTTGCTTTTTAAATATTTTGATGTCTGCTTCAGTATAATTGATTTTCTCTGTAATTGTATTTTCTATGTGACAATCACTCAGAAACATTCTGATTAGAGGGGCTAGGTTGCTGAGGCAGCCTATGGCACTTAAAAGGTCACATACTCCTGTCATGGATGATACCCCTGTGTCTTTCTTATCTTCCGTTGCGCCCGGATTTGTTAACATTTTTTTTTTTTTTTTAAATGGTCTCTACATGTTTGGCTTTTGTTTCCTAACATGAGTTGTCTTTGAATTTTATCATCTGGAACTCTGGTGTTCCCCCATTTGGGGGCTGTTGGAGTGGATTAAATAATAAAGCCAATGCCCATTCCCATATGGGGCTTCCCTGGTGGCTCAGTGGTAAAGAGACCAGCTGCAATGCAAGAAATGCAGGTTTGATCCCTGGGTTGGGAGGATCCCTGGAGGAGGGCATGGCAACTCCAGCAGTATTCTTTCCTGGAGAATCCTATGGACAGAGGATCCAGATGGGCCTGCAGTCCATAGGGTCACGAAGAGTCAGTCACGACTGAAGCGGCTGAGCGCACATTCCCACGGGACCTTTCTCATAGGCCCTGTGGCAGTTGCAGTGTAAGACTGTGTACTGCAACCAGCATTCATTGGGAGGACTGATGCTGAAGCTGAAACTCCAATACTTTGGCCACCTGATGCGAAGAACCGACTTATTGGAAAAAACCCTGATGCTGGGAAAGATTGGAGGCAGGAGAAGGGGACAGCAGAGGATGAGATGGTTGGGGGGCATCACTGATGTGATGGACATGAGTTTGAGCAGGCTCCAGGAGTTGGTGATGGACAGGGAAGCCTGGCGTGCTGCAGTCCATGGGGTCGCAAAGAGTCGGACACGACTGAGCGACTGAACTGAACTGAACTGCAACCAAATGCTTATGGCCCAGAATGGTTTTCCTTACAACTTTCAGATAAGAGCCCCATGATCCACGTGTTGGTATACTTGCCTTAGCTGTGGGAAGAGAGGATGCCCATATGATGCACAAGTGTGACACCTACGAATTTGATTTGGCTCTCTACTGCGTTAGCGCTGGCATCACCTAATTTATTTTAGAACTTTGATGTCCAAGGTTAAGACCATGTTCCATTAACTGGACTATGTAAAACTGTCCAGAGGAGAACTTGGGCACAGGGCCATTCCTTGCCCCAGCCGGTCACCTTTTAACAACCTTCATTCAGTTCATTCTAGTGAGAATGGGGAGGTAATTTTTGAGTTCCTCTTGAATAGCATAGTTTCTTATTTCTGGGTAATTGTTTGGAATAGGGGCAGCATTGCCTGTGTGACATAGAGGTCTCTGCCCCAAAGGATCTTCTTCATCAGCAGTACGGCCCATCTCCCAGTGTTTTCCACCTGTGAGCTCATTACTTGAGTGTGCTCATTTGTTTGCACGTATCTTGTGTGATGCCTCCAGATCGTACATAT
Source organism: Antilocapra americana (assembly GCA_007570785.1). NCBI lineage: Eukaryota > Metazoa > Chordata > Mammalia > Artiodactyla > Antilocapridae > Antilocapra > Antilocapra americana. Next base: position 35,298,090 of record ML660200.1, read on the forward strand.
CGAAAACTCGGTAGTTTGAAATAACTCTGATTGGGTGCCTAGCAGAACTTGAGGGAGTGGACAGTAGGTATCTTTTTCAAGATAAGAGATAGAGTTAGATTTTCTTTTCCAAGAAAGATTTGAGACATGGGATGCTACAGTGTGGGTGGCAGGTGTGTGTGTGTCTGAAGATGATTTGTCCCCACTGTTTGACAATTTTGTCTGTTTCACCACCTCACCAGGCCCCCGGGAGCTACTCTCGCTTTTATCCAAAAAGGAGGCATGGGATAGGGACTGGCGTGGTCAGGCTCTGGACCCCAGCTGCCTGGATGGGCCCTCGTGAGCTCCATGATTCTGGCACTTTCCAACTTCTCTGTGCCCCAGTAGAATAGAGATACTAATAGCCCCTTCTGTAGAGGGCTGTTGTGAGGATTAAATGACTATATATATAAAGTGCTGAGAGCAGGGCCTGGAATATAATTAGTCCTAAATGCGTGTTGCTGGCTGTACATCAGAATCACCTGGGGAGTCTGAAAAAAAAATAAAAACTACATAGGTATTGAGAACATCCAACTTAATGAAATTAGGTCCTGGGGAGGGTATAACCTTGTTCAGAGCATGCACTGACAGAAGTGGAGGACGGATTTTGACATCTTATATTCTGAAGCTTTAAGTGGAGGATCCGTCTGTCAGCGCCATAGGCAAAAGATCTTGGTGTAATGAATAGCTGCCTTTCACGGGGCATCTTTGAAGTTGTCTGACCTTTTTCACTTTGAGGCCAGATGCAGTGCAATTTAAAAAATTTAATTTCTTTAGATTTATAGTACCAGGCTTCATTCAGCTGGCACTGATTGATTGAGTGCCTTTTAACACTTTTTGGAAAAAAATGGACTTTCTGACATGTCTTCAGGATCTCTTCTCCTTTCATACTAAAGACTTATCATCAGCTAATGCCATAGACTCCTTAGAGGAGTTCCTTTTTCATCTGTGGTGATGGTTTATCAGCTGCTGTGATTACAATGGCCCTATGAACAAGAAGTAAAGCTTCCCCTTTGCAGTGATAGCACCTAGAGGTGGAAGAGACTTGATATTACCCTGTCAAAGGGGAAGGGAAGCGGTGTTCCTGTTAGATGGATGAGCCCCTGAAAGGCGAAATAACTTGCCCAAGGTCATTTAGTTAATGATGTGATGCCTCCTACCTTTACTCAGGGAGCTGTCGTTGTCACACATCAAGAAAGTGGCCCATGTGAGTTGTGGCTCATAACTCTGTCGTATGATTTAAGTAGAAAACTTCACAGGAAGGAGAAGAGAAAAGAGAAGAAGACGTAATCAGAGGGTGGCTGTTAAGGAGCCAAGTGCCTTTATGAGGATTGGGACTGGGGTCTCCAGTTGCTGTAAACCTTGCACAGGACAGCGTCCTGTGGTCTGGGCACACGCTCCAGGGAGCTGTGTGAGAAAGGGTGGGACCACACGCAGAGACTGAGCTTCATAGCCACACCCTAGGCGGTGCTGCACGGGCTCTGGCCTCATGGCCACTGTGGCCTGGCATTGGCTTTTTCCCCAGCTCTTCTCAGCTGGATCCGTAACAACTGTACTTTGTCACCCTCTTGCCAAAGCCACTTTGTCTTTGAGACTTGTATTCTGTGTTTTCCTGGTCACCTTCCTAGCTCCCCTCTCCCTGGTTCACTGAGGACTTTGGAGGGAACGATTCAGAGCCTGAGCTTTCAGGTCAGAGCTGGGTTCAGGTCCAGCTTCACGTGTATGAATTGTGTAACCTTGGGCAAGTTGTTCATCTCTCTTAGCCTTTGCATTCTTATTTATAAAAAGGAATCAGTGAGACTGTCCCATAGACAATTTTTTAAAGATTTTAAAAAGGAGGTTGCCAAAGAATATAAAATTCTTACACTTAGCTGATATACAGTAAAGAAAGGAAAGTGAAAGTCACTCAGTCATGTCTGACTCTTTGCAACCCCATGGGCTGTAGCCTGCCAGGCTCCTCTGTCCATGGAATTCTCCAGGCCAGAATACTGGAGTGGGTAGCCATTCCCTTCTCCAGGGGATCTTCCCAACTCAGAAGTCAACCCGGGGTCTCATGCATTGCAGGCAGATTCTTTACCAGCTAAGCTACCAGGGAATCCTGATATATAGTAAAGACTTTAGTAAATACTGGCTGTTAGGGTGGTGGTACCTCCCTTACTGCAGGGAGCATCTGAGTGGCATTGGTTTCCCAGGCCAAGGATCAAGTTCCTTGACACCTTGGCTTCCGACCCTCACTTGAGGACGTTCCACTTCAGTGAACTGTGCTGTTGGCAGTCATGTGGTCTTTAACAGTGTCTGGAATTGTTCCATATCCAAGAATTTAAAATTAAGAGGATCAGACAGCCTTGGTTTAGCTTCTTCATTCACTAAGTCCCCCTGTATTTGCTCTTTGATCTCTCTGAAACGCCATCCCTATTCTCTCCGGCTTTCCTTCTCAGGGCTCCACTTGCTTCCTGTCCAGCCTCATTTCCATGGCACACCACTCTGGGTACTCTTGGATGGGCAGCCCAACCACTCTTGTTGCACCTAGGCTGCCAACACCCGACGGCCGATCAAACCTCTTGTTCTCTGGATGGTTCTACCTTGGGGCTGAGCATCAGAGGATGAGATTGCACACTTTGTTTGGTGCCATGACTTGCTCTTGGTTGGGCAGTCAGAACTGTTGAGCTGTCCTTTTAATCTTGTGCTTGCCTTCCTCTTCTCTACAGGGACTATTCTGAACCATCTCTGCTCCTCTCTTGCTTCAGTGTTACTTTATAGAGAAAAGGGAGGCCTGAACTTGGGGCTTCCTGCCCATGTTTGTTGATGATGCTGTCTTTCTCCTCCAACATATTATACTTTGGGCCCCTCTCTGATTGGTACAGAGTGGAGACTCAGGAATGTGTGCAGAATGAAACACCTAGCCCAGTGCTTATTCTGTAATTGGAAAATTGGCTTGTAACCCTGTCTTAGGAGAGTCAGGACAAGTTCCTCTGATGCTCAGGGCCTTGCATTTTAAATAAGGAGGTTACATTTAGTTAAATTTATTAGGCTGGCAGTGTGTTTTGAGGTACAGTTTTTCCCTTTGAGAATTAGAGATGGATTAAAATTGTGTTCCTCTCTGATAAATCCATTGATAGTGAAGTGAGGAAACTGTGCTAGTGAAGCTTGGCAGGGTCTGAGCATACAGAGGCCCACAGCCTGGTGGAGGAGGCAGGTGGGCAAGCAATTAAAATAAGACCAGGAAGGCTTCTTAGAGGAAGCTTTTGAAATAGGTTTTTGAAGTGGGCTTGTGAAATAAGTAAATAAGTTTTCTCTAATAAATTAAATATCTATCGCCATCTGGATGGTGGTGGTGATGGTAATAATGTCAGAGTTATTTTGTTCTCTAGTTAGGTTGGGAGGCAAGTGCCTGGTTGGGGAGCACCTGGGTGAAGCTTCAAGATGAGCAGGGGCTTTCTGCAAGGCTGGTGCTCCATCCTGCATGAGAACCATTGGCCTGGGAGGCATAATGATAATTGCCAGGAACTCTACACTTGGTTATTTCCCTGTCTGAGCCTTTCCTGGTTTGAGGCAGAATGTATTGATTTCAGGTTTTGGTTTCTCTGTTGTTGTACTTATCCCTTCTGCGTGTATATTTAAAATCCCAAAATAAAACCTACCTGCAGCTGGTACTTCTGAAAGCCTGATAACACAGCAGTTCCTGCCATGGGAACGTGCTGTTCATCGTGTGTAAGTCAAATAACTTTGTCCATAAACTTGGAAATTAGTACTTGGTAGCAGAAGAATTCTTACATTATTAGCCCAAATCTGTTGTGGGAAAGAATTGCTGTTGATATTGATTTCCCCTCCATAACAACCTCGCTATTCTTTTATTTAAGGAGACTTACTTGGTGTTTGTCACATGTAAGGTACATTTTTAGGTGTCATGAAGGTTTGTAAAGGTCAATATTTTTCACTGTGATTTTGATTGATAGTACAAAGTGAGGTGTGGAATTAAAGATACTTTCGGACTATCATGGCCTGGGAAGGTTTAATGAAGGGGATGGTATTCAAAGCTGAATGAAACAAATCTCTTCACAATATAGGAAAATGGCTCTTGTAGCCAGAAGCGGGTACTTCTTCATATTTTCTTCCAAAAGTAAAATTTCTCTTCTGCCAAGTGTTATCAAAATGGAAACTTCTTTAAACAAACTTGTATATAGAAATTTTTTAGCAACATGAAATACCAGCTCAGGAGACTCAGATTGTTAAAGACACGTTTCTCAAAACAACTTGTATATATTTCTACAGAGTATTTTAAATAGAGATTGAAAATGACTTTGATCTGATAGGGAATTTCTGCTGAATTTGGTGCATCAAGACTTAAGCATGAGTTCAAACTTCATGCCCAGAACTCTGTTTTATTCTTTTTTTCCCCAGAACTCTTTTAAATTCACATTACTTGTGACTGTAAATTTATTTTCCTTTTACTAACTCACATTCAAACCTGACATCTTTTTGCCTAAGACAAACCTAACTTTAAAGAACTGCAGAATCAGAGGTAGAGTTTGTAGAATGACTTCAAATAAAGAGGACCAAATGGTTAGGTCTGTTGTGTCTTAGGGCATCATTCGGCTGTGCTTTATCTGCTTGTCCCCAGCTCTGCATGTGAAGCCATATGAAAGGGCACTATTTTAACTTATCACAATTGCTTTCTGATTTCTTGATCAATAACCCCTTCTCTTTTCCTCTGACTTTCCTGGATGAAGCATCTGCATTTTAGAGACGTTTAGTGGCCTGTTTCCTGTCACAGTGCCAGGGTCAGGTCTCCTGATTCCTAGGTTTTCTCTGCTAGCCAGGATGGGGAAAAATGTGAGAGAGACCGCCTGGAATTTCAAATATTCATCAAGGGTTGGTTTCTCCCCAGCCTCCTGGAAACTCTAAAAGAATGTTGTCAAGATATGGCTCTTGCTTTCAGGAAGCTTCTATTAACAATACAGTTTTCCATGAGTTTCCAGCAGCAGCCAGCGCCCTCTCTAGCAGAGCTCTTAGTTCCCTTTTGTGGTCTCTATTCTGCTTTGTTTTCTCTAGCTTGCTCTCTTCTGTATTGTGTAGGCTGCTTTAGACACCATCACCTCCATCACCACTGTCGCCCATTTCCTTTCTTTTGATAAATAGTAAAAGTTGCCAATACAAAGGAAAATTCCAAAGGGAGTCTTACAAATGTCATGACTATTGTGTTAGGTGAGTCTTAAATCTTATTAGGTTGGAAATTTTTTGAGTTCCTAAAATTGAGGATATTTTTGATGTCTCTCTTCCCTGAAACTAAAAAAAAAATTTTTTTTTCTTAATGAGCATGTGTGTCTTACTTTCCAGTGTTTCACTTGTAAATATTGCTACTCTGGCTTTATTTATTTTGACTGAAGAATGGAGTCACCTTCTGAGACTGCTTTGCTGTGAGGTCAGGTAGATGGTTTGAGGCAAGAAGTCCCTTTCCATGGAGTGAGCAAAGAACATTTGTTTAGGTGTCCAGGATAACTAGATAAGGTTTTATTATCTTGAGATTTTAATGCTGACTCAGGTGTGGACATGAAAGGGTATTGTAAAATGCAGCATTTTCCTCTCAAGTATCTCATGGATTTAACTGAGCTTTATTTTTTTGCATTCTTTGCAAATGAAAATATATAGGAATGTTCTTTGTCATTTATAAACTGCTATAAATGTTGGTTAATTGCTTGATTTGGAGGAAATAGCTCATCTGTGTTCATTGCAGCCTAGTTAAATCTGTCAACAAATACTGAGAACAGAGTGGGTGCTAAGACTGTGTTCCGGCTTCTGTTTGTATCTATTAGAGAATAAATGTAGTCCCCGCCCTCACCTCATGGATTCCACTTGAAATAATGTAAATAGGCAGTATGGCACTCCAGAAGAGGAAGGTTTGAAGGCTGGTGTTACTTTATGATTTCAGACAAAGTGGTCATGTTTATGATAATGCCACTGGGATTGCAGACTGAAATAGGTTTTTGTCTTGTTTTGAAATCGTCTCACTGTTTAATCTAGGATAACTTTTGTTATATTTTATATACCATTGTAATCACTGTGCAGAGTGCTTATTTAACATATAACATGGAAACATTATGCCTATGTTCAAAGAGTTTATGTGTTAAAGGAAAAATCTGAGAAGTAAAAGTAAACTAAATAGTTGATTTAACTTCCTGAGTTTTGAAAGGAAGAATCTGTGGCATTTGGGAAACTTAGATGTTGAATGACAGTAGAAAAACAAGAAAATCTGGGTGACTTCAGATCATTGAAGATAATATCATATGCTCATTTTATTTTCTTTTAAATGAACATTATAGGAAATTTTCTCTCATTAGATAATTTCAGTTGTTGTGACCTAGAGGCCGGTCTTTTCTCTCTTCCTCAAAAATATATAAAGAAATGAGGACTAAAGTTCTACACTTTTCCAATAATTATTTTTAAATATTTGTATCCAGTCGTATGTTTATACTACTTGTGTGATAGAAGCTAAGGTTTTTATGGGCAGAAATCGAGGGATTCTATTTGGCCAGTATTTGTTTTTGTTGTACCTGTGACTCTTGATCTATAATCCAGTAAAGTGAAAAAGGACAATATTTCTTATTTTATCCTATCATGCTTGTCTTTAAGTACATCCTTACATGTATGATTTTTTAATTTAGCAGGAACTTGATAACTTCTGGCAGTTTCTTTTTTTTCTGGCAATTTCTTTTCTGGGTGTTGGGCTTATTATTTAATCATTTGGATCTGAATTTCTGTGCCTGGAAGGCTGGTTTGCATCATTTCTATGTGATTCACTTCTGTAGCAGGCAGTGCTCGCCCTTTTTAGATGAACAGTGACAGTAGTTGAAGTTGCTACGGGAAGGGAGGTGACGCAGAAGGTGTCATTCAGGAAGAGCCCTGTGGCTGCGCTCGTAAGACTGCTTCATGGTGGCATTTGCATTCGAGAATTCACCACTGTCTTTTTTTTTTTTTTTTAATCCTCAAATTGGAATCAGAAACTCAATATTCTTTATGTCTTAATGGTACTTGGCAAAGGGACTCCCTTTGGCAGAACTCTTTCTCATGAGAGCTTTTGTTTCAAGCCAGAATACCAGTTTATTAATTTATTCCCAGAGTCATATCTGCCAACAAGCTAGGCGATTGTGTTGGGTTGACCAGTGCCAGCACACTCTCCTCCACCATTGTTAGGTTAAAAAAGTCAGATTATGAGGCCCTGCTCAGTGAGAACAGAATCAGAAGAAGGGAAAGTAGTTATGATGCCCTGGGTACCATAGCCTAGAGGGTCTGTTTCTGGATGTGGGGGGTATGTACTTATGAATTCATAGGTACTGTCAGGTGTGCAGAGAATCTTCTCTGGATGATACTGCTAATGTGGGCCCCACCAGCCTATTACTGCTCTTGCTGTTTCTGATCACCTTGCTTCAGATGGGCTCAGTGTTTAAACGGTCTGTTGATGTATGTCAAGTTCCAGTTACATCTTTTGGGCCATGACTAAGTGGGACTTTGCATAGCTCAGAATTTAGCCCACAGGGAGCGATCTTCCTTTTTTCCTTTCCACCTTATGTCTGTATGGGGGCTGGGAGGGGTCCTTAATTTTCCACTCAAATACAGTTATTTAAGGGGGGCTTCCCAGATGGCACAGTGGTCAAGAATCTGCTTGCCAATGCAAGAGACATGGGTTCGATCCCTGGGTTGCGAAGATCCCTTGGTGTAGGAAATGGCAATCCACTCCAGTATTCTTGCTTGGAAATTTTTCATAGACAGAGGAGTCTGGCGGGCTACAGTCCACGGGGTCGCAAGGAGTTGGACACAGCCGAGTGACTGAGCATGCACACACACACAATCAAAATTTCTCCATGTTGCAGTTTGAATATCGTTTAGAATAGAAATGTAGGCTCTTTCCGCTGAGTTACTATTTGGGAGGGGAGCAAGAACTGGGAGAAGAACTTATAGCAGATATCTGATAGCCTCTTAACTGGAGACCACTGATATCGAAGGTGTGACTCTCCTGAAAACAGCTGAGCTCCCTGAAATAGGTATCTAAGGTACCTGAGATGAGATGCCCAACTCCACGACTGCCAGTCCTTAGCCTGTGGGACATGTATTCCAAGAGGTGTGTATCTGTTGTGGATTGGTGGGGACCTGCGTAGTTCATCAAGGGCAGTTTCACCACCACAGTGGGGCCTGAGCTGTTCAGTGATCCAGGAAAATACAGGGAAAAGTTTCATAAGGACCTTGGCCAAGCTCTGCTGGCAAGCCTCCATCGATAATTGTCTTTGTCTTATTTCTTTGGTATATAGTCTTTGCTAATGACAAACCTTGAAGGTTGCTTGATTTGTTTTTTAATTTGGAAAAGAAAATGTGTATGCTTACCAGGCATGTGTTTATTATCTAATTTTGCCTACCCTTTTTTTTTTTTTAATGCCACAACATTTTGCATTGTTTCTTTCAGGCATGACTGTCAAGAGAAATCTGTGCTTCCACAGTTCCCCTATGGAAGCACACTGTGGCCCACTTCCAAATTCAGAGCTTGCGCATCATGAAACCCATGTCTTTTCACAAGGGTCCATTCAAGTAGCTTTTTAAAAAAGAATTAGGCTGTAAGCCATGCCCCTTTTGTGTGTAAAGACTTTTTTTTCTGTAAGATGATTTAACCCTAAATAAGTTTCACTGTCTCTCCAAATTCTGCTTAAGAGATTTTCTTCTTAGTATCTTTCAGGTTGGTTGTTAATTTTTTAGCTGGTTTGATTGCTGTTGTCCGAAGCTTTCATTGCTTGGAACAGGGAGGCCAGTGCCTTGGAAGGAGGGGGACCCTTGCTGGGAGTCTTGCTATTTAGATTCTGGCCCTACTGTTAATTAGCTGTGTGACCCCTGGGCGAATTGGCCTTCCAGGGTCTCTGTTTCTTCATCAGGAAAACAAAAGGCTTGGAAAAATAAATACAGGCCCAAACCCAATGGTAAGAAAAGTCACCCTGTGTGCGTATGTTGTACATGGCAGCACTTTGGGATTCTTCCTCCCTCTCGGTGGAAAACCTCAAATCAACTCTGGGGTGGCGTGTGCTTCTGTGGGGTGTTACACCGAGGCCTTTGGAAGCATTGGTGCTCACGAGGCAGCGAGTTGTCTGTACCTTCTCTGCTTTCTCTTCAGCAGCAAGCTGCTCGCCTTCTTCTACCTGCCTCTCCTTAGTGTGTTAACAAGGGTGTGATGGTAACACAACCCTGTCAGATTTGTTACTGTTTGGGGTTGTCTGGCCATCTCATCTCAGTTAGCGGAGGGAAGAGAGCTAAAGCAACCTAACTGACAAAATAATGGTCCTTTTGTCTGTCTCTTGCTGGAGGGGTGGTTTTATGTTTCATCTTAGGCCTGAGCCATTGTGTTGTTTTTATGTGCTCAATATAACCCTGCTTAAAAAATACAGTTCATTATTTAAAGGGTTCAGCCACAGGCCTGGTCTCCTTACCTCCTCACCGCCACCTCCGAAGTCCTAACTATATGTGGTAAAAAGGGATTGCAGCGTGTACTGTTTGATCAGATCCCCTGCCATCAGGGTTGAAAAGTGTTCCCACTGTATTTATTTTCCAAATGTTTTTCAGTTATGTTTTATTCTGATTAGCCTTCCAAAATGTTTTCCTTATGGTTATATAATCAGTAGCACCTGTAATACATGCCTTTAACCATGGAGCTTCCTTCTTTACTACTATCTTTTTGATTCTGTCTTAATGTTTTCTTTTCATGAGCAGGGGGGAGACCCACATTCCTATGCCAGACATCTTACAGTAATGTGTCCAGATTTAGCCTCATAACCTTAATTAGATGTGGAATGCTGAGAACGCATCATTGTGGGTTTTTTTTTTTCTCCTACTTTTATAAAAAGACAGTGACCTTCTGATCACTTAGTTAAGAGTTACAAAACACTCTGTGTCTTTAGCCTTTAGTTCCCCCATGTTAGTTTATTCACAGAAAATTAATGTAAAACTCAAGTTACTTTTAGATTATCCTAAGCGATCTGTTTGTTTGAAGACAAGTTGCCTTTTGTGTCAGTATGCAAGTTCAGTTCCAATTTATAATCCTTAATTCCTCTTCCTGCCCCTCCTCTTTTCTTTAGAAGCAAAGGAGTGTTGAAAATGTTAAAGGCTGTGCTGAAGAAGAGCCGAGAGGGAGGAAAGGGAAGCAAGAAGGAAACAGGTACGTGTCCAAGATGGAGTTGAGCTGAGCAAGTGTGGTGATTGTGATTCCGAAAGGCCCTGCTTAATCCAGGCCGCTGTTGCCTTGGGAATGGATCAGAGAATGATACGGGTTAGAACAAACAGCATCCAAGAGGCCACGAGAAACTGAATGTATTTCTCTGCTTTCTTCTGGGAGGGGACTTTGAAAATTGAGTCTGGGTTATGAACCACATCCTTTCCCTGAAGACTTGTAAGGGTCATAATTTTATCATTTCATTCAGATCCAGAGGCAGAGTTACACACATTGAGGGAGAGCAGGTGTGTCTAGGAATTTGGTTTCTAGAAAGCCCTTTCTCTTTTCCCACACACACTTGCATTTTATATGTTTGACCAACTGCTGGCTGACTGGTCCTCATCTTTTGAGTATCAGATTTTCCCCCTAACAGGTGTAGCCCCACTGATTGCCAGGCTGCTAGTTTTCATTGTGATGAGAGCTACTTAATTTGGCTTGGATTTCTCTCCAGCTTGTAGAGTTCTGGTGCGTATGCGGTCGCTGTATGACTCTACACTGCATTCCGTGTGGCAAAGTCCTCTAACGTTATTTTGGCGACCACTCACCAGAAGAACTACGTTATCTGCCTGTGTTGCACAATAAAAATCTGTTAGCATGGATCGATCACCCTGAAATGTGCCATTTCACTCTGTAAACTCCTGTTAACCTGGAGTTGGAGAATGGCTGGTTTTCTGAGTTACTTACTGTATATTGAATAACAGTTCAGTTTTAATTTCTATTAAGATATAAATAAGTTGAATTATGGTTAACTTTAATTCTTGTAATGCCTTCTGGTAATATTGTTATGTTGTTTCTATAAAAGAATAAGTGAATTTATAAAATTTTGTTTATATGGAACCTAGACGGATTTTCTGTTACTAATTTTCCTTTAACCAAGTAGAGACTTTGTTGTGAAGTTGCTGAAAAATTCCATTAAAAGCTTCTCATTAACGCCTGGCTAAGCAGATGCAAAGAAGAGACCAGTCTTTGATAATGGAAACAGGAGACCATAGTTAGCTCTTAACTTTAGAAAATCAACTTCTAGCTTTAAATAATTAATTAGAATTGTTACTATGGAGAATTTTCAGTTCACATAATTTCTATGGGGTTGGGGTGGTTCTTCATCCTCTGTTGGGTCAAGACCAAAACCTCCTTCTCTCTAGTTTTCCAAAAGCTGTCTAAAACAAAAAAATTTTAACCAGTTTCAGCTCAGCTGATGCTCATCCTAGGAACTGTGTTATTTGCTTCTTTATGTGCCTTTGTAATTTCCAGGATAAAGTTAGATCCTAAAGCTGTCTGTTGGACTAGAGCTGCCAACCAGTGGGTCACTTTCTCAGGGCCAGGGTCTCCAAGCCAAAGCTCCCTGTGAAGTGATGGAGTCTTTCACAACAGGCCATACCATCCCTGTGACCCATGCCAGACTCATGTGAAACTACAGTAGATTAATGATTTTCTGCGCCCTGTCTTTCAGATGGGCTAGACAGTGAACATTGTTTGTGTCTGAAACTTTTCCAGTTGTAGAGCATATGATTTGGGGTTTATTTTCCCCTTTGGTCTTTAAAGAACAACTACTGTGTTTTCTGAATCATTTCTTCATAATAATTCCCACATTTGGGTTTTTCACTAATGCAAACCAACTTGAAAAAGCAATGGGAACTTTTCTCATAAAACATCTGTATGGTGTATGCCTTTTTCCTCCTAACTAGAACCTGGTTGTATTCCATTGGGGAACAAAGCAGATGGAATTTTAAATCTTGATGGTTATGTCACAAGATGATTGGGGAAAATACTTGGAATTTGACCATTCCTATGTTGAACTCTGTGCCAACTCTCATTATAGAAGTAAATCACAGCTAAGTTTCCCTGTAAATTAAAGCTGGCTAATCTACTGAGACTGCTCTGAAATTTGGGTAATAATGTCTGCTGCAATATGGAAAATTTTTGCTCTACTGTTTTCAATTAAACCAGTCTTTGTTGCACACACAAAATAAAATTCATTTTTAAGTACTTTAATTCACAATCACAGAAATTTAGAAAATATTTGTCTAAAATATTGAGTTCAGCTTTTCATATCTTTGTAGTTTTTTTTAACAGACAATCTTGAACTACACTTTTATGTTGAAGCTGTTTTGAAAATTTGGAAAATCTCTGAGTTAAATTTAGTATTCTTCAAAAGAAAACAAATATTTTTTCAGAAGTATTGTAAAGTCCTTAAACTATTGGTAAAATTTTGGCAGGTGTTGAAATTTAAGTTACATGTATATAAGGATATTTCGGGTATTACATATGGTGAGATATGAAGTTACTGAAAGTCATTGAGTCAACTCTAAAAATAGCAAAATTCTTAAAAAAAAATTTTTTTTAACCTACAAAATTCTTATAGCTGAGCAAAAAGTATTTTCTGGCGGCTATAGAATTACTTTGGAGAATACAGTATTAAAAACTTTAAAATGCTTTTTGGGAAGGTGCATTTACCTGTCCCCACTAGTCCAAGCCACCAGTGCAAAGGAGCACTGAGTTTTCTCTTGACCTTGAGTCAGGCCTACAGGAGCAAAAATCAATATTAAACCATAATGTGGAGAGGGCCAGATGAGGACATCAATTTTTCTTTCCCTGCTTTTATGTTATAACTTTGATCTAAAACAAGCAAATGAGGTGTTATCTTTATTTTGAAGCTCTCTAGAGAGAAGTCTGCAGCCTCTTGCCTCATGTCTAAGTGACCTTTACTATCAGAAATCTATCATGTCACTATCATTAATGTTTCTTAATTTAAGAGTAATTACTGAACTCTTAAGATTTAAGAGTATTGGTGTCAAACCTGGACCTAATAGTTTAAGAGAGGATATAAGAGCAGGATTCCCTAGTGGCTCAGATGATAAAGAGTCTGCCCACAACACAGGAGGCCCAAGTTCAATCCCTGTGTCCTGAAGATCCCCTGGAGGAGGAAATGGTAACCCACTCCAGTATTCTTGCGGGGAAAATTCCATGGACAGAGGAGCCTGGCAGGCTACAGTCCATGGGATCACAAGAGTCGGGTGATCACAAGAGACTGAGTGACTACACTTTCACTTTTTCTTTCAAGACCAGGATAGGAAATTAATATCTTTTCTGTACAACAGAACTGATAATGAATAGGAAAAGAGGCCCATTTTATAATAGAAGCAGAAACTTTAAATAGCAAGCTAACAGGAAATGTACAGGTTTTATATTGAAGAAAATACTAAAGCTTTGTTTGCGGACTTAAAAGAAGATGTGAATAAATGGCAAGAAATACTGTATTCCCTAATGGGCAGATTTTTTATTATTACTGATATTGCTACTACTGCTAGTATTTGGCTGCACTGCATGGCATGTGGGATCTTAGTTCCCTGACCAGGGATTGAACCCATGTCCCCTGCATTGGAAGAGCAGAGTCTTAACCACTGGACCACCAGGAAAATCCCCAGATTTATTATTTTAAACTGACTTGCTCTTACAAAATTATACATATGATTTAATCCCTAGTGAAATCCCATCTGTTTTCTTTTTAAAGACGTAAGCTTTTTTAGAGCCAGTTAGAGGTTCACAGCAAAACTGAGAGGAAGGCACAGAGATTTTCTGTATACCCATGCCTCCACTCATTCTTAGCTCCCCATTATCAGTGTTCTCCCATTAGGGAGGTACATTTGTTACAACTGATGAACCTCCGATGATACATCATCATTACCCAGGGTCCATAGATTACATTAGGGGTCACTCTTGGTGTTGGGCATTCTGTGGATTTGGCCAAGTATATAATAACATGTACCCACCATTATTTTGGTTTTGACACGTTGATTTGCAAACTCATCTAGAAGTGAAAATGCTTGAGAATAGTCAAGGAGAAATTGCAAGTGTGGGGCAGATAGGGAGAATGGATATATTATATTAATAAACGTATGGCTGAGTCCCTTTGCTGTTCACCTGCAGCTATCACAACGTTGTTAATCTGCTATGTCCCAATACGAAATAAAAAGGTAAAAAAATACAGTATGAAAACAATGCAGTAGACTCTCTCCAGGCCTGTATTTTTCAGTGAACAAGAAAAAGATTGTCATTAAAAAAGATAGAGGCTGAACCTGGTTCCCATGCCTGTGTTCTAGCTGTAGGGGAGACTAAACAAGTGTATATTTGGACTTTTTAGCTTCTCTAGGGCAAGGTGGACTTCACCTTCCCCCAAGACGTACGTTGGGGAGGATTCTCAGTCATAGACATTTGCAGGCCCCCTCCACTTCAAAAGCTAACTAACATGGATATCTAATGCAGCTCACTATAACATAATAGCTTCTGCTTCCACAGGGTGAGTACATGGCATGGCTAGTTTTTTGGACTTTTTTCCTACTGGTCTCTAAGTTAGGAAACCTAATTTTTTTAAAAATTATTCATCTGTTTTTGGCTGTGCTGGGTCATCACTGCTGTGCAAGCTTTTCTCTAATAGCAAGTGGGCAGGACTACTCCCTAGTTGTGGTGTGTGGGCTTCTCATTTCAGTGGCTTCTTGTTGCAGAGCACGGGCTCTAGGGCACATGGGCTTCAGTAGGTGTGGCTCGTGGACTCAGTAGTGTGGCTTCTGGGATCCAGAGCACCAGCTCCATAGTTGTGGTGCATGGGCTTAGTTTCTCCAAGGCATGTGGGATCTTTCCAGATCAGAGATCGAACCCATGTCTCCTGCATTGGCAGTGGATTCTTTACCACTGAGCCACCAGGGAAGCCCTCTGAAACCTAATTTTAATGAACATCTGTAATATAATCTGATCTCACTGTTGATAGTGGGTCCCCCCCCAACTTTTAATGCTGGAGATAATGGCGTCAATCTAGGAGCATTAGATGGGGAAAGCCTTCTACCCTCCTAGAAAGGGCTAATCCCTCTCCCTCTCTGTCCCTTCAGACCTCTGCCAAACTTGAAACCATAGTCTCTTGCCCTGTCCAACTTCCCAACTTTCTCTGTATTGGTGTGGAAGTAGCTCCAAGTTGAGGCAGAAGAGTAGTGTGGTGAACTTTTAATGGTAGTGCTGCCTCTATCAAAATATAGATTGATGAAGGAAAAGTTCCTTAATACACCAAAATAATAATTTATTAGGCTTTTCCTTTCTGTTTGATTATTGGTGGTTTTTTTCAGCAGGGGAATCTTAGTTTGAAATAATTTATTTAAAAATTTTGACCTTCACCTCTTCATCATTAAAACCCAGCTGAATACACTTGTAATTAATAGTGTTAATTAAGGCATTGAATAGTCCCTAAGTTTGTATATGTGCTGAATCTATGAGCTTTGCCTCCAATCCTTCACTTTGAATTTGTAGTAAAAGGAAGCTGTTTGCCTCTAAAGTTTAAAAGTCATTGATGTGATTGTTAAATGTGGTATTTTAAGCCATTCCAGGCTGCAGTCTGGCTTTCAGTGGTACCTTCTAAAAATGCCTGAGTACAAACGATGCTTTGTTTTATCCGGAAAATATGAAGCTGCTTTTGATTATTCTCTGCTGCATTGCCTATTTTTTTGTGGTTGTGGACTATTATTTAGGAATTTAGTACAGTGACTGTCTTGCTGAGCTATGGATATTTGGTATCTTGTTGTTAAGTGACTCCAAAAATGTTTCCCAAGTAACAAAATAAGCAGAAATAATTCAGTTCTAAAGGTACTGTATTTCTGTTTACCAGAGTGTTTAAATAAATTTGTTTAAAAATGTTAGGATAGGACTTAAACATAGAATGGAACAGGCTGGTTATTAGTAGGAGTGGGAATGCTGTTCGCTCTGGTTTGATTGGTTCCTTCATCAGGTTTTCTGTTTGTTGTCCCCGAAGATGCAAATTCAAATCCTAGCTTGTTTACTTCCTGTTAACTTGACCTTGGACAAATTTCTTTGTTATTTCTAGTTAAGAATTTCTAGTTAAATTAACTTGTAGGCATGTTGTCCAGGTTAAATAAGATAACCTGTCTGCAAAAGTGCCTTGCTTGACAACTGGTTTCTGCTAGATGTGCAGTACATCTTTTCTTTGTAGAGACAGCTGGGTAGTACTTTAAAGAACAAACAAAATCCTTCTAAAACATCATGTTCCTTCCTGGTTGATCTCAGGCAAGAGAAAGATGTTCTAGATGCTTCTTTCCATGACTTCTTCTCTGCAAATACTGATTCTGCCATTGACTTTGGATACTAAAGGCTCTTCTGCCATCCTTAGCCTTCCCCTTATGATAAGGCTGGGGCCACTCTGAGTCATTTGTTTGTTGTATGGTGATTTATACTTTGGAAATAACTCATTTTACCTTTTAGCCTATATCCTGTCACTTGCATTTTATCCTTTTTCTTTGTGAAATTAAACTGAGAGCCTTTCCCCCTTGCTAAAGAACTTTCAGGAGTTGGCGGGAAGCTTTAAGAAAAGATTTATTTTTTTTCTTAAAAATATTTATTTATTTGGCTGTGCCAGGTCTTAGTTGTGGCATGTGAACTCTTAGCTGTAGCTTGTGAGATCTAGTTCCCTGACCAGGGAAGAACCCAAGCCTCTGCATTGGAGCTCAGAGTCTTGGCCATTTGACCACCAGGAAAGTCCCAGAAATAGATTTCAAAGTATAGTTTTTGTCAAGTTGCTGAGATGTTTCACTTCAGCATATCCTTAATTAGTAGAAAGTCTTATATATGGAAGCCTCCATTGCCCATCCTCTTTGTAGCTTCCCTATATGTTTTAGGGTTAGGGTTATCAATAACCTCTGATATGTAGATGACACCACCCTTATGGCAGAAGAGCCTCTTGATGAAAGTGAAAGAGGAGAGTGAAAAAGTTGGCTTAAAGCTCAACATTCAGAAAACAAAGATCATGGCATCTGGTCCCATCACTTCATGGCAAATAGATGGGGATACAGTGGAAACAGTGGCTGACTTTACTTTTGGGGGCTCCAAAATAACTGCAGATGGTGACTACAGCTATGAAATTAAAAGATGCTTGCTTCTTGGAAGGAAAGTTATGACCAACCTAGACAGCATATTAAAAAGCAGAGACATTACTTTGCCAACAAAGATCTGTCTAGTCAAGGCTATGGTTTTTCCAGTAGTCATGTATGGATGTAAGAGTTGGACTGTAAAGAAAGCTGAGCACCAAAGAATTGATGCTTTTGAACTGTGATGTTGGCAGAGATTGAGGGCAGGAGGAGAAGGGGACGACAAAGGATGAGATGGTTGGATGGCGTCACCGACTCAATGGACATGAGTTTTGGTAAGCTCCAGGAGTTGGTGATGGACAGGGAGGCCTGGTGTGCTGTGGTCCATGGGGCTGCAAAGAATTAGACATGACTGGGTGACTGAACTGAACTATATGTTTTAGGGAAATATAAAGGATGAAAGAGAAGGATGGGCACATATACTGAGCATTTATCATGTGTGTCAGGCACTGTACATAATGGGCTCAGCTGGTTCGTCTGAACTGATTGCTGTGAGAGGCATAATTAGAGAAAGGTCTGTACTGAGAAGGTGAAATCAAGATTCATCCTGGATCTTCCACTTTTTATGGCCAATATGACTGCTAGTAAGTCACAGCCTACCCAAATCATCATAAAGGATGTAGCAAAATTCTCAAATAACAGCACTTATTTACTTGGGTCCATTTTTGTATGTATATGTATAAATGCAATAAGATATCTATTAGAGAAATAAAACAATTAAGGGTTCGTTTTTTTGGTCAAACCTAATTTCATTTCACAAATAATTTTTTTCATGTAAGCTACTTTTCTGTTAAAAAACAACAGTGGTCTTAGTTTCTAAAAACCAAGTTTTCAGACAACTTTGTCATGTAGAGCTTCTTAATTCTCATAAAACTCCATATTTGAATTTTCATGTGACCTATTTTGCATAGTTTTAATATTTATAGAAATGTAAAACAACTTGATTTTATATTATCTACTGGCAAGCATCATTCCTGAGAGGAGAGATAGGTTACCAAAAATTTTGACCTAGGTTGATTTCATTATTTCATTTAGGATAATCTATACTAAATTAGTGTAAATTAGCCCACTCAACGGACTCAAACCTTGTGTGCACCAGGACCCAGGGACCCCACAGAGACGAGACAGCACTGTGTTTGAACATCTCCTGTGGAGATATAGGTCGGCAGTGGTCTCTGCAGGGACAGGGACTTTGGGTGTGGGTATGGCATAAGTCCTTTTGGAGGAGGTCACCATTAACCCTACCATAGAGTTGCCAGAACTTATACAGGACTGGGAAATAGACTGTTGGCGGGCACAACAGAACCTTGTACACCAGGAACCAGGAGAAAGGAACAGTGACCCCACAGGAGACTGTCCCGGACTTGCCTGTGGGTGTCCAGGAGTCTCTGGTGAAGGCATGGGTTGGTGGTGGCCTGCTGCAGCGTTGGGGGCACAGAATGTAGCAGTCCATGCATGAGATCTTTTGAGGGAGGTCACCATTATCTTCATTACCTCCACCATAGTTTGGCCCCAGGTAAATAGCAGGAAGGGAACACAGTTCCACCCATCAACAGAAAATTGGAATAAAGATTTACTGAGCATGGCCCTGCCCATCAGAACAAGACCCAGTATCCCCCTCAGTCTTTGCCATCAGGAAGCTTTTATAAGCCTCTTATCCTTCTCCATCAGAGGGCAGAGAGACTGAAAACCACAATCACAGGAAACTAACCAATCTGATCACATGGACCACAGCCTTGTCTAACTCAATGAAACTATGAGCCATGCCATGTAGGGCCACCCAAGGCGGACGGGTCATAGTGGAGAGTTCTGATAAAATGTGGCCCACTGGAGAAGGGAATGGCAAACCACTTCAGTATTCCTGCCTTGAGAGTCCACAAACAGTATGAAAAGGCAAAGAGATAAGATACTGAAAAATGAACTTCCCAGGTCAGTAGGTACCCAATATGCTGCTGGAGATCAGTGGTGAAATAACTCCAGAAAGAATGAAGAGGTAGAGCGAAAGCAAAAACCACACCCAGTTGTAGATGTAACTGTGGTGACAGAAGCAAGGTCCGATGCTGTGAAGAGCAATATTGAATAGGAACCTGGAAAGTTAGGTCCATGAATCAAGGTAAATTGGAAGTGATCACACAGGAGATGGCAAGAGTGAACGTCGACATTTTAGGAACCAGTGAACTAAAATGGACTGGAATGGGTGAATTTAACTCAGATGACCATTATATCTACTACTGTGGGCAAGAATCCTTAGAAGAAATGGAGTAGCCATCATAGTCAACAAAAGAGCTCAAAATGCAATACTTGGATGCAGTCTCAAAAACGACAGAATGATCTCTGTTTGTTTTCAAGGCAAACCATTCAATATAACAGTAATCCAAGTCTGTGCCTCACCAGTAATGCTGAAGAAGCTGAAGTTGAATGGTTCTATGAAGACTACAATACCTTCTAGAATTAACACCCAAAAAAGATGTCCTTTTCATTGTAGGTTATTGGAATGCAAAAGTAGGAAGTCAAGAAACACTGGAGTAACAGGCAAATTTGGCTTTGAAGTACAGAATGAAGCAGGGCAAAGGCTAATAGAGTTCTGTCAAGAGAATGCTCTGGTCATAGCAGATACCCTCTTCCAGCAACACAAGAGAAGACTCTACACGTGGACATCACCAGATGGTCAACACCGAAATCAGATTGATTATATTCTTTGCTGCCAAAGATGGAGAAGCTCTATACAGTCAGCAAAAACAAGACTGGGAGCTGACTGTGACACAGACCATGAACTCCTTATTGCCAAATTCAGACTTAAATTGAAGCAAGTAGGCAAAACCACTAGACCAATCAGGTATGACCTAAATCAAATCCCTAATGATTATACAGTGGAAGTGAGAAATAGATTTAAGGGGCTAGATCTGATAGAGTACTTGATGAACTATGACGGAGGTTCATGACATTGTACAGGAGACAGGGATCAAGACCATCCCAAGAAAAAGAAATGCAAAAAAGCAAAATGGCTATCTGAGGAGGCCTTACAAATACCTGTGAAAGAAAAGAAGCAAAAAGCAAAGGAGAAAAGGAAAGATTTACCCATTTGAATGCAGAGTTTTAAAGAATAGCAAGGAGAGATAAGAAAGCCTTCCTCAGTGATTAATGCAAAGAAATAGAGGAAAACAATAGAATGGGTAAGACTAGAGATCTCTTCAAGAAAATGAGAGATACCAACGGAACATTTCATGCAAAGATGGGCTCAGTAAAGGACAGAAATGGTATGGACCTGACAGAAGTAGAAGGTATTAAGAAGAAGAGGTGGCAAGAATACACAGAAGAACTGTACAAAAAAAGGATCTTCATGACCCAGATAAACATGATGGTGTGATCACACACCTAGAGCCAGACATCGTGGAATGTGAAGTCAAGTGGGCCTTAGGAAGCATCACTAAGAACAAAGCTTCTTAGTGGTGGTGATGGAATTCCAATTGAGCTATTTCAAATCCTGAAAGATGACACTGTGAAAGTGCTACACTCAATATGCCAGCAAATTTGGAAAACTCAGCAGTGGCCACAGGACTGAAAAAGGTTCGTTTTCATCCCAGTCCCAAAGAAAGGCAATGCCAAAGAATGCTCAAACTACCGCACAATTGCACTCATCTCACATGCTAGTAAAGTAATGCTCAAAATTCTCCAAGCCAGGCTTCAGCAATATGTGAACCATGAACTTCCAGATGTTCAAGTTGGTTTTGGCAAAGGCAGAGGAACCAGAGATCAAATTGCCAATGTCCGCTGGATCATTGAAAAAGCAAGAGAGTTCCAGAAAAACATCTATTTCTGTTTTATTGACTATACCAAAACCTTTGACTGTGTGGATCACAATAAACTCTGGAAAGTCTGGAAAGAGATGGTAATACCAGACCCAATGACCTGCCTCTTGAGAAATCTGTATGCAGGTCAGGAAGCAACAGTTAGAACTGGACATGGAACAGCAGACTGGTTCCAAATAGGGAAAGCAATACGTCAAGGCTATATATTGTCACCGTGTTTATTTAACTTATATGCAGAGTACATCATGAGAAATGCTGGGCTAGAGGAAGCACAAGCTGGAATCAAATTTGCTGGGAGAAATATCAATAACCTCAGATATGCAACTGACACCACCCTTATGGCAGAAAGTGAAGAAGAACTAAAGAGTCTCTTGATGAAAGTCAAAGAGGAGAGTGAAAAAGTTGGCTTAAAGCTCAACATTTGGAAAACTAAGATCATGGCATCCCGTCCCATCACTTCATGGCAAATAGATAGGGAAACAGTGGAAACAGTGGGAGCCTTTATTTTTTGGTCTCCAAAATCACTGCAGATGGTGACTGCAGCCATGAAATTAAAAGACGCTTGCTCCTTGGAAGAAAACTTATGACCAACCGAGACGGCATATTAAAACCAGAGACATAACTTTGCCAACAAAGGTCCGTCCATAACAAGGCAGACAGGTTGGGTGTCATCCGTAAGGGGTAACAGATTTCCTTTTCTTGGGCTCAAAAATCATTGCAGATGGTGACTGCAGCCATGAAATCAGAAGAAAGTGGCTTCTTGGCAAGAAAGTTATGATAAACTTAGATAATGTGTTGAAAAGCAGCAACATTACTCTACCAACAAAGGTCTGTAAGTCAAGGCTACGGTCTTCCCAGTGGTCGTGTACAGCTATGAGAGCTCAACTGTGAAGAAGGCCAAGTGCCAAAGCAATTGATTCCTTAGAACTCTGGGGCTGGAAAAGACTCCTGAGAGTCCCTTGGACAACAAGGAGATCAAACCAGTCAGTCTTAAGGGAGATCAACCCTGAATACTCATTGGAAGGACTTATGCTGAAGCTAAAGCTTCATTCAGTATTTTGGTTTTCTGATGTGAAGAGCCAGCTCTTTAGAAAACTCCCTATGCTGGGAAAGAATGAGGGCAGGAGGAGAAGAGGGCATCAGAGGATGAGATGGCTGGATTGCATCACTGATGCAATGAATATGAACTTGGGCATACTTCGGGAGATGGTGAGGGACAGGGAGGCCTGGTGCACTGCAGTCCATGGGGTCACAAAGAGTCAGACACGACTGGGTGACTGAACAACAAGAACAACGTAACACCACAGACTATGTGGCTTAAACAACAAATTTTTTTTCTCACAATTCTAGAGGCTTAAATTCTGAGCTCAAGGCACCAGCATCATCAGCTTCTGGCTGAAGGTCCTCTTTCTGGCTTGCAGATGGTGCCTTATATGTGTATCCTCATGTTGTTAAAGACAGAAAGCTCTCCAGTGTCCCTTCTTATAAGGATGTAACTTTTATTATAAGGGCCCCATGTCATGACCTCATTTAAACCTAGTTATATTTGCTACGGCCTTTTCTCTAAATGCCATCAATGCTGGGGATTAGGGATTCAACATGTGGATTTGGGATAGCACTGTTCAGCCCATAACACTTGTCTTTATTGTTCTGATTATCAGTGTAAACACAGTTCTTCATTTCTTATAAAAACACACCATTCTTTTGGGTACTACTAAGGAGGAAAGAGCTGTTATCAATTTCATTGACATACTTTATACTCAAAATGTTATCTTGAGATTTCCTTTCTTTAGAAAGATAGTTTACATATCTCAGTCTTTTTTATAAAATGAGAGGAGAATGAGATAAATTGGTTAAGGTAATTCAGATTTATATTCAGAACCTGGTTCTTCTAAATCATCTTTTTCACCTAGTTGTCAGTATTCATTTTTCTCCATATGACATCATCATCTCTATCAATAAGAGCATTGATGTTGCAGCATATTTTGAGTCTTTTTTTTTACTGTTTTTTCCAGGTTGCAGGCATCCATTCTATGAGTTTGATTTCATTCTTTCATGATCTCAAAAGGAGGTTTTAATGGAAGGCTTTCAGATAAAATCCAAGGCTCTTATTCCTTCCACAGTGGACTTTAAATAGTCTGTTGTCTGAATCCTGGAGGAGGTTATAATTGTCCAGTCACTCTACCAGATGTAATAACATAGGTTTGCACAGTCAGGGCCTGCCATGTTATAACCATTCCCTGGCTGATAGCAATTTTAAGACACCATCAGCTATTACATCCATTTTGGTTTTGGAAAAGTTAAAATGAGAATAAACTTGGGCCTTTAAATCAATGTCCAGTATAGCAGATGCCCGTTGTAGAAAATTTGGAAAATACTGATGAAAAATATCCAGGTTTTTGTCTTTATTCTTGTGTTTTACTCTATCATTTTAAATGTCACAAGTCTTGGAAAATGTCTAATACTTTATCATACCAATATCCCATAGTTTTGTTTGGGTGCATTTTGTTTACATATTTCTTTCATTCATTTAAAAAACCCTCTGGATTATAATACATATCTTAGTACAAATCTCTGATTCTCTGATTATTTTAGTAGAATGTTTCTAAACAAGGATTAATAGTGAAAAGAAGTGAACTTTCCAGAGGCTCATGGTTCAGTTCAGTTAAGTTGCTCAGTCGTGTCCAACTCTTCGCTATCCAGTGGACTATAGCACGCCAGGCCTCCCTATCCATCACCAATTCCTGGAGTTTACTCAAACTCATATCCGTTGAGTCGGTGATGGCATCTGACCATCTCATCCTCTGTCATCCCCTTCTCCTCCTGCCTTCAATCCTTCCCAGCATCAGGGTCTTTTCCATGAGTCAGCTCTTCGCATCAGGTGGTCCAAGTATTGGAGCTTCAGCTTCAACATCAGTCCTTCCAATGACCATTCAGGACTGATCTCCTCTAGGATGGACTGGTTGGATCTCCTTACAGTCCAAGGGACTCGCAAGAGTCTTCTGCAACACCACAGTTCAAAAGCATCAATTCTTCGGTGCTCAGCTTTTTTTATAGTCCAACTCTCACATCCATACATGACCACTGGAAAAACCATAGCCTTGACTAGATGGACCTTTGTTGGCAAAGTAATGTCTCTGCTTTTTAATATGCTCTTTAGGTTGGTCATAACTTTCCTTCCAAGGAGTGTCGTGGGCTCGTGGTGTCTCTCGTCAGATTGTTCTTCAGAAAGAAGGACTGTTGTGCTCACCACCTGTGTGAGCAGCGTGTGTGTGCCTGCTTGCAGATCTCTTCTAATACTGGGTATTTGCTTTTTATTTCCTAGTACATGTTTTCTGTTAGAAATGTGAGAGATTCTTTAGTTTGTTTTTTTCCTTTTCCAGTGTGGCCCGTGATGTATAGTAGTAGGGTTTCCTTATGAAGTTACTTGTAGGGGAATTTTCCTTGAAGTTGCTGAAAGTCATATTTCTTGTCTTTGATGGATAAAAGTGTCTCTTCCATTATTAAAAATTTCATGTTTGTGCTGAGGCTATAGATCTGCTAGTCTGATTGAGTTATGTTTAAGAAGTTTATAGAGAAACCAAAATAAAGACATAAAACCAACATGAATGAGTCATCAGGTTTTTCCATGGTACCTGATAACATTCTGCCTATGTGCACAGCCAACATGTCGAAGTGCTTCCTGCTCCCTGGATGTGCCGGGAGCCCAGGTCCTGGGAGTTCCTGAAAGCAGGCAGGGATAGTTGCAGATAGGTGAACATCTCCTTAGTAAGACTTTGTCCAGGGCTCATATTGTTGGGTTATTACGGACAAGGACTCCTATTTATTTATTTGGTTGTGCTAGGTCTTAGTTGTGGCACACCGGATCTTTAGTTGTGGCATGCGAACTCTCAGTTGTGGCATATGGGATCTGACCAGGAGTTGAATCCAGTCCCCCTGCACTGGTGACACTGAATTTTAGCCACTGGACCATCAGGGAAGTCCCCAGAGATTCTTTTTTAAACCAAGGTAATAAAGTAAAAGGTTTTAAATATAGGAGGATCTTAGAAATTGACTTCAGTGTCTTCAGTTTTTGAGAAATAAATTGGAAAACTTTGAGCAACTCTCCAAGGTCACATAGCTAGTTAAAGCAAAGATGGGCTCCAGGTATAGTTTTTGACTCCAGACTAGTACAGTTTCCACTATGTCTCTGGCTAGTTCTCTTATTTTTTATCACTGGTGCCAAGTAAATATAAAGAAAAACACATCCTCAAGATAGATGGTAGTAAATTATAATTTCTCTCTTCAGGGATATTTTTTTCCCCCTTCTTGAAGTGTTTCCCCTGCCTCCCCCAGGTTTATTTCAGATTCTTACATGGTCTTAATATAGATTTAATAGCACTGTGATATCTTTCTTCTTATATATCTGAAAGTCTATTTCTGCTAATGTCCTTGAGATGGTTATCACTTCACCTTTTTTTTTGTAGAGTCACTCAAACACCAGTAAAGATACCCCTCAGTTGTTTTCTGCTTCCCTTTTTGTTCCCAGTAGGAATGTTAACAGTTGTTTAAATCTTTCTAGATGTTTTCTATGCATGTGCATGTGTAGGCATACAGGCATACGTATATGTGCATGTGCGTCTTTAAGAAAACCTACATAGACTTGACAATGTGTTTTGTTCTGTAAATTACGATGTTGACTGAATGAATTTTTAGACATATTTTCATATTAGCACACACTAATATATAGACTTTTAAAAAGTTGCTCAGTATTACACTGGACAAATATTTTATAACTTGTTTTATTTTCCTATTGACGGTTTATCTTTTTTTGTTGTTGTCATTACAATCAATGTTAGAATAAATCTCCTTGTGCCTAACTCCCTGCCCTTTCATAAGAATAGTTGTAAGAAAAATAGTTGATTAGTGAGTTCATTCATTTATAATTTTTCTAAATTTTGTCAAATTGCCCTTCAAAAATGTGACATTAAATTTACAGTTCCATTTTGAATATGTGAGAATGATTATAACCTCTGCTCATAAGCATGTGAATAAACAGATGAATGGTTTAATCTTTTCCAGTAAGCTTTAATTATGCAATTCTTTAGAGTGAATCCAAACACATTTTAATATGTCTGTTAGCCATTTGAAGCCACGTTGCCTGGATGTGTAGCCTGGCTCCATGGTTTACCAGCTGTGTGAACTTGAGCAAATTAACTAAACTTTCTGTGCCTCATGGGTTACTTATGAGGATTACATGAGTTAATATTTATAAACTACTTGAATCCATGCTTGGCAGATAGTATATAACTATTTGACAACAAGTAAAATTTGCATTTCTTTCTCTTTCCTGCCTGTTCATTTACCTAATTTTCTGTTGAGTTCAATAGGTGTTCTGATATTTTGGTAAGTGGTGTTAACCATTGATGGGTTAGTAGCCAGAGTTCTAAGCAAATGAAACATGTCATGTTTAATTTTGAATTATAAAACTTAAAAAGATTCATCTAACTCAGACTCCGTTTTTGACAGGATTAAGGGAAGGATTTTGTTTTAATTCTGTAAGTTCAGTATTGCAAATTGACTGAGGTTGTAAGTCATTATTTCAGGGAGGTCGGCTTTCTTTCCCTGCTTCATGTGAGAGTTTTGATGCTGCTAATCTGATTAAATTTCTTAGAGCTCCATCCTTAGCTCTCAGAGTCTGAAGATTAGAAATTCTGGTTTCCACCCCCACCCCTGCCCCCTGCTATCCATTAAATTGTTACCATGGCTGTTGGGCTCCCAAACAGTACCTCAGATCCCTTCTGATTTATGGAAGTAGCATCTTAGAGATGGGTAAGCACAGGTTTGGCTTCAGGAAGCTTAGGTAAGAGTTCCAGTTTGAATGTACCTGCTAGTTCTCTTTGAACAAATTGCTTCATTTTTCTGAACCTCAGTTTTCTTGCCTATAAAATGAAGGTAACAGTCTCTCTTGGGGTCATAGAATAATCATGAAAGTCAAATGATTTCTTTTTAAAACTGGCACCATCATGTTGATGATGAAGGACATTTGTTTTGCTTTCACATTTTCTGGTTTTGGAAAATGCCTATTAAGCAAGGAAATAAAATATACAGATGCTTAAATTTATGTAGTGATTTTTTTGATACTCAGATGTTGTGAGGGAGGGGTGAGATATTTTTCTTCTTCAATATTGAAAAAACTAGGAAGTGAACCCCTTGGGGTAAAATATGGCAGTACTAATAAAGGTTGCTTTTTGAGTGTTTACCTGTGTGTTAGACAGTATGACAAACTCCTATAAACAGTAACTTATCAGTAGAGATTAAATAGCTAGGTTAAGACTGCACAGTTGCTAAGTGAAGTAGCTAGGATTTGAATCCAGTTTGTCTGTCTCCAAAACTTTATGTCAGTAACATATAGGAGCCGGTTGCATAGGTTCAGCTCCCAGGTCAAGTTGCTTAACCTCACTGTTTACATTTGCGTCTGTAAAATGGGCATGATTACAGCATCTGCCTCAGAGGGTGGATCGTCCTGAGGATTCGATGAGTTAAGTACTTGGAACAGTGTCTGGACCACTGTAAGCATTTTATAAATGGTGATTCTTATAATTTCTGATAGTTTCTATACACTTCTGGCTTCTTTGTTTCTGCCCCTTGACTCTCTCCTTTTGGCATTAGTAAACAATGGCATCTCAGGTTATTTTTGTCATCTCCGTTCCCTTATCTGCGTAGCAGACATGGACCTGGCCATTCCATCTGGTGCAGGAGGAGAGAGCTGTGTAGCAGGCCTGGCCCTGGTGGAGTGCTCAGGGTTAGTTGTTGCAAATGTCTGGGATGGCATGTGTTTGCTAGGAGGGAGAAGGGGGAGGAATGTGAGATCTGAACAGCAAGGATCTGCCACCAGCATTCTGCGAAGAGAATCTGTGTGCTCTCGAAGGGTTCTACCTAGGAGATGGCGTATTCTCCTCAGATTTGGCAGAGGAGGCCCTAGTGCAGGGATTTCTAAGCCTGGCTAGTTCATCGAGGGCACTTGTGATTCAGACTCCCACCAGACCGAGTCACTCACTCAGGAGCGGTGGGACCCAAGCTTCTGTAATATTTTTAAAATGGGTTTTGAATGGTCAGCCAGGCTTGGGTGCCACTGGCATGCCATTTGTTCCTGTCTCTGCAGAGCCAGCCCCAGCCAGCCATGACAGAAGTGTGTGTTTGTGACTTTGAAAATTCCTAGGAAAAGGAGCCTCCCCCATTATCTAGTAAACTGTTTCTGGCAGCCCTATAAAAATGAGTTTGAAATATAGATATACAAACAGGTGAGTGAAAGGATTCCCTTACAGAAATAATAAGAGGTGGGGTTTGATCAAAGTAATTTGTCAGTATGGCCCTTGTGTATATGCCAGTTGCTCATCAACACTTGCTTATTCTCATACTTGCAGGTTAGATACACAAAACTGAATAGCATTGAATATAATTTTGATGTTGAACTATTTTTAATTGAAGTATGGTTGATTTATAATGTGTTCATTTCTGCTGTACATATTAATATATATACATTCTTTTTTATATTCTTTTCCATTATGGTTTATCCCAGGATAGACAGACATTTATTTGAGTTGATTGTTATAGTTGATTTACAATGTTGTGTTCCTTTTTCATGCAGCTCTATCAAAATTGTTAGAAAACTGTTTTTTTCCCCTCCAGAGTGATACTCAGAGAATGAATGAAGTGAATAATGCACATTCCATTTTATATTTGAGAAATCATGATTAGAGTGGAATGTTAATATGGTTAGCTGTGGTGAGACAATATTGACATTGTTGCTAAGATATTTTACCAGACATGTCATTGAGGCTGCTGCTTCAAAAACTGAGCAATGCTTTTTTCTCTTTCTTTCTTTCTTTTTTGTCGTGGTTTTGGTGATGGTGCTAATGATGCAGCAGGAAGACAGCAAATAAAATGACAGAGGCAGAGAGTGAAAAGTCATCTCATTCTTTCCCCTATTCCCTGTGCCCCACTAGAGGCCTGAAAGGAATCTTGATAAATAGCCACACGTACGCCATTGATTTATTTTGCTGCTTTCTAGAATTTGTACTGAGTTGGTTGCATTGTATTTTTAATCTGTTTGTGGGGGAGAAAGTTTAAATGCTGCCTGGAAACTTTGAGGTATTTTCTCCCAAATGTTTATAGATCCCGCTTTCCTTGTAAGGAGTTGAAGCAGGATGCACGGTACTGCTCTCTCTACTCTCCCTTGCTCTTGTAACGAGGGCTGTTGGCAGACAGCTCTGCTGACAGGGGACTACCAGGGTTTGGATTTGAGTAGTCAGTGAGGGGGTGGTGTACTGGTTATGGTATTGTTCTAAAAGTCTTTTCCCCTCCACTTATTTTTCCACCCCCAAAATGTCAGCATGTCCAATCTGACAGAATGTTCCTGATGATTATCATTCAGAGGAACATGACTTGCTAAACTGTCAGTGGATAATAGTCAGAATCTCTTAAGCATCGGACAGTGCTCCATGCTCAGTCTGCAGCTTGGTCAGGGTATCTGCAGGGGGTGGGGAGGCAGGCCAGGGTAATGCTGTGATTGAGGATTCTGTGTACTCAGTCTGTCTGGGTTCACATCTGGATCTGCCACTTACAGACAACTTACTTCGCCTCCCTAAGCCTTAGTTGCCTCATCTGTAACTGGGGGGTAATGACAGCATTTACTTCCAGTGGAACAGGTTGAATAAATTAGCTAATGGGTATAAAATTCTTAGCAGGGGGTCTGGTACATCAAGTAAGATCTTAAAAATGGTTAGCTTAATCATCCTCATTATTAGAGCAGATACATTCACGGAACACCGACACATAGAATTAAAACAGAAACTTATCTTGAAGTGTTTGAAGGCTTTGCTTGAGTTATATAGTTGATTGCTTTCTTCCTTCCAGTTATAATGTCCCCACTGTTGAGTAGTTGATTTTGATTTTTAAGTTAACTTCTTCCTCAAAAAGGATAAATGGGCTATGCGTTTATCTGGGTGCTTAATATGATGCTTTACGGTAAGTGAGTTCCAGTAGTTATGGCAGTACAGGGTGTGTAACTGAGGTAGAGAATGGCTTGGGGAATTGCTATTCAGTGTGCCAGGGCAGTCCCCAGGGCTGCCTTATGGCACAGTTCTGGGATGCTGTCACACAGATGTGGGATGTGGAGGTGGTGGTCTTCCCCTCATCATTCTTCGGTCACAGCCCCCCAAGCCCCTCAATAAAGTTCTGTGTATAAAGCAGAGTTCTCATGTCATTACAAATAAGAGGGTATGTTCAAGTTGCAGTTTTATGTGAAAGGAAGGATTCATTGGTTGGAACTTGCAAGTTAAAACCGGAGAAAGATATAAACAGAGCCAGCACCCTGAGGTTCCTTTTGACTCTTTAAAGTATACAGTTGACCTCTCAACAGCCTGGAAGGGGGCTGTCGTGACCCTCTTTGATGTTGAAATTCTGCATGTAGCTTACAGTTAGCTCTCCATCTACATGGTTCCTCTGTATATGCAATTTCTCATCCATGCATTCAACCAACCACCGATTGCATAATACTGAGATTATACTGCTGGAAAAAAAATCTGTAAGTGGACCCGTTAGTTCAACCAATGTTATTTAAGGGTCAACTGTATAGGGTCAGGAACTGGATCTTGGACACCATTAAGACTGTTATAGGAAGCCAGTTGAGCACTTCGCTGTGTAACTTTCAACAAGAAGAACCATCCCCCTCGGTAAAACCTGGGAGAATGATGACTGTGGGCAGTCGGGGCAGGTCAGCCTGGTAGGTTAAGTAAAACCAGTAGACATGGTTAGAGGAGGCTGGATAAAGGAAAAGTGAGCCCTCCTTCTTGAAGAAAGGAACTCATGAGGACAGAGGCTTGACAGGCATCCAGTGGAGGGGCTTTTCACTGGGAAACCTCTGTAAGGAAAAGAGGATAGATGCAAATTTATGTTTCACATCAATGTTAAACCTGAAAAACATTGATATAATGTTTAATTGATACTTCTCACTCTTGGAGTAACCACCATCAACATTTTATTAAATTTTCTTGTCATTTTTGGGGTGCATATTATTTTCCTATTGTCATCATATGATATGTACAAAATTGTGTACACTAGCTTAAATGTTTATCTCAGGTGGAAAAATGATCACATGGTAAACTTATATTTTTCTTTTTTTGTAATCTCAGTTCCTTGGCAACTAAAGTGGTCATGGTGTGTTCTGTGATACTCTTCTTGTTTGGGGTAGGGTGTTGGTGGGGAGCAGTAAAGAGAGCTTTCTCTGCCCAATGTCACAATCATGTAAAAAATGTTAGCCATTGTTAGCCAGTTCTGGCACAAGGCACTATTGTTTTAAGAGGTCACCAGATAAAGTAAGAGATTCTTTCTGCACCATGGGGTGAAGGATATGGTTCGAGAAACACATTTCCTGAATGAAAAAGGAATGGAAGCTGAAGAGGGATAGTTGAGTGAAGTGTTTGAAGGCTTGGCTTGAGTTATAGTTTATTGCTTTTTTCCTTCCAATTATAATGTCCCCACTGTTGAGTAGTTGATTTTGATTTTTAAGTTAACTTCTTCCTCAAAAAGGATAAATGGGCTGTGCGTTTTCTGAGCCTTTGATAGGTATCTGAGAATTTGTTTGGTTGATACTATACTTAATAGAAAACTTGGTTTGGCTTTATGAGGTTTGGTCATGCTGTTTGCTCCCTCAGGATTAAAAGATACTGCTTTTTTGGCTTTTGGCTCTTGGTGTTGGAGAAGAGAATTGAAACTGTGTACCTTTGAAAAGCAGATGTTGAAGTCCTAATCCTTGGTACCTGTGAAAGTGGCTTTATTTGGAACCAGGGTCTTTGTAGATGCAATCAAGTTAAATTGAGGTCATACTAGATTAGGGCTTCCATGGTGGCTATCAGTCTTAAAAAATCTGCCTGCAATTCATGAGACTCAATGGAGTGTTCCAGGTTTGATCCCTGGGTTGGGAAGATCCCTGGAGGAGGAATTTGTGCTTTTCCTGCCTGTGTTCTGCCTCCACCCAACTCCGCTATGGGCTGCTCCCTCTTCCTTTTACCTCTGTATTCTTTGGTCCTGTCCTGCCTCATTTCTTTCCTATTTTAGCCTCTGCTTACTCCCCTACCCCCCATCTAACCGACCCCCAGGCTTTCCTTCCCCTAATCCTGCCCTATCCCTGGCAGACCTCACATTTCCCTGTTGTTGCTATTTAGTTACTCAGTCGTTTCTGATTCTCTGCAACCCCATGGACTGTAGCCCGCCAGGCTCCTCTGTTCATGGGATTCTCCAAGCAAGAATACTGGAGCAGATTGCCATTTCCTTCTCCAGGGGATCATCCCGGACCAGGGGTCGAACCTGCGGTTCTTGCATTTGCCGGTGGGTTCTTTACCACTGAGCCACCTGGGAAGACCAGTGTTTCCCTAGGGCTTTGGATTATCCTGTGAGCTGCATCCATGAGTGTGCCCACACTCCACCCCCAGCAACAGAGATGACTAGGATATGGAGAAGCCAGGGTGGAGGATGAGGAGAGAGGAGACATGTGCCACATGATGGGAGCTGCCAAGAATCGGACTCCCCTTGGGGCAGGGCATAGGGCTCTCCTTACTCCCCTGTCCTGCATCCACCTCTGACCCATCAAGCACATATACTCTCACTTGGAGCAGTCTTTATGGGATGAGACTTCACCTCTCCCACTTGCCAAGTTAAGCTGTGGTACGTGGCCCCGTTAGCCTTACAATCTTCATATCCACCCCTGTCTTGATCCTAAGGATGCAAATTTAAAATACTTAGCAGAAGCATATGCACATAGGAAAAAAAAATACAGCAGTTAAAAGAGTATTTGCCTCCCATCCGGGCTCCCAGCTGGTCAGTTCCTGTTCCAGAGCATCCACTGAACTTGGTTCCTGTGTGTCCTTCTGAGAGACCGTCCATGCATGTGCATGTTTACCTTATATACATGTGTATATAATGCAGACATGCATTGTGTGCATGCATAAACACAGGTGTGTGTGTGTGTGTATACACACATACACACTGAGAATAATGGGACCTCTGTTTAATCGCCCACATGATGGGATATTCCCTCGAGTTCCTTTCATTTCCCCTCAGCACCCTCGAGCCCCCACCATCCTGTAACAGGAGCACAGACTTTTCAGATCTCTGTGTCTGCTCTCTCAGTCTTCTGTGGCTCTCCCTCCTGGCTGCACCTGAGAATCCCCTGGGGAGCTTTCGCTGCTGGCGTCTGCCCATGCTGCACCCCTGACCGCTCACCACCGCTGCCTCCGTGAGGGCCTGGGCTCCCTTCTGTGAGGTCGTGAGGCGAGCTCGGAGCTGCTGCTCCAGTTGTGTGCAGCGGGCCTGGCAAATCTCAGAAGCCAAGTGTGGAGTTTTAGACAGGACCCGTGGGGAATGCTGGAGGTGTAGAATAATGAATCCGTGCAGATTTGACATGACCCCAGAGCCCAGGTTGCTTTGGGCCACAGCCGCCCCCAACCCCTTCCTTAGCCGGCCTTGGCAGAGGGCAGGATTCTGTGTCCTGTGTGGTGGGATGGCAGTCAATGCCTCCGTCCTGGGCAGAGGCTGCAGGCCCAAAGGCTACAAGATTCAGTGCATTTACAGTACGAAGTGAAATGAGAAGATGCTGTTTAGGGTGCTTGATGACTAAACATCTATCTCAGACCCACTTTGCCTGCATGGTGACAGCATAAGGTGTGACCGAAAGGAAATTAATGATGCCTGGGCCTGGGTGCCTCCCAAATGGAGTGTTCCAGGAGTGCTGGAGCTAATTAAACAGCCAGCACGAAGAGTGAAAATAGATGAAGGGACGGACTTCTTCTCACTGTGGCCTGGCACTGCATGTAGACCTACATGGACTATTTCTGGCTTTTCCCGTTAAGTAAACTAAACAGTACGTGGTGGAAAGGCCTATCTCAATAGCCTTTGCTTAGGGGAACAGGACCAAGAGAATGGACTCTGGATTGGACTGCCTGGCTGCCGACCTGATTCTGCCATTTGCTGGTGTCCTTGATGGAGATTCTTGATTTTTTCTGAGCCTCAGTTTCCTTGTTGAGGACGGACGTAACACTAGCAACTCTTTTCTGCTGGAGATGGTTTAGTCGCCAAGTCATGTCCAACTCTTTTGCAACCCCATGGACTGTAGCATGCCAGGCTCCTCTGTCCGTGTGATCTTCCAGGCAAACATAGGGGAGTGGGTTGCCATGCCATCCTCTAGGGAATCTTCCCAACCCAGGGACTGAACCTGGGTCTCCTGCACTGCAGGCGGATTCTTTACCACGGAGCCACCAGGGCAGCCCGCACCTGCTTCCTGAAGGGGTTACAGTGATATAAAGTGCCTGAAACCTTGTCCTAACACATAGTACATATGTTAGGTACTAAGTACCTAAAAAAGCACTTATTCTGTTACAGTGTACCCCTCTGGGGCTTGGGAGTGAAAGTGTTTATGAGGTCATGTATGTATTCTTAAAGTTCAGACTCCCTTGCAGGGTAGCATGCCTGCCTTGAGGGGAAACTTTGACAATTCGAGAGGAAATACTAGTCTGTTACTCATCTGTTTCTGGATAAAGTACATTTGGTTCTGTAACCCTTGAGTATTAAGAATAAAACTTTGAGGATAGTCCTCCCTGAGCTCTCTTCAGAACCCTCTGGAGTTTTGAAGACAAAAGGGTAAACTTGTCCTATTGACTAGATTTTTCTGTGCTCTGGGGTTAGCGCCTTTGTTGCCTTTTAGCGGTATTGTTCGAGAATTAGTCATGACTGTGTGAAGAATGTTTTGGAAAATTGCTTTCTTGAATACATTAATCTTTGTTTTTGAAAAGGCACATTTACAGTCAGCTCTGGCTCGGTACTTGGGAGATCCTATTAAGATGTAAAATGATTTAAAGAGCTTTCAGAGAGAACCTTCTCAAGGTTCCAAAAATGATGTTGGATCTTGTAGGAGGAAATCTTTTCCAGTTTTCTAGGTTTCTGTAAATATACATGAGTTATATGGATACAAAGCCTTATGATGGACGATATGGTTAAGAAACATGAGTGCACTCCTGGGCAGGAACTGCACAAAAGATGCCCTAACACATTTAATGCCCTAGTTAAATGTATTGCACCAGTCCTGTTTTCTGGAACTGGATAAACAGAACATCTTTTCTCTTTTCTATTCTAAGCTTCTATTCCCCCCTCCTCCATCTTGCCGCTTCAATGGCACAATAAATGGAAGCCTTATTTCCTGCATCTGCAGACCTATTTACCTGAATGTCTAAGCTCACCCTTGCCTTTCTCAGGTCTACTCTTTTCAGAAATGCACTTTTACTTTCATCTCCCTGGCTTTGTTGCCCTCGTTATTTTTAAGCCTTCCCTAATCCTGCACTCCATGTACTTTAATCTCTAGTGCTGGACATGGCCATTCTGTATTAGCTGCCTTTAAACATTCATCATCTCCCAGGTTTGCATTTTCTTCCATTATGAGTTTAAATCCTTTCTCACAGTCTCTAATAGTGGAAAAAAATTAAAGAACTATTATCAAAAGCTATTTCTGCCAATTTAGAAAGCCTTATTGGATGACTTTATCCCCTTTGATAATTCTGTTATCTTTGCAAACTATGATTTGGATTTAGTTTTCATGTGTGAAAGAATGTATGTATGTGTATTTGCTTTTATTTACTACATATGTATGTATGTATATTTGGTTATATGTATTACAAACAGGAAGAACCTTATACCCCCGTGCCCTTTCTGATCTTTTATTTTTGAAACTCAGAGTCGGTGATTTTAAAATAAGAAAAAGTGTGTGTGTGTGTGTGTGTTGGTGATTTTAAAATAAGAAAAGGTGTGTGTGTGTGTGTGTGTGAATGGTCGAGAATGTATGTGACTTGCAAAGCCTAAATTCTATTGCAAAAAAATGAGCTAACCTTGCATAGAATCAACTAATTTAAAACTGTCTATTTTGAGTACTTCATTTTTTTAAAAGTTTAAGTTCTTAAATATTTAGGGTAGTGAGTATGTTAGAGCATGAGACAGCCACTTGGGGGACTTCGGGAGTTCTAGCCTTGACCTTGCTTTTCACAGTTAGCCCCCATGCCCTGGCTTCTTGTCTGTGAATTCATGTGATTGGATTAGATGCTCTCTGAGAGTGAAAGCATGTTGGGGTGGATGTGAGTGTCCATGGTGAGTAAATGGGAAACACCTGCCAGGGGAACTGGAGGAGGGCTGGTAAGTCACGGGTGGTTGATAATATGGTTTTCCTACCCTGGAGAGGATGCGTCAAACTACCTGGCCTGGGCATTCCTGCTTCAGCAACAGGAAGGGGGATTGAGGTGTGTTTCCTGTCACTTAATTGAGGTACGGAATAAAATAGGTCCCAGTTAAAAGAAAAACATCTTTTCAAGGCTAAAAAGAAATGTGCCAGCCGTACTGGTTGTTGCAGTGAAATGTTTTTAATTCCTCTTAAACCTCTTTAAACATCTGCTGGGAAATGTTAAATCACCCGGAGAATTTCTGGTATCATGTTGCCTAGAACCAGTATTGTATAGTCCTGTGGATGCCCCTAAGAGACTTTCTCTTTCTGGCACTGGTGTCGGCATCCTTGTGATGCTCTTGGACTGACTTTGACCTGAACCCCTTGTCTGATTCAGTTAAAGCACCAGACTCCAGAGCGCTGTCTCCAGCCTCTTAGCCAATGGATCACCCACTTCTTTATGCCTCCTGTTCATACATAAAGCTGCTTTCTCTGCTTTGTGCCTTTGCGATGAAAGGAAGCTGGAAGTTAGGAATCTTAAATTGTGTCTTAAAAACAAACCAACAGAACAGCATGTTTGGGACTGATGTTATGGTGAGATGTCAAAGTAAACTTGAAATAGAAACCTTCCCTCCCCCAGCCCCATCTCTAAGTCCCGTTTTATTGCAGACCACATAAAATCAAAGTACTGGAGCACAGCTGCTCTGAAGGCCGAAGGTCCTCATGGTTATGGCTTTCTTTGGAAACCCATCCCCACCAGACTTGCAGTTAATGAAAATATTTGCTTTGCTTGATATAAACAAAGTTTATGGGCAGAATTTGTAATTAGGAAACACTTTAATTCTCTTTCACCCCTCAACCTCCAATTTCTTCTTGTATCACATTGAAGAATTCTCAGTATTTAAGAAAATAAATGCTTTCTCAGTAATCAGCTTACAGTTTTATTTCTGGTGTTGTTGTAACAGATGCATTTCTCCCTCATTTTGTGTCCTCATCCAGATGAGGTGACTTGAAATCTGGGGCTTGTTTGTTTTTGATCAGAGATACATCTGTGTGAGATACTTGTGTGTGAGTAGGAAAAGACAGGGCCTCGTTATAGTGCCTGCTCCCATCAGACCACCCCGTAGCCATTTGAGTATCCAGGCTGGAGATTTTGGCAGTGCAAGGGCAGTCCCAGGGCAAGGTAGCTCTCCTCAAACCTCATGGAAAACCAGTGTTGCCTCTTCAAGACCCTCCACATTCTGTGTATGTAACTCCCTGGGCTGTGGCCTCGATGCCTTCCACGTTCTTGTCTGTCTTCTAGGGTTTCTGGCCAAACCAGGAATCAGGTGACCAGGTATCATTCTTGAAGGCACAGCACCTGTTTGCATTCCTAAGATGAGACCAATGTGATGGGGGCACTGATCATGAGAGCCTGATATTGGACCAGCGTAGACAGCTGTCCCTTCAAGTCTCAGCATGGTGAACCTCCAGCCCCAGGCGGAGCTGGTGTTATGGCGCATCTCCTGTTCTGCCTTAAGATCTGTTGCATCACCAGACTGTTGAAGGAGAGGCAACTGGGAAGCTTCGTGCCCTGGTTTAAGATGTCAAGGAGGTGCTTTTTGAAAGATTTCATGCTTGTCTGTGTTGGTGTGAGACTAGCTCCTGGGTCTTGGGAACTGGTGCTGGTGGTATCTTACAGTGCACACTCTGGAAGCAGGGTGGGCAGGGGTTGTAAGAGGAGGAGGTATTGGCCTTCATTGGGACTTAGGAGGTAAGGATCTCCATTAACTACGGCCCACATGCTTCCCTTCCTTATGGACAAGAACATTATTTGTCTTACATGTTTACATAATGTTCTTGTTTTTGAAAATTCTGGTGAGAGTCTCCTGGTCACTCTTGTCATTTCTTCAAATATAGGTCATTTGGATATTTAGTTCCCCAACTTTATTAAAACCCTTTCAAGCATAGCTAGCCCAACTGAGACTGAAATTACTTTCTGATGGTGCCAACTTACGCCTTGTGGAACCTGTGGCTTTTCTGTTCACAGCTCTGCTAGTTTTGAGTTGCCTTTGAAAGCAGTGCTTGAGCATGTTTGCCCTTTTTAAACTCTTCCCCTCCCTACTCCCTCCTGGTCTGTGGAGGGATTAACTCTCTACTTCATCATGCCTCCGAATGTGATGTGAAAAACAAGTACCGTGATGTCTTTGGGGACTTGACAGTTAGGATTGCATCCTTTTTCAGTGTTGTGTGTAAAGATATGCAGAAATTGAGTTCCCACCTGGCTAAATAAATGGTGTAAGTTCAAATCCAGGCTTTGGTTTTTGGAGTCAGGAAGGCATGGTAAGGACCAGTTGGATAACTTTTGTTGGAGAGACAAGTTAGCTTGTGGAAAACTTTCTGTACTTTTCCAGTGTTGCTGTATATAATTCAAAGCTTGAATATGCTCTTTTAATCATCAGGAAAATAATTTATCTCTTCTTCTTGCACCATCTCAGTTGCTTCTTTGTATATGCCTGGGGCCGAGGAGGAAAGCATAACATCTGAGTACTTGAGAACTGGCTGTATTTTTTTCAGAGGTTCTGGTCCTAGCCGACATATTCCTTTCCATGTGTTCTCTTCTTAATTGCATCCTCTGCATTGTTTAAAAATATGTGTGCCTTAGAATAATTTCTTAATAATAAGCTTGTCTGTCCTTAAGTTCATTAAGGGGCTGAATATTGAGGAGAACCCGCTTCATCACTGAGCCACGGTTCCAGTTTCATGACTAAGGGTTTGAGCTGATTGAGTTGTAGGATGGTGGACTCTGCCCTTGGGAGTGTGAAGTGCATGGGATGAGAGGAGAATCTTTTTTAAAAAAATCATTAAAAAATAATACTCAACACACACATATGGCATATGGGAATTCTGAGAATGTAATTCTTATGAATTAAACTTGCATCTGTGACTTAGCCTAAGGTTTTTTCTCTCCACCAGGAGGTGACTTTGGTCCAGAGACTTCCCCTCCAGTCCTGCCCCCTGGCCCTGGCGGCGAGTTTTCTGTGAGCAGCCTTCCAGTGGCAGAGGATGCCTACAGGGTGAGCTTGGCTAAAGGTGTCTCCATGTCCCTGCCTTCATCACCTCTGCTGCCTCGACAGTCTCACTCTGCGCCGTCAAGGTCGACCAAAAAGTCCCCAGGTAAACGAGCCCCCAAACTAGCTTCTTGGTTATATGAGTAGTGAGTGTGTTGGAAGCAGGCAAACCTAGTGCCTACAAGAAATCTTCTAGCAGGAGGTTTTTATTCTTTGTTATGGTAACTTCTGGAAGAAGGAGATCTTTAAAAAAATGAAAAAGATTATTTGGATAGATTGATTTCTTTAGTTCAACCTATCTGTAAACCATATATTGCCCAGACTAGACTTTTACAAAGATTCATATTATCAATATCAACATTAGCCAACAGTTTTGTTTTCTTGTTCACAAATGAGAGAAACGCTATAATCCAAGCTTGTTGTGGTATGTTTACAAGGTTATGGATTTTGGCAAGTGTAATCTGACAACAGTCTGTTTATTACTGCTTAGCATTATATACTGATGTATTTTCCTTGATTACATCATCCAGCATTTGAACAGCTATAAAATTTAATTGTAGGTAAAAATTCAGACTTGTAAAGTGGTAGGACAAGGGACTTATAGATTATTTAAAGTATTTTGGCTTCCCTTTTTATTAGTAACTTTTTGCATTTTACTTTACCAGTAAAAACCCAAACGTTACTTAACTTTAATCAGATGTAAGGAAAGCCTTGCCAAAATGCTGATACCTGGAGTTATAAAAATTCTTTGATCTTCTTTTAGGTTTTCTGCATATTTGTTTACTGAGGGCAAGATAAACTGGGGCCTTATTGATCATTTGCCAGTATAAGAATTGTTAACATTTACCCAATAAACATGTTTGGAGTTGATCTAAAATATGCCCTGGGACTGTGAAATTGGCATCTGTTTTTTTTTTTACTAATTTCCTCGATATGTTATATGCATTATTTCTAAATCATCTAGTGGATATTTGCAGTTTGAAGGGAAGTGTAAAATTAAGGTAAACCTTAAGTTCTGAATGTTAGCATTGGTGCTGGGAGTTGGTGATTGTCCAAAAATCTTTTGTTGTTATAGAACTTTCTTATTTTGGACAGCATTGTTTACAGTCCAGTCATTAGCTGGAACTTGGAAACCTTTTGGTATGAAGTGATTTCCTGTGCCAAGGAATTTGACCTGTTTATCAGTATTTGGGGAAATTCCTGGAATGTCCTTTCTTGCTTCTCTTTGCCCCCCACCCCGCCCCCGCCTCCCGCTGCTGCATCTCTGTCAGATTTCTTCACTTGTTTCAAATCCCAGTTCCCACACTGCCCTTTTCACCAATTACCCCATTGGAATTACTGCTTTCTACAAATTGTGCACAGCATTTTGCCTTTATTCTTATTAGCTTCATCATTTGTCCTTTTTCTTTGAATTTCCTTGTATGTATGCTTCCTATGTCTGATGATTGAAGGCAGGCATGATGTCTTCTCCAAGTGTACCTCATCTATAGAAGCCAGGTTCTAGAGGTTTCCCTCCTGTAGTCGGTGCTGCTGCAAATGAATTGATGCCTCTTGAGCCCTAAGATTGGTGAACACCTGAGAAACTCTGGGGCGTACTATATTTCAGAAATATTATTATTGATAAAAAATCAAGGTTAGTTTTAATGGGACTTTAAAATGTTTTTTCCCCCCAGCTTTTTTGAAATATAATTGACCCATAACATTGTAAGTTTAAGGTATATAATGTAGTGATTTGATATATCTATTACAAAATGATTATCACAATAAGGTAAGCAAACACATTTGTCACTTCACAATTAGTCTTTACTTACCTGTGGCATTTTTGTGGGACATCAGATAGCAATGAATGACATGACAAGCTTGGGCAGTGTGGCAAGAATGGTCAGACCCAGAAGGGTCTCATTGAGGCTACAGGCAAACCTGCAGAGAAATCCCTGACAAGACTTTTTCTGCTGTGTCCTGCCCAAATTAGCTGTCTTTGGCTTTTGAGAAAATATCTCAAGTTTGTTTTTTCTCTATAGGAATAAATTTGTTTCTGCGAATACGTTCTCTGCAAGGCCTTACAAATGGAAGGGAATAACTAATTCCACAAAATTCAACCTTTTATTGGAATGAAGGAAATATTCTCCATATTAGATGCTTTTGGTTCAAATGATAATTAAATACACTAAGCGCATTCTTCTCTGGTGGGGTGGTGTTTGATGATTGCCCAAATGTGAACATCAAACTCATGTCTCACAGTGGTCGTTTGGTTTCATTATCTTGGTAATTTTAATTCAAAAAGGAAAGTTAAGGGCAGAGAGGCTTGCTTAAAAGTGGCAGTGACTCAGAATACATCAGACAGTAAAAAACATTTTCCACAGTGTTAAACACACACAGACTTCTGTTTAAACCATATTGTTGGAAAATTATCCAGAGCCCTAATGTTCTACCTGCCTATAAAAATAGTTGACATATGTTTGTGAACGTGCACTGGATTTTAAAATAGCCATCTATTTGAAAAGTTAGCACTGTTGTTGCTAATGATACAGTAAATACAGTGTGTGAGCAGAGCCCATAGGTAGAGAACCCCCCACCTACTCAATCCCCCATTTTCCCTTTCCAGCTGTGCTTGAAGAGCACATCATCTTTCAGACCCAGCTCTGAACTTAACTCCATGACTTGTCTTCTCATTTGTAAGATTGGCTGCCCTTCTCTTTCTTCTGTTTAAGGCAAAACCAAAACAAAAATACCCAACCAAAAACCAAACCTATTTTACTTGTTTAGACAGAAAAGCTTCACTAATTGATGCTAATCAAGAAACCACTGGACCGTAGTATTATTATACTGGACCATAACTATTATTCTAGCAAAAGTCAAATACTAGAAATTCCTGTCACAGGCACTCCACACAGCCTGTATCAATAATGAAGGTGTGTATACTAGTACATTTGGTGATGAGCTCCTAGGTCCTAAGAACCCTGGACCAGAGGAAATGTCATTAACTTTGAAATAATGGGACCCTATATTTCATATGGTTGAGTTTATGTCCCAATTCTATTGCCAGTTATTTTTATTTACTCTTTCTTGTTGCTCTACAGTATTTATATTTTTCACTACTAGTTGGAAGATTCAGTTTCCCGAGTACTGTTTAAAAGTTTTTGTTTTTGCTAAATGAGAAGTAAATTTTCTGGTGATGAAAACAAGGATCAGTATCCATTAAAGTATTTCTGTGATGTTGCAAGCCTTTTTGGATTAAGAATTCATGAATATTTGTAATGCATCCTTTTGTCTCCCACAGAAGAGCAAAGCCTGTTTCCTGTGGATTGTTTATTAGTAATATCTTTTGTGACTTTATATTTGGATTACGTTTTCCCAGATCACTTTGGGCCCATTATGAAACAGTCAGAAGGAGGCAGGAAGGGACGTTTTAAGCTACTGTGAATGGGGTGAAACAGCAGATGGTGAAAAGTGGGTGATATTGCCTTTCTAATCCCCACATATATGGGGAGACTGGGTAGTGCTGATGATAGTCATTGCCCCTTATTTGTGGTTTCTTTTTCTGTGGTTTCAATTAT
Organism: Antilocapra americana; assembly: GCA_007570785.1. Lineage (NCBI taxonomy): Eukaryota > Metazoa > Chordata > Mammalia > Artiodactyla > Antilocapridae > Antilocapra > Antilocapra americana. The sequence goes on from ML660200.1 coordinate 35,340,931, forward strand.
TTCTGGTCAGTTGGTGTCCAAAAATATTAAATAGAAAATTCCAGAAATAAACAATTCATAATTTTTAAATTGTATGCCATCACATCATGAAATCTTGCTCTGTCCTGCGGGGACATGAATTGACTCTCTGTTTTGTGTGTCATTAGTCACTGTATAGTCCCCTCGGTCATCAGATCTTCTGTTTTGATATTGCAGTACTTGGGTTCGAGCAACCTTTATTTTACTTAATAATGGACCTGAAGCTCAAGAGTAGTGAAGCTGATTGTTCAGACACGCTGAAGAGAAGCTGTGCAGTGAGTGCAGAGGTTCTCAACTTAATAAGAAAAGAAAAAAAAAATCGTTTGCTGAAGTAGCTAAGATCTATGGTAAGAACGAATCTTCTAGACATGAAATTGTGAGGAAGGGAAAACACTTGTGCTAGTTTTGCTCTCACACATCAAACTGCACAACTTACAACCACAGCATGTGATGAGTGCTTTAGGTAAGAGGGGAAATACATTAAATTTTTACAATAAAATACTTTGACAGAGGCCCCAATCTATTTGTTATTGTCATTAATCTTGTATTTCGCCTACTTTATAAGTTTAAGTTTATCATAGATATGTGTGTGTAGGAAAAAACGCAGTATATATACAGTACTCTCTGTGATTTCAGGCATCCACTGGGGGTCCTGGAACATACGGGGGTACTGCTGCACTTGCACCTCTGCTGTCTCCAGTCCCAATTCTGTCTCAGTTGACAGAGCTGATGTAGCAGTTCTGAAAACCCCTCAGGCTGTCTGTTTCTTTAAGGGAAAACCTCGAAGCTGACGGGCTGTAAAGTGGAAGTCATTCTGCCCTTTGATTCTTGGACCATGAGTTAATGTCTACCAAGGCCCTCCTCTCACCCTGCTGGAGTGTTTATTGTAGAAAATTTGGAAATCCCAGTGGAGAGACAGGATCATTCTTGCGGTTTTGATTTTCTAGTTGTTGTTTTTTTTTAATTAATTCTTCCTAAATCCAGTACCACATGTGCTCTGTCATTTTCTTGAATATTATATCATGAGCACGTTCCAGTGTGCCTAAAGAACTTGATATTTGATGTTCATTGTTTCAATAATCTATAATTGATTTTTAACTCATTTCTTACTGTTAGATATTTATATTGTTTTTTAGTTTTTTTAAAAAAATTGAGTCAAGATGTTTTATTTTGTTTTTGCTATTAAATGCCTATAGATCTTTAATTGTGATAAAATACAGATTACAAGTTCCCATCTTAACCATTTTTAAGTGTACAGTTTGGTCATACACTGACAGTGTTGTGCATCCAGTCTCCAGAACTTCAATTGAATATTTTTGTTAAGTAATTTTTATATACATCTGATTTCTCAAGAGCGACAGGTTCCCCAAAGTGAAAGTATCGAACTAAATGGACTGCATTTTTAAAAATTCTTGGTCCATACTGCCCAGTCACTTTACAGAATGCTGCATTGACTTCACATTGCCTCTAGCATTCTTTGAGAGGCTTCCTTCTGAAGTCAGCATCTTCTGAAAACAGTCTTGAGTGGATGGTGCTAGTCATCCCTTTGTCAGGCCCCGCTGTGGACCACTAATTAGCAAGAGGAGGCTGAGAGAAGTCATTCTATAACCCTCCTCTTTTGAACTTCCCTCGTGTCTGCGCTTCGCAGCTTCCATTTTCTTTCTTTCCATGGAACTGTGACAGACGAATTACCACAGCTGAGTCAGATCGAGGTCATGGTCAGAGCTAACCCTCTCCTGGCTTCCAGGTTGATCCACGGCTGCGGTCTCTGTTGTGTGCGTGGATCACGGGGATGGTAGGCAGGTGACGGCTGGCAGGGCACAACCCGTCAGGTTTCTGTGCAGATACAGACGCAGAGGCTCTCCTGGAGGGAACTTATCCCAGCGTGCGCGCTGGTGGTAGAGGGTGGCCTCAGTCCAGCTCTCACCCCAGCATACTCTCCCATGCTGGTGTGCCAGTCTGCATGGTTCTGTCTGCGCCTTGTCGCCACATGAGCTGCAGATGACGTGGCTCTGTGCTCTGGCGGCACGCACGGGGAGGCGGCAGGCTGGAGGTTGCGCACACGTGCCTCGGTGAGGCCCCTTCCCGGGGCGGTGGAGGGCGGCGCGGGGAGTAACTCACCGGTCATAGCTGTGTGCGCCCCGGTCTGAGCCCTGCCATCGCCTCTGAGCGCTCAGGCCGCAGTCAGGGCTCGGACGTTCGGCGCGATGTCCCCTCCTGCAGGCTCGTCCTGTGATCGCCTCCTCCAAGGAGCAGGAGGCCCGCCTGTGTCTTACTGCTGCACGAGGCTGTGACTAGGACACACACAGACTTTGTTCTGTGCTCACACGCAGACCTGTGTGTGTGTGGTTTGTTCCACTGTGAACTTAAGGACCTTTGAGTGTTGTTTATTCTCCTGCGCGTGAGTCCTGGTCCACCCATACGCAATCTGGCTGTAACACTCGATCATACCCAGGGATTTTAGAGAAGACCGCCGACCGAGTCCTACCTTCAGAAGTTCTGATTTAATGCCTATGAGACATTGGGATTTTAAAATATCTTCCCAGATGGTTCTAATCTGTAGCAAAGTCTGAGAACCACTGGTAAAGAATACGTGATCATCTTATAAAATTCCTTTTCAAAGAAAGTAAATAGCAGAAATGACTTGTTTATTTTCTGAATTTTGGAAAGAATAGTTGTGGAGGGGAATTCATTACAAAAATATACAATATAAAGATACAATTAATTTTGGTACTCCCTCTCCACCCCTAGAAAGGCAACTACTTCTGAAAATTGGTCCAGTGTCTTTCCTGCCTTGTTTTCTATAGTACATAAATGACAGTGATGTATTTGCCCACTCCCCCAGCTTCCTATGTTTAAGACAATTCCAGTTTCCTAATAAAGAACAGTGGAAGAACATTCTTGTTTATTAATATTTAAAGGCATCTCTGATATTTTCACTGGATTGACTATAAAAGTGTGACTACTAGGTGAAAAATTTTTTTATTAATATTATGAATGGATTATTATATACTTATTGGTCATTTGTACTTTTTACTTTGAGAATTCTTGTGGTATCTGTCTTCTGTTCTACTAGGGCAATACAGTTCTTACTGAATTATCACAACTTTTTCTTGTTTGTTTTAAGGCCATCAATTATGTATGTAATTCAAAAATGTTCCCAGTTCATGGTTTTCCATTTAATTAGGTTTACAAATTTAATTAGATTCACAAATTTTTTTTTGTTTTCTCAATTCAGATTTCCATTATAATTGATCCCATTGCAGTTTTTTAAAAGAACAACTTTATTGGGATGCTTTGCATATTGTATAATTCATCCATCTAAAATGTATAGTTATGTGTTTTTTAGCATTTTCACAGGGTTGTGCAACCATTGCCACAGTCTAATTTTAGAACATTTTAATCTCTCTTAAAAAAATCCATTTGCATTAGCAATTACTCCACATCCCTCCCTCTCCAAGTCCCCTCCAGCCCCACAGCCCTAAGCAAACACCACTCTGTTTTTTTCCTCTATGAATTTGCCTGTTTGGGGATTTTGTATAAATAGAATTATACAATATATGGTCTTTTGTGACTGGCTTTTTTATATGCATGCATATGCTGCATGTTTTAGTCCATTTTTTAGTTGATGGACGTCTGAGTTATTTCCACTTTTTGGCTATTATGAATAATGCTGCTATGAACATGTGTATCCTTTTTTGTGGGAGTGTGTCTTTTCCGCCTTTTTCAGGGGTATATACCAGGGAGTGAAATTGCTGAAATTATATGATAACTCTGTTTAACCTTTTGAAGTACTGCCAAATTGTTTTCCAACATGACCGCACCATTTTGGATTCCTGGTTTCAGAGTATAAGGTTTCCAGTTTCTCCAAATCCTTGGTAACTCTTGTTATTGTCTGTCTGTTACCTATTATCTTGGCTATAATCAAAGAGAAAGATAACTTTGTAGTACATGTGAATTAGTGTCTTATTATAGTTTTATTAAGCTTTAAGAATTCTTTGTATATTCAAAATACAAATTATGCAATATGCAAATATTTTCTTCCATTTTGTGCTCTTGATACTATTGTTTTATAAACACAGAAGTTTCAAATTTTAATGTAGACCAGTTAAATCATTATTTTGCCACTACTCTTTTGATGTTGTATCCAGGAAACTATTGCCTACTCAAAGGTCATAAAGATTCATGCCTATGTTTCCTCTTAAGAGTTTTATAGTTTTAACTCTTATATTTAGGTCTAGGCTCCTTTTTGAGTCTGATTTTTGTGAATGGTGTGAGGTAGGGGTTGTCTTCATTTTTTCACATGATGAAGGATATCCAGTTGTCCCAGCACCATTTATTGACAAATGAACTCTTTTCCCACTGAATGAATTTTGAGTCCCAGCCACTGTCGTGCCCACACCAGCCCTTCTGTTGCACTTCCTCTTTTCTTGTTCTTTTCCCTGTGTCCTAGGTCACAACTTTCTCTTCTCAGGTTGACCCCAGCTGTGACCCCAACAGAAGAACACCTGTTGCTTCATCCAGTTTTCCTTTATGTCTCTCCTTTTCCCTTTGTAAGAGGAAACTTCTTTCCAAAAACCTGGTAGCAATGTGCTTCCTCCTTTCTCTGCACCACGTTTGATGGCATTTCTCCACCCTGACAGTTTTTTAACTCTTGGTCTTTGTTTCGCCTTGGAAGCCTTGGAAACAGGATCTAATCACTTCCTTCAAACAGTCACCCCGGTGATGGGTGCTGGTATGTATCTAGTAAAATGAATTGAATTGAAGTAGTCTGTTTTCATAAGCTCCATGTAATGGACACGTAAGCAATTTCAATGTCATAGTACCTTACATTTGTAAAGTTGGGAACATACCTTTCCCCATATCTGAGAGAACTAGTACTTAATTAAGGTCCTACCTCTCTCAGGATTTTGCTATCAGGAGCACGCTTTAAGTTGGGTTGTCAGCAGCCTTCTCATCCCTCCTTTTCTCAAGCTTCCAGCGTTTTTGTTTTTGTTTTTTTCCCCTTGCTGTGTGTTTCCTACCACCCTGAGTTAATGATGACTGGAGGTTTTATCCAGTGACATGTACGGCAATGTCAGCTGCACCACTAACTGTGCTGTCAGATGGCGAGGAGAACAGACCCGGCGCCATGCTCTGACATGAGGGTGTTTACCTCAAGAAAATAGAGTCAGGTGCAGTGGTGGTGGGAATCTCTTCTTTTTGATCATTTTTGATTCACAGAGAAACTCAGATATCACAGAAGCTATTGCATCCATGTCTGACATTAATGAATGCTAGTGTGAGGTTGAAACTGACAGGAAGGAAGCACTGGCGTTCCGGCCTGAGTCCTCAGATTTGTAGCGAAGCCAGCCTCTGGTTGGGTCAGCAGGAGGGGCTGGTGGGGTTCCAGGCAGAGGCGTAAAGGTGCACAAATCCTGGAGTTCAGAAGAGAAAGTGGGCACAGGATGGTGATCTCTAGAAGAGCAGTCAGCAGGAGCTGGAGTGTCCTACAAAAGGAAGACCGGGGCCATTGGGAAAAATTTTGCTATTTGGGCCTGGAGCGTTGAAACCAGTAAGTTTTGTCTTTGGGGAGTTATCTAGAGTCACTACTAACAGTTACAGTGGAACCCTTCTCTGAGCACAGGTTCTGAGAAATAAAATTTAGGAAACTCTTCCAGGAAGATGTGATTTTCTTGTCACTTCTGTTACCAAAGGCCTCCTTTATTGACCAGAGGTCCTAAGTAGCAGTTAAGGAGCCCTCCTTTTTTTTTTTTTTTTTTTAAAAAAATGAAGTTAATAAGAGGAGTTTTAAATTCACTTCAAAACTGAATGGAAGGTACAGAGATTTCCCGTTTACCCCTGTCCCCAAATGTTCATAGCCTCCCTGGTGTCAGCATCACCTACTAGAGGGTACATTTGTTAAGGCTGATGCTTCTGCATTGATTCATCTTTATCACCCAAAGTCCAAAGTTTATGTTACAGTGTTAGATATTCTCTTAGTTTGGACAAATGTCTAATGACATGAATCCATCGTGGTATCATACAGGGTATTTTCACTGCCCTAAAAATCCTCTGTGCTTTTTACCTAGTTGTCCCTCCCTCCCCCATCCCATCTCAAATCCCTGATCTTTTTACTATTTGCATAGTTTTGCCTTTCCCAGAATGTCATGTAGTTGAAATTATACAGTGTATAGCTTTTTCAGATTCAGTTCAGTTGCTCAATTGTGGCTGACTCTTTGTGACCCCATGGACTGCAGCACGCCAGGCTTCCCTGTCCATCACCTATTGGAGCTTACTCAAACTCAGGTCCATTGAGTTGGTGATGCCATCCAACCATCTCATTCTCTGTCATCCCCTTCTCCTCCTGCCTTCAGTTTTTCCCAGCAGCAGGGTCTTTTCCAATGAGTCAGTTTGTCGCATCAGGTGGTCAAAGTATTGGAGATTCAACTTCAGCATCAGGCCTTCCAGTGAATATTCAGGATTGGCTTCCTTTAGGATGGACTGGTTGGATCTCCTTGCAGTTCAAGGGACTCTCAAGAATCTTCTCCAACACCACAGCTCAAAAGCATCAACTCTTTGGTGCTCAGCTTTCTTTATAGTCCAACTCTCACATCCATACATGACTACTAGAAAAACCATAGCCTTGACTAGATCAACCTTTGTTGGCAAAGTAATGTCTCTGCTTTTTAATATGCTGTCTAGGTTGGTCATAGCTTTTCTTCCAGATTTTTCAGATTGGCTTTTTCATTTAGTAATAGGCATTTTAGTTTCCTTCACATCTTTTCATGTTTTGGTAGCTTTTTAATACTGAATAATTCTCCATTGTCTGGAGTGTACCATGGTTATTTATTCATTCACCTACTGAAGTACGTCTTAGTTGCTATGAGGTTTTGGCAGTTATGAATAAAGTTGCTGTGAACATCTGTGTGCGGGGTTTTGTGTGGACATAAGTTTTCAAGTCCTTTAGGTAATACCAAGGAGCATGATTGCTGAATTGTATGGTAAGAATGTTTGTTTTCTAAGAAACCCACTAACTAACTATCTTCTGAAATTGCTGTACCCATTTTGTATTCCTCCAAGCAATGGATGAGAGTTCTTGTGGCTCCACAACTTGCTAGCATTTGGTGTTCTTAGTGTTTTAGATTTTGACCTTTCTAATAGTTGTTGGGTGGTGCCTTATTGTTTTAATTGGCATTTTCGTGGAGCATCTTTTTGTGTGTTTATTTGCCATCTGTATATCTTTTCTGGTGAGTTAGTTATTGGTTAAGATTTGGTCCATTTTAAAAATTGAGTTTTCTTATTGCTGGGTTTTAAGAGTTCTTTGAGTTTTGAGAGTTCTTCTGGGTAACAGTGCTTTATCAGATATATCTTTTGCAAATATTTTCGCACTGTCTGTGGCTAATCCTCTCATTCTCTTGACGTTGTCTTCTCAGAGCAGAAGTTTTTAGTTTTAATGAAATCTAGCCTGTCAGTAATTTCTCCCATGAATTGTGCCTTTGGTGTATTATATCTGAAATGTCCTTGCTATACTCAAGATCATATAGGTTTTCTTTTATTTTATCTTCTGGAAGTTCTATAGTTTTGTTTTAGGTCTATGATCCGTTTTTAGTTAAAATTTGGGGAATGGCATAAGGTTTGTGTCTAGACTCATTTTTTTGCATGTGAATGTACACTCATTCCAGTACCATTTGTTGAAAAGAGACTTTGCTCCATTGTATTGCCTTTGTTCCTTTGTTAATGATCAGTTGACTGTATTTATATGGATCTATTTCTGGGCTGTCTGTTATGTTCCATTGATCTATTTGTCTATTTTTTTGCCAATACCACACTGTCTTGATTACTTTAGCTTTATCATAAGTGTTGAAGTCCAGTAGAATAACTTTGTTCTACTCTTTCAATGTTATATTGGGTAGTCTTGGTATTTTTTGCCTTTCTGTATAGACTTTAGAATCAGTTTGTCAGTATTCACTGAATAACTTGATAGGACATTGATTGAGATTATATTGAATCTATTGATCAAGTTGGGAAGAGCTGACATCTTGACAGTATTCAGTCTTCCCATCCATGAACATGGAACATCTCTACTTTTTGTTAGGTCTTTGATTTCTTTCTTCTCCCTTTTGTAGCTTTCTTCACATAGATCCTATATGTATTTTGTTACTTATACCTAAATATTTCACTTTTAAAGGAATGCTAATGCGAATGGTATCCTATTTTAAATTTCAAATTCCACTTGTTTATTGCTGGCATATAGAAAGTTGATTGACTTATGTATGTTAATCTTATATCTTAGAACTTTGCTATAATCCCTTGTGTCCATGAATTTTTGATCAGTTCTTTCAGATTTCTTACATAGTCATGTCATTTGCAAAAAAAGACAGTTTTATTTCTTCCTTCCCAATCTGTAGACCTGTTTTCTTTTTCTGCCTAATTGCATTAGCTTCGACTTCTAGTACAATGTTGAAAAGGAATAGAGATATTCTTATCTTGTTCCTGTTTTTGTTTCCGCCATTAGCGGAAACCATTAGTGTTGTATTAGCTTTAAAGTTTCTACAGACGTTCTTTGACAAGTTGAGGAAGTTCCCCACTATTCCTAGTTTTCTGAGAGTTTTTAATCAAGAACAGATGTTAGACTTTGTCATATGTGTATTCTGTATCTATTGATATAACCATATGATTTTGCTTTTTAGCTAATTAATGTGATAGACTACATTAATTGATTTCCTAATATTGAACCAGCCTTGCAGACCTGGGGTAAGTCCCACTTGCTCACGATGTATAATTTTTTTTTAATACGTTCTTAGATTCAGTTTGCTAGTATTTTGTCAAGGATTTTCCATCTATGCTCATGAGAGATACTGTTCTGTAGACTCCTTGTAATGTTTTTGTTTGGTTTCGGTATTAGAGTCATGTTGGCTTCACAGAATATGTTAGGAAGTATTCCTTCTGCTTCTGTCTTCTGAAAGAGAATTAGTCTAATTTCTTCCTTAAATGTTTAGTAGAATCTACCACTGAGTCTGTCTGGTCTTGGTGCTCTCAGTTTTGGAAAATTATCAATGTTAATTATTTATTCAGCTTCTTTAATAGATATAGGCCTACTCAGATTGAGTTCACTTTCAGAAAAGCCTGAGAGAATAAGTTATCCACCATAAGTTAGGGATTTGGGAGTCTCTGGTTTTAGCTAACTGAGTTGTTAATGATCCTAATATGTGCAAGACTCCATCCACCCCAGTCTTGGGCAGGTTGAGACTGTGTTAATCTCCCACTTGGTTTGTTTGGTTAAATTATAGGTGTTTCTTCATAGGTGATGGGCATAATAATGGTGTTTCTCTTATAGGGTAAATGAAACTGCGATGTAGACTGTAAAGTGTAGGGCCTGACACACAAACTCTCCTTTGGTGCTTGCTGTTTCACTGTGACTGTCTGCCTTAGAGCCCATCTTCAGCTTCCTTCACCAGTGGCCGATTCTCACAGTATCCTCCTCTTGATTCCTTATCTTCAGCCATATGCTTTCCACTGGAATTTCACCCTGAGGTCTTTATGCTTCTGGCCAGCATATGTCTTCGTGATGTGCAGCGGGCTTTGTTCCCTGTGAATGGGACATGAAAGCTGCATAACACAATGATCGACCGACTGTCTGGATTCCAGTTCCAGCTCTGCCATCAACTCCTTGTGTTATTCATCATCTTTTGGTTTGCACGTGATTCGTGTGAAGTAATTAAAATTATGTCTGCAAAATTACACTATAAAGGAAGCCAACTCTTAGAACTAGTGATAAAAGTTCGAAGGTTTAAGAAAGTGTTAGTTCTTAACAGATAAAGAAGACAGATAAAGAAAGAAGGTCAGATTCCTGGTGGTGCCTTGCCTCAATAATCTGTGAAGTTCCTACGAGCTCTTCATGGATGTGAGAAGTAGTGGTTCGTGAAGCTGACAGAGAGTAACTGCTCCAGTTGGTTCAGTGTGTTCACCAGACAGTAAGAAAATTGAGCAGACGACGAATATTGTCTGAAGCTGAGTGTGAAAACAGGGTTACGAAGTTGCCCCTTACACAGGTAAATGAAAAAGTCACAATGTCATGCAGAAACCTTTGCATCAGGTTGCCCTTAAGCATCCCTTAAATTGATCATAAATTCCACATGCAGACACAGCATCTTTGGATGGTACCACCATTTTTCTTCTGTCTTGGCAGATTGTTAGAGGGTTTTTTGGGGGGTAAGCACCAGGTGAAGTAGAAAGTTTGTACTTGGGACTGCATTGTATCAGAAATACCTACTTTATACACCAGAATCCCACTATGTGAGAAGCCCATATGGGCTGAGGGAGCAGCATATGTGTGTCTCTTTTCCTCCAGAACCACGTCCCTCATCTTGCAGAGCACATGTAGTTGAATGCAAATAAGGTGATTGTGCCCAGGTCACAACTCTGCTGTAACTCAGAGGAGAGTGGCATCTGAGAATGAAGGAAGTGTATGGACACTTCTGTCTTGTGCATTTTGATGTTTTACAAGTTCTCTGGATGTTGGCAGTCTTCAGTAATTAAAATATATACCTGTTGTACACATCCTAGAGTCTAGCGTTAATATTTTATATGTAAGTTAGAGGTCCTAAGGTGAGTTGTACAGGCTAGGAATCTCCTGCTGTGTCAGCCAAATAATGATTGTCAACTTTGAGCTCTTTAGTAAAGACTCAATAGAGATTTCCTATATTAAAGATAGTTTTATTTTTCTAAAATAATTTATTCAGTTCAGTTTAGTTGCTCAGTCGTGTCTGACTCTTTATGACCCCATGAATCATAGCACGCCAGGCCTCCCAGTCCATTATCAACTCCCAGAATTTACCCAAACTCATGTCCATCAGGTTGGTGATGCCATCCAGCCATCTCATCGTCTGTCGTCCCCTGCTCCTCCTGCCCCCAATCCTTCCCAACATCAGGGTCTTTTCCAGTGAGTCAACTTGTCACATGAGGTGGCCAAAGTATTGGAGTTTCAGCTTCAACATCAGTCCTTCCAATAAACACCCAGGACTGATCTCCTTTAGGATGGACTGGTTGGATCTTCTTGCAGTCCAAGGAACTCTCAAGAGTCGTCTCCAACACCACAGTTCAAAAGCATCAACTCTTTGGTGTTCAGCTTTCTTCACAGTCCAACTCTCACATCCATGCATGACTACTGAAAAAACCATAGCCTTGACTAGACAGACCTTTGTTGGCAAAGTAATGTCTCTGCTTTTTAATATGCTGTTTAGGTTGGTCATAACTTTCCTTCCAAAGAGTAAGTGTCTTTTAATTTCATGGCTGCAATCACCATCTACAGTGATTTTGGAGCCCAAAAAAGTAAAATCTGATACTGTTTCCACTGTTTCCCCATCTATTTCGCATGAAGTGATAGGACCAGATGCCATGATATTAGTTTTCTGAATGTTGAGCTTAAAGCCAACTTTTCACTCTCCTCTTTCACTTTCATCAAGAAGCTTTTTAGTTCTTCTTCACTTTTTGTCATAAGGGTGGTGTCATCTGCACATCTGAGGTTATTGATATTTCTCCCAGCAGTCTTGATTCCAGCTTGTGCTTCTTCCAGCCCAGCATTTCTCATGATGTACTCTGCATATAAGTTAAATAAGCAGGGTGACAATATATAGCCTTGACGTACTACTTTTCCTATTTGGGACCAGTCTTTTGTTCCATGTCCAGTTCTGACTATTGCTTCCTGACCTGCATACAGGTTTCTCGAGAGACAGGTCAGATGGTCTGGTATTCCCATCTCTTTTAGAATTTTCCATAGTTTATTTACTACCCCCCCATTTCTATAGTTCCTATTAGAGCCAGATGTGTCTACTTCTAAGATTCAAATGAATGTGTGTGTATTTATACATATACACACATATATTTACACACATTAAAATATGAGTGTATGCATGTGAAAGATTTGCAGAGTCCATGATTTGTTAGTTTGGTTTTTTGCTTGTTTTAGAAGTTGTGTGGTTTAAGCAGGTCTTATCTGCGTTAGATAAGTTTAAACTTTTGTACACACCCCCTTTTCCCTCACCGCCTTCTAGATGGAGGAATTCTACCCAAGCTATGCAGTATTGTTGGAAATTTCTGGTCCTAAGACAGACAGACCTGGGTTTAAGTCCTGAGTCCTTGTTCTCAGTAGCTCTGTGTCCTTGGAAATTACTTCACAACGCCTCTCATCTGGGAATGAGAATAAATTATCTACTGTATTGATCTTTGAAAGAATAGAGGGAATGTTTGGCAAGTACCTGGCTCCTGAAATCCCCACAAGAAATGCTGCTGCTGCTCCTGACTTCGAAAAGCAGGTGATCTGCCCCTTCTCTCCCACTTCTTCTTTGGTGACTTTAGTCTGGTTCTCTGGCATGGACCACCAGGGAAGGGTCTGCTGCTTCAGCACAGGGACCTCTGAGGCCTGGTTGTCGGTACTGATTTGGGTATGGCTTTCTGGAGGAGCTGGACCCACCATGGCCTCCATGGAAGGGTCTCCTTGGATGTTTCACCGGACTCCGTCTCCTGACATCTGTGTTGCTCCTGACCAAGGGCCTTGTTTGTTTATTCTTGGTCCTGTTGTAGCTCTTATCGAAAGTGATAAAGATCAACCTGTAAGAATGCAAGTGACTGTGTTTTGGGGGAGTGTGGAAGAAGCCATTGCTAAAGATGTTGGGGGTGAGAGTATGGAAACTACCCAGCATCCGTATATTGTCTTGGGGTGCCTCAGAATGGCCACCTGAGTTCTACAAGACTCCCGGTCAGGAAGAAACCAAGTCTTAGGCCAGGCCAAGGCAGCGCATGTTAAACAGTCTCTGAGGACTTGATTTTTCCTCGGCATTAGGTTTTACTGCATATTTTTCTTAAGTTTGTGGTGTTTCAGTAAGCAGTTGAGGAATAATAAGTCCTTTTAAGGCAGGAATAATTCAACCATAGCTTGATACCTGCCAGTCACTGTGACTGAGTCATACTATTGCTTGTAGATTTCTCCATGATACCCAGAAAGGAACAAAGAAAGATGGGGTGAGTCCCACATGTTTCCCCTAAAATAAGAAAGGAACATCCTAGCAGAGTGCTTAAAATAATCACGTTTTAATTTGCATAATTTACACCTTTTCATAATTTTTTTTGTGGTTACCAGTCATGTTTCTTCCTTTCACACTGAAAAATCTTAGCCTGTTTGCCCTGTAGCCTTTAAAAACAGCCCCCTTTTACATACTGGAGCTCTTCTGAGCTCCCTCTCCCCAGGTCTTCTGGACTTGCTGGCTGCCAAGTTGGCAAGAGATTTTTCCAGGCTTCCATCTAAAGAAGACTCTGTGGTGTGGATGGCACTTTTTTTGGTGTTAGCCTTAATTTTTCCAAATGGCCTCAGAGGCACTCTGAGTTACTGCCATCTTTCCTTTACTCAATGATTTCATGAGGTTCCATGAACTTCGGTTTTGTTCGGATTTACTGTTGGACTCTGTGCGAGAGATGAGGTAGATAGAAATGTAAGGCCATAAGCTTTGGGGGCCTTCCAACTGAGTGAGAGGCTCAATGACCTTAAGACACTGGTGTCTGCAAAGTGCTGTGGCCACATGGAGGAGACCAAGAATCTGGAGGTGCTGGCAAGGCTCCAAGTACGGGTGACATTGTAGGGTGCTCTTCAAACATGAGTTAGGGGTTGTGTGGCATACAGGGCTTGGGTTTGTGGGAAGGCTACCCGCTAGGGAAAGAAGAGCCTCCCATGAAGCCTGGACTGACCCTCAGTGGCTGGTCCCACATGGCCTTAGAGGGGCAGGTTGCACTCCAGACAAGGATGGAGATATGGTGGGCGGGGGTGCAGGGAGGATTTGATTCTTCTGGCAGTGGTGTCTTATTCTTTTGACCTTTTTTTTAATTGGAGGATAATTTACAATATTGTGTTGGTTTCTGCCATATATCAGCGTGAATCAGCCATAGGGGGGTGTGTGTGTGTGTGTGTGTGTGTGTGTGTGTGTGTGTGTGTGTGTGTGTGTGTGTGTGTGTGTATGGTGTATATGATGCGTCTCCATTGCTGCCCTGCAAATAGGTTCATCAGTGTCATCTTTCCAGATTCCATACGCATGCATTAATAAGGATCGGGACTTCCCAGGTGGTCCAGTGGTTAAGAATCTGCCTTCCAGTGCAAGGGATGCTGATTTGATCCTGAGTTGGGGAACTAAGATCCCACATCCCATGGGGAAAACCCTCGTGCTGCAGCTAGAGAAAGCCCATATACCACAGCTAAGAGCCCACACTGCAATGAAGACCCAGTGCACCCAATAAATAAATAAAGTAGAGGTATCAAATAATAGATTTTGGTTGGGATAGTGAGTAATTATTTTGTTCAGGCCATCGTGGTGTAGAGGAGACTGGTTGGGAGATGACTGACTCAAAGGATGTGTAGTGGCTGAAACTGGCAGTGACGGAGGAGGAGGTCCATTTGAGAAAATTGTAGGAAAAGGAGTCTATAGAGAAGGAAGAAAAGTACAAAATGGTCCAGGGCCAGCACTAGTGAGCCCTTTTCATATCATGGTACATGCAGGAGATATTTCTCCAGCCATGAGGTAAGTGGACTGTCCCTTGGAGTACTGCCCCAAACTGCCCTGTAGTCAGAGAGCCAGGGGATCCACATTTCAGCACATCCTGTAACGAATTCTTTCCACTGCAATTGGGAAGCTTGCCTGGGTTGCTAAGATAGATCTAGAGTAAAAAAAAAAATATTGTTGCACCCGTGGCTTTATTTACATTTTCTTCATATTTAATTGTTATGGGGTCTCCAAGGGAGTCATTATTCTCATATTTTAGGTAAGGCTCTGACAGGTGGAATTTCAACCCCAGTCCTGGGATTCCTAGTCATGCTATTTCCGTTGCTGCCACAGGCATAGGTGCTGGTGTAATTAACTGCAGTGTGGAATGCAGAAGCAGGCTGGCCAGTGGGGTGTGACTTCGAATATCTCAAAGCTTGTGTGTTCTGGGAAGAGTCTGGCTTGTGAGGAGCGCCAGGGAGTTGGAAATGCAGAGCCTGAGCTCAGACTGCTGGCCTCCGGGGAGGAGGAAGGATCTCAAGACATGGCATCTGTGGCAGATGCTGGGAAGTTCAGATATGATAAGGAATGACAAGTGTCTGTCAGCTTTTGGAAATAGGGTAATTGACGACAGAGCGGAATCAACAGGCTCTGTTAAAGGCCAGATAGCAAGTATTTTAGGCTTTGAGGGCCATATGGTCTGTATTGTAACCACTCACCTCTCACTATAGCACAACTCAGCCATAGGCAGTCCTTTCATGAATAGTCATGGCCATGTTCCAACAACATTTTATTTATAAAAGCATGCAATGGGTCAGATTTAGTCCCAAACCACAGTTTGCCAACCGGACTTTTGCCTTAGAGGAAAGGAAGGGCAGAATGGAAGCTTAGTATTTATTCAGTACTCACTATGTACTCGACCGTTGGTAAACATTTTTAACCCTGAAGTGTAGGCACCGATCCCACTTAGAGTTGATAGAAAGACCCAAGGGGTTTAGATAACTTGCCAGAAGGTTGCATAGCTCCTTAATGACTAGCTGGAGCTTGCACTTGAGTCAGCCTGAGTACAAAGCCCAGGTCATCTCCACTTCACTTAGTTGCTGCCCAGAACCAGCAGCCTATGTTAGATCCCTCTCAAAAGGTACCCTTAGCACAGAAGCCACCAAGCTCTGTATGCTTACTAATGTCCTTCACTTGACCTTCGGGGAAGCAGTGCTTTTCTGCTTCCCCTTTGCATTAGATGGCTAGGGCTGCCATAAAAAGTACCACAGAGTGGGTCGCTTGAACAACAGAAATTAATTTTCTCAGGTCTGAAGGCTGTAAGTCTGAGATCAAAGTGCTGGCAGGTTTGGTTTCTCCTGCAGCTTCTGTCCTTGGCTCCCAGATGGCCAGTTCCTCCCTGTGTCCTCTTTCCTGTGTGTGCACCCCTGGCGTGTCTTTGTCCACATTTCCTCTTGTAAGGACAGCACTCAGATTGAATTAGGGTCTTCCTCAGCAGCCTCATTTTACCTTAATCACCTCTCTAAATGTTCGATCTCCAAGTACAGTCACATGCTGGAGTACATTGGGATTCACCATATGCAATTTGGGGAAACACCCTTCAGGCTGTTAACTACTCTGCTCCTCTTTGGTGGATGTCAAGGGATTGTTGGGAACACAGCCTAAGTTACTTAATACAGAAGCTGAAGGCATTCTCCTGTGTATGAAGGCTTCTCTTAGTTACCATTTGAGCCTTAGGAAAAAAAGTTTATTAAAAAAATTATTTTGCTATCATTTTTGATTTATAGAAAAGTTGTAAAGCTAATCCAGAGTTCCTGTATACCACTGCATGCCCACTTTCTTTTATCATTAGCATGGTATATTATATAGTATGATATATTGTCATAGCTAATGATCTCGTGAAAGTGTCAGTCACTCAGTCATGTCTGACTCTTTGCGACCCCATGGAGTATAGCCCTCTAGGCTCCTCCGTCCATGGACTTCTCCAGGCAAGATGACTGGCGTGGGTTGCCATTTCCTTCTGCAGGGGATCTTCCTGACCCAGGGATCGAACCCAGGTCCTCCTGCATTGCAGGCAGATTGTTTACCATTTGATCCACCTCTCATACTTATATATTATTAGTAGTAGGTTTCTTTGGGCTGTGCTGGTCTTCCTTGCTGCACTTGGACTTCCTCTAGTTGCGGGAGTGGGGTCTCCTCTGATTGTGACGTGATGGCTTCTCACTGCTGCGGACGTGGGCTCTAGGCGCTCGGGCTTCAGGAGCTGTGGCACATGGGCTCAGGATTGTGTCATGCAGGCTTAGTTGCCCCACAGCACGTGGGATCTTCCCAGACCAAGGATTGAACCCGTGTCCCCTGCTTGGCAGCTGGATTCTTAACCACTGGACCGCCGGGGAAGTCCCTGACACATCCTTATTAACTGAAGTCTCTACTTCATGTATTCTTAGTTTATAACTAACATCCAGGATCTTGTGCAGGGATACCGTATGACATTTATCACGTCTCCTTAGGCTCCGTTGGCTCTGACGGTTTCCCAGACGTTCCTTGGTTTTGATGACCGTGGCAGTTCTGAGCCTACTGTTCCTAGGTTTTGTAGGATGCCCTTCTTTGGGGATTTGTCTGATGCGTCTCATGATTAGACTGAAGTTACTGGGTTTGAGGGAGGAGGACCAGAGGTAAAGTGCCTTCTCATCGTGTTGTGTTGACATTTCAACATGACTCAGCAGGGTTTTCGTTAACTTTGGTCACCTGGCCAGGGCAGTGGTGGCCAGGTTTCTCCACAGTCAAATTACTTTTCTTGCGCCCTTCTCCATGCGCTACCCTCTGGAAGGAAGTTGCTGTGTGAGCCTTCCACGAAGGGTGGGGAGTTAGGCTCCCCTCTTTGTGAGTGGAATACTAACATAAATTATTTGGAATTTTTCTGCCTGGGCGGTCTCTCCCTCACTTACTTGTTTATATCAGTATAGATTCACGGGTAGATGACATTCGGTGTTGCACTGGGAGGCACCTTACTCAGGCACTCAGACCTTCTGCCACGCATGTTGCCTCGGTTGGCTGTTAGACTGGTCAGGCTTTGCCAAGCGAAAGTGTCAGAATGCTGTTGGGTCCAGCTTAAAATGGGGGCAGAGTTGCCGCCTGAGCGGTTTTAATTTCTCCATATAGACTGTTAACCATATGTGTGTTACCTGAAACCTTAAAAACTTTTTCTCATAGACTTCAAGCTCCTACCTCCTAAGTTTGTTTCTTGCTGGTGAAGAAACACCCTTCTGAATTTTGTCTGAAATTAGCATTGAAGTAGCGCCACCGTGTGGTAAATGCGGAAGGATTCCTGTGTTCTAGAAACAATTCTGTTTCTTGCCTGATACCTAGTAGCAGAAGTACTTTAGGGGTTTCCCAGGTTGCGCTAGTGGTAAAGAATTTGCCTGTCAGTGCAGGAGTCAGGAAGCGCGGGTTTGATCCCTGGGTTGGGACGATCCCCTGGAGGAATTGGCAACCCATGCCAGTATTCTTGCCTGGGAAATCCCATAGACAGAGGAGCCTGGAGGGCTACAGTCCCCTGGGTCACAAAGAGTCGGACATGACTTGAGTACGCGCATGCACACACATACACAAAGTACTTTAAGAATAAAATATTTAAGTTCTTTAAAAAAGAGGCTGCTTTCTGACTTTGTCTTTGTACATGATTGGGTTTACATAAAAAGTGAACACTTAAAAGTTAAAATTTCTAGTAGCTATTATTATTTTGGGGCATACTATTAACTTTTAATTTGTATCTTAAAGTAAACTTCCCCCCCCAGTTATTCAAAATTAATATGAATTAATTTATATTGATTAACGTGCATATTGCATGTTGAGGTATAAATGTGCAACAGCTTGAAACTCTGAACTTCTGGAGCTTTTATCTTTGACTTGAGGCAGGTTAGGGACTTGTTGCATTCTTCTTTGGCCAAATGTTTTAGGAATTTCGAGGCTATATGGAAGGTGGCCCAGGGACTCTGAGATTGTACCCCATGATGAGCGGGAATGTGGGTGGGACCAGTAGATCTCTGCCTCCTAGAATGTTCGAATGTTCACATCCATAGGAGTCGTCTTTGGAATAGGGGCAGGGGGAGGGTTAGTGGGATAATTTAGCATGGCCTGTGGTATTCTTGGGTAACGCTTGGCAAGTGCTAATCTGGAGATTAGTGTGACAGCCTGTTAGAGTTGGTTCTAAAGAAAATCAACAGTCACTCTTTTTATTGTATTAAATCAGTATGTCATAGGAATTCCAAATTTAATGTTGAACAGGTTTTGAGAGTGAGGTGAAATTGTCGTTGCTGATGGACAGGAAAATAGATACAGAATTGGATGTAACTGAATTCATGTAGAAGCCTTTCCCTCTGCTGTGTCCTGAACCCAAGACACTAACTAGTAGGAAGATGAACGTTGGAGCGGAGAGGGCTGTGACTGTCTCCGCCATTATCGGGGGTGGCAGCTCTGTCGGGAGGGGAGGAACTCTGCTTGTGACTCTTCATCTGGCTCCTCGGCAGTGATGTCGTGGGTTACCTATGTCATCTGTGAGTGCAACTTGTCCTGGGCAAACTTGAAAGAGATAATAGCTGAGCCTTCAAATATCACTTAGCTGCTGCCCTCTTAGGTTCCTGATGTTTTCAAGAGGTATTTCAGATAATGGGAACCACGTGCATTCATGTGTGAGCTCCTCAGCACAGAGGTCAGAGAAGGACATTTGCCTCAAGCTCAGAAACCTCGCCTGTCCTGGCTCTCAGGGACTGTTAGAGGCCACTCATGTGTGGCCTGACATATCAGCCTCTGACCATGTGTACACAGCAAGATGGCAGGCTGCTCCTGACCTCAGATATAGGGTCTCAGAGCAGAGTGTCTCCTCTGTACAGATGTCAGGAATGTGGAAGAGTTCCCTGCGGATCCAGACAGGTATAACAACAATGACAATGAGGACTGTGGTGGCACATGGAAGGTTCTAGAATTCAACTGGGGAATCAGAAATGAATGATAGCTCGCTTTGTTGGCCAGCTGGGGGCTGTGGGTGGCTTGTGGTGGACTTGGAGTTAAGGGAATTCTTTTTTCTCTTTCTCTCTCTCTCTCTCTTTCCTTCCTTCCATCTTGAATTCCTTCCAGTGAGCATTTTGAAAGTGAGAGATTGACTATACACTGGAGAGCCCATTGCTAAGCAAGCCTTTTGATGTCTGAGAACAGCACTTTGTGTATAGATGATGAAAGTTTCAAATTACTGTTCAATATAGTGTAGTTAATAATTTTAAACATGGCTTTTCATAGCCTTTAAATTCAACTTATAAATCTTATGTTTATAATCTAATTTAAAACCATACATATAAAACAGCTTATATAACTCAATATCAAAAAAATCAACCCAGTAAAAAATGGGCAGAAGACCTGAAAAGATATTTTCCCAAAGAAGATATACAGATGGCCAACAGGCACATGAAAAGATGCTCAACATCACTAATTATTAGACTAATGCAAATCAAACCCACAATGTGGTATTGTCACCTGTCAGAATGGCTATCATCAAAAACTCTGCAAATAATAAATGCTGGAGAGGGTGTGAAGAAAAGGGAACCTTCATACATTGTTAGTGGGAATGTAAATTGGTGCAGACACTATGGAAAACAGTATGAAAGTTCCTTACAAAACTAAAAATAGAACTACCATATGATCCAGTAATTCCACTCCTGGGCATATATACCTGGAAAAAGCAAAAACTTCAATTTGAAAAGGTACATGCACCCTAATGTTCACAGCAGCACTATTTACGATAGCCAAGACATGGAAACAACCAATTACCTACCAAGAGATGATTGGCTTAAGAAGATGTCTCACACACCCACACTGGAATATTACTCAGCCATAGAAAAGAATGAAATATGACCATCTGCAGAAATGTGGATGGATCTAGAGAATATTATGCTTAGTGAAATGTCAGAGAAAGATAAATACTGTGTTGTATCACATGTGGAATCTTAGTAACACAAATGAATCTATATACAAGACAAAAACAGACTGACAGGCATAGAAAACAAACTTATGGTTACTGCACAGGAAGGGAGTGAGGAGGAGGGGTAAAGGAGGGATAAATTAAATTACGGGACACAAACTACAATACATAAAAATAGATCAGCAACAAAGATTTAATGTATACCCAGGAACTATATTCTATCCCTGGTGGCTAAGACAATAAAGGCTGCCTGTTGTGCAGAAGACATGGGTTTGATCCCTGGGTTGGGAAGATCCTCTAGAGAAGGAAATGGCAACCCACTGCAATATTTTTGCCTGGAAAATCCCATGGACGGCCCATGGGGTCGCAAAAGAGATGGACATAATAACCTAAAATGGAATACAGTTGACAAAAATACCTGAATTACTATGCTATACACCTGAAACAAGCATGGTATTATAAATCAGCTGTACTCAAATTTAAAAAGTAATAACAATAAAAAATATATTAAAAAAGTAAATTTGACATTACAACTGAAAATTACCTATTTCAAATAGTAATCACAAAGTTAGATACTCTGATATGCCACACTTTTAAAACATTAAAAATTTTCAACTAGACATTTTCCCTGATGATGCCCAGTGGTGCAAACTTAACAGTAATGCAATTGTACTGATATTTTGAGTTTGGCATTTTTTAAGTCTTCATTTAATTCTCAACCTTACTCAGATTGCAGGACATCCAATATAATGGATCGACTGGGGCAAGGCGAAGCTGGGGCCAAGACCTCATGATCCCAGTATGTCACTGTATATTAGGATTAAGTTTGACTTCAAGAAAAAAAATAGAATACCTAATAGCTTAAACAAAATAAAAGTGTATTTCTCTCGCTAGTTAACTGTCCAGAGGGACGTGGCACCGGGCCTTGGTGAGTTCAAGTCGACTTCAGGGTACCAGCCTCCCAGCTTGGTGTGGCTGCTATAAGAAGTTATCACCAACCTGGTGGCTTAGGACAACAACCATTGATTATCCCACACTTCTGGAGGCTGCAAGTCAGAAATCAAGGTATCAGCAAAATTGCAACCCCTCTGGAGGCTCTGGGGAGAATCTGGTTCTTGCCTCTGTTTTCTTCTGATGCTCTCAGTGTTCCTGGATTGTGGCTGTATCATCCCGTTCTTTCCCTGTCTCTGTCTCACGTGGCCTTCTCTGTGTGATGGTCTGATCCCTCTTCACCTTTCTTTTATAAAGATACTTGTGAATGCATTTGGGGTCTGCCCACAAGGGATAATACAGAATGATGCCCTCATCTCAGAATCATTAGCCACAGCCACACGGACCATTTTTCCGAGTGAAGTAATGTGTACAGGTGCTAGCAGTTGGGGCTTGGATCCAGCTTTGGGGGCTGTTAACGCCCTCTTATCACAAGGTCACCTCAAAGTCCAGTAGGGTTGCTGAGTACTAGCAGACATGTCAGCCTTTCTGCCAGGAGGAGGAAAGAGAAGAGCAAAAAGGGGGCTTCTCCCAGCTGGGTCAGCTCCCATTAAACAGTCTTTCTTGAAACCCCACCCAGCACTCACTTTCCTCTTAGTGGCTGCCAAGGAGGCTAGAAAATGCAACCTTTTATTCACTTAATATGCTGTGCTGCTCAAGTATGATTTTCAAAAAGGCAAAAATATGGCATGCAAGTCTAAAAAGGTCCTATGTCAACAGTTTTATTTAGTTCATTCATTAAGGCAGGAATAACCAAGACATTAAGACCAGTTTAAATGAGAATCTGGATCAAAGATATTTATAATCTCTGCAAGACAAAATTCATTTGCATTGCTCTCAGTCTTTTTGCAATTTGCAGAGCTGAAAAATAGTCCAAAGGAGAGGAAGTCAGTCGTGAGTACACACCTATGCAGTGAGACAGTCTGGAGAGTCTGCTCTGGATAAACAGCCCCCAGCGCCCTGCTGAAGCAATCCCCTGGGATCTCTTCTGTTTTATTTTTACAGGTATTGGGCACTTTTTGAAACAGTGACCAGTTAAAAATCAGGTCTCTCTCACCAAGGTGGAAAGGGATGACAGATGCTAGGGTTGGCTAATTCTCTGGTTAATTCTCTCTCTCAGTCAGAACTGTTCGCCCAGAGTGGAGATTTCAAGCAGTTTTAGTCACTCCCCTACACAGAATGACACCCTCAGTCAGGGGCCCTCTATTTTTATTAATTTTTTTGCTTATTTTTTTATTTACATATAATTATTTTTTTTCCCTGAGAGCTTTGGCAAATACATAGAGTTGTGTATCAAGCACAGAACAGTTCCCTCATCCCAAAATACTCCTTCATTCTGCCCCTTTGTGGTCAACCCCTACTGCCTGGGAACCAGTGATGTTCTCCAAACCTATAGTTTGTCTTTTCCAGAATGTCTTATCAATAGAAGCATGCATTATCCAGCCTTTTTAATCTGACTTCTTTCACTAAGCATACTACTTTTGAAACTCATCCATGTTGTAGTGTGGGTATCAAAACCTCTTTTTTCAATTTATTTTTATTGAAGTATAGTTGATTTACAATTGTGTGTCTGCTTTAGTTTTTACTGGTATTATTAATACTTAGTTATCCAATTAATTAGTAATTGCTGAGTATTTATTTACTGCATGGATGTACTATAGATTATCCATTCATCAACTGAAGGACATTTGGAATAGCTTTCAGGGATTTTTTTGTTGTTTATGAGTAAAATTGCTATAAATATGTGCATACAGGTTTTTGAGCAAATACATGTTTTCATTTATCTTGAGTCAGCACCTAGTTGTGGAATTGCTTCATGACTTGTTAAATATATTACATTTAATTTTATATGAAAATGCCAGCTGTTTTCCAAAGTAGTTGTACCATTTTGCATTCCTGCCAGCAGTGTAGGAGGGTTCCTATTGATCTGCATCCTCATGAACAGGTCTTAATCATCAAATTTAAAACAAAATTTTTAGCCATTCTACCAGCTGTGTCCCTGGTTGCTTAGTGGTAAAGAACCCATCTTCCAATGCAGGACATGGGAGGTTCAATCTCTGGGTCAGGAATTTCCCTGAGAGAAGGAAATGGCAACCCACTCTAGTATCTTGTCCGGGAAAACCCATGGACAGAAGGAATCTGGCAGGCTACAGTCCATGGGATCATAAACAATTTATTTTTTAATTTTAATTTTTTTTATTTTTTAAATTTTCTTTACTTTATTGTATTGGTTTTGCCATACATTGACATGAATCTGCCATGGGTATACATATGTTCCCCTTCCAGAACCCCCCTCCCTCCTCCCTCCTGATTCCCTCTCTCTGGGTCATCCCGGTGCACCAGCCCTGAGCATCAAACCTGGGCTGGCGATTGATTTCACATATGATAATTAACATGTTTCAATGCCGTTCTCCCATATCATCCCACCCTTGCCCTCTTCCATAGAGTTCACAAGACTATTCTATACATCTGTGTTTCTTTTGCTGTCTCACATACAGGGTTATTGTTACCATCATTCAAAGTTCCATATATATGTGTTAGTATACTGTATTTTTGTTTTTCCTTCTGGCTTACTTCACTCTGTATAATAGGCTCCAGTTCTGTCCACCTGAGTAGAACTGATTCAGATGAATTCTTTTTAATGGCTGAGTAATATTCCATTGTGTATATGTACCACAGCTTTCTTATCCATTCATCTGTTGATGGACATCTAGGTTGCTTCCATGTCCTGGCTATTGTAAATAATGCGGCGATGAACATTGGGGTACACGTGTCTCTTTCAATTCTGGTTTCCTCGGTGTGTATGCCTAGCAGTGGGATTGCTGGGTCATATGGCAGGACTATTTGCAGCTTTTTAAGGAACCTCCACACTGTTTTCCATAGTGGCTGTACTAGTTTGCATTCCCACCAACAGTGTAGGAGGGTTCCCTTTTCTCCACATCCTCTCCAGCATTTATTGCTTGTAGACTTTTGGATGGCAGCCATTCTGACTGGTGTAAAGTGGTACCTCATTGTGGTTTTGATTTGCATTTCTCTGATAATGAGTGATGTTGAGCATGACTTAGCAACTAAACAACACCAGCAACTAGGTGTGCACTGGTAGCTCACTGATCTCTTAATGATTTCAGTATAAGCTAGTGAGGGTATAACTAACATCCAAGGATAATCTTTTAACCTAGTCTAACTAAACTCATAGAGTTTCTTATCCAGGGCAGCTCTTTCTGCCTAATATTCTCATTTGATTGGAAGCTGCCTCAAGACAAGGATAAGTTCTTATATAATTAACCGAAATTCTTGTATAATTCAGTTTTCAAACAAAAGCATAAGAATCAGATCACCTGAGGTAGTGCTGAGAGTTTGCATTTCTAACAAAATCCTAGGTGGTGCTGTTGCTGCTGGTCCAGGGACCACACTTTGAACATGACTGCTTCAGAGTGGGAAGCAGTCAGTGAACCCTCAGAGAAAGAAAGTTCATTAGGACCCTGCCTCCCTGTTTCTGGAGTCTTGATACTATCATGCAGCCCAGGGCTCATCTCCTGCTAATGTGGATATGAGGAGAACCCCTTTTCCTTTTGGGCTGCTCTCCTAGTTCCTTCAATTCAGTTCGGTTGCTCAGTCACGTCCTACTCTCTGCGACCCCATGGACTGCAACACACCAGGCCTCCCTGTCTATCACCGACTCCCGCAGTTTACTCAAACTCATGTCCATTGAGTCAGTGGTGCCATCTAACCATGTCATCCTCTGTTTCCCCCTTCAATCTTTCCTAGCATCAAGGTCTTTTCAAATGTGTCTGTTCTTCTCATCAGTTGAAGTTTCAACTTCAGCATCAGTCCTTCCAATGAACATTCGGGACTGATTTCCTTTAGGATGGACTGGTTAGATCTCCTTGCTGTCCAAGGGACTCTCAAGAGTCTTCTTCAACACCACAGTTAAAAGCATTAACTCTTTAGCGCTCAGCTTTCTTTATAGTCCAACTCTCACATTCATACATGACTACTGGAAAAACTATAGCTTTGACTAAGCGGATCTTTGTTGGCAAAGTAATGTCTCTGCTTTTTAATATGCTGTCTAGGTTGGTCATAGCTTTTCTTCCAAAGAGTAAACGTCTTTTCATTTCATGGCTGCAGTCACCGTCTACAGTGATTTTGGAGCCCTCCAAAATAAAGTCGCTCACTGTTTCCCCATCTATCTGCCATGACGTGATGGGACCAGATGCTATGATCTTAGTTTTCTGAATGTTGTTTTAAGTCAGCTTTTTCACTCTCCTCTTTCACTTTCATCAAGAGATTCTTTAGTTCTTCACTTTCTGCCATAAAGGTGGTGTCATCCGCATATCTGAGGTTATTGATATTTCTCCTGCCAATCTTGATTCCAGCTTGCATTTCATTCAGTCCATCATTTCTCATGATGTACTCTGCATATAAGTTAAATAAGCAGGGTGACAATATACAGCCTTGGCGTAACTCCTTTCCTGATTTGGAACAAGTCTGTTGTTCCATTTCCAATTTTAACGGTTGCTTCTTGACCTGCATACAGATTTCTCAGGAGACAGGTCAGGTGGTCTGGTATGCCCATCTCTTTCAGAATTTTCCACAGTTTATTGTGCTCCACACAGTCAAAGGCTTTGGCATAGTCAATAAAGCGGAAGTAGATGTTTTTCTGGAATTCTCTTGCTTTTTCAATGTTCCAGTGGATGTTGGCAATTTGATCTCTGGTTCCTCTGCCTTTTCTAAATCCAACTTGAACATCTGGAATTTCACAGTTCACGTACTGTTGAAGCCTGACTTGGAGAATTTTGAGCATCACATTGCTAGTGTATGAGATTAGTACAATTGTGTGGTTGTTTGAACATTCTTTGGCATTGCCATTCTTTGGGTTCAAAATGAAAAGTGACCTTTACCAGTCCTGTGGCCACTGCTGAGTTTTCCAAATTTGATGGCATATTGAGTGCAGCAATTTCACAGCATCATCTTTTAGGATTTGAAATAGCTCAACCGGAATTCCATCACCTCTACTAGCTTTGTTCATAGTGGTGTTTCCTAAGGCCCACTTGACTTCACATTCCAGGATGTCTGGCTCTAGGTGAGTGATCACCCCATTGTGATTATCTGGGTCGCGAAGATATTTTTTGTATAGTTCTTCTGTGTATTCTTGCCGCCTCTTCTTAATATCTTATGCTTCTGTTAGCTCCATACCATTTCTGTCCTTTATTGAGCCCATCTTTGCATGAAATGTTCCCTTGGTATCTCACATTTTCTTGAAGAGATCTCTAGTCTTTCCCATTCTATTGTTTTCCTCTATTTCTTTGCACTGATCACCGAGGAAGGCTTTCTTATCTCTTCATGCTATTCTTTGGAACTCTGTTCTTTTGAACTTGCATTCAAATGGTTGTATATTCCCTTTTTTCCTTTGCCTTTCACGTCTCTTCTTTTCAGAGCTATTTGTAAGGCCTCTGCAGACAACTGTTTTGCCTTTTTGCAGTTCTTTTTCTTGGGGATGGTCTTGATCACTGCCTTCTGTACAATGACACGAAATGTCCTGGTTCCTTAAAGAAGTTGAAATTGTCACTCCAGCAAAGACCCAGATCTTTCTCCAGGGACACCTTAAAACCAAGATTTATGGTTAATCATTTATTTGGAACAGTTAGACTAATGATTCTTATCAGCATTGAGGTTTAGATTCTTTATGGTAAGTTATAATTGCAACCAGTAGTTATAGGAGGTGGTGGTGGTGTTCAATTGCTAAATCGTGTCTGACTCTTTGTGATCCCATGGACTGCAGCATGCCAGGCTTCCCTGTTCTTCGCTATATCCTGGAGTTTGCTCAAACTCTCTGTTGAGTTGGTGATGCCACCCAACCATCTAATTCCTCTGTTGCCCCCTTCTGCTTCTGCCTTCAATCTTTCCCAGCATCAGGGTCTTTTCCAGTGAGTCAGCTCTTTGTATCAGGTGGCCAAAGTAAAGGTGAGGGCTACAGATTTCCTTGTTATAAACTCACTCAGGTATGAATGAAAACAAGGCTCAGATGGCATTCTGCCCATTTATAGGTTTATTAGCAGGCTGGCACAGTGCAGTCATACAGTCTGTTTCATACGCCTAATGAAGTTCCAGCTCTGTCCTTTTGAGGGGAAGGGGGTAGTGTTCCGGTGGCAATTTGCATTCAGTGTTTACCTATAGTAAGTATGGCAGCATTTCATGGACAATATGTTAGTTTTCTACTATTGCCATTAGAAATTAGTACAAACACAATAGCTTAAAACAAATTATCTCACAGTTCTGTAGGTTAGAAGTCCAGGCACCATCTGGCACAGTTGTATCTCTGCTCTGGGTTTCACAAGGCACAGTAGAAGAAGCTGGCGGGCCTGCGTTCCTTTCTGGGGCTCAGAAGATGAAGTATTCCCAAACCCATTCAGGTTGGCTGAGTTCAGTGCCATGTGGCTATAACACTGAGGTCCTCCTTGCTTGTTGGCTCTTGGCTGGGAGTCCATCTAAATATTTTGAGGCTGGCTGCATCCCTTTGCTCGTGGCCCCCTCCCTCCATCTTCAAAACCAGCCTCATGCCCTGTCCAGAAGGGTTGAGTCCTTCTCATGCTCTGAGTCTCTCTGACCATCTCCACCGCTTTGACCCTATCTCCCCTCATCCTCTAACTCAGATTGCACTGACTTGCTACCCTTCTCTCCTTATACAAGGCTCCAAGCCCTTGTAAAAAGTTTCTAGAAGTTTCTGACATCCTCCCTGGGAAACATCACATGTGTTCTTGAGATGAAGACTGAGTTCAGTCTTCCTCTTCTGCTTTTAAGAGTTCATGTGATTACATGGGGCCCATCCAGCAATCCAGAATGATCTCTCTAGTTTAAGGTCAGCTGGTTAGTAACCTTAATTCTTTATTTAAAAACAAAAAAACAACATTTTATTTTGTATTGAAGTATAAGGAGCCTGGCAGGCTACAATCTATGGGACTGCAAAGAGTCAGACATGACTGAGCAATTGAGTACAGCATAGCTGATTAACAATGTTGTGATAGTTTCAGGCGGATAGCAAAGGGACTCAGCCATACATACACATGTATCCATTCTCCCCCAAACTCACCTCCTAAGCAGACTGCCACATAACACTGAGCAGAGTTCCCTCTGCTACACAGTAGGTCCTTGCCAGTAACCTTAATTCTTAATCCCACCTGCAGAACCCCTTCACAGCAATACCTGAATTGTGTTTGATTCGATCATTAAGGCCCAGGAATCTTGGAGTGACATCTTTGGAGTTCTGCGTCCCACAGACAGAATTTCTTATCATGACATTTTGACTCAGGGCCAAATAATTTCCTGGAATCAGCAGCTGGACCTCCAACCACTTACCAGTCAAGCCAGTGCACATCTGTGGACCTGCCTGGGTCCCACATGGGCCAGAGTGTTTCTGTGATAGTTATCCGTCCTCTGACTTCAAATACCATGACTTCACCCCTGAAGAGAGATTTCCAACAACCATAATACCAATTAACGAAGTCAGTGATTTAAACTGTGTGAAAGTCCATTTCTGACCTCCAGGGTGCTAGTTACGGTGGTGCTGGTTGCTGATAAGGACAGCCACCTGACCGACTGGGACTTGCGGTGGCCTTAGCTGTTGTGTGTGTGGCCTCTGATTAGAAGCTGGTTAACTACTCCAGGAGTCTGTATTATAGATTAAGACAACTAATTGCCCTCAGGCAGGAGATTAAAGCCAATAGGCACACATTTATATTGTACTGTTTGTGTTGAAGTGTTTTGAAATAAAATTCAGATGATGTGATAAAGACTCTTGCCCCCTCAACCGAGGGCTTTGGGGGAGTCCTGTCACATCTTATTGTCACCCTGTGCCTGGCACAGTGGTTGTGCAACGGATACTTGTTGCGTAAATAGGCGAATTAATGCATTTCCACTCTCTAATACACGAGGGCTTCCCTGGTGGCTCAGCTGGTGAAGAATCTGCCTGCAATGCAGGAGACTTGAGTTTGAACCCTGGGTTGGGAAGATCCCCTGGAGAAGAGAATGGCAACCCGCTGCAGTTTTCTTGCCTGGAGAGTTCCATGGACTGAGGAGCCTGGTGGAGTACAGTCCGTAGGGTCTCTAGGAGTCTGACACGACTGAGCAACTAAGGAATTGCAATTCAGCAATTCATGACTGAATTTCACTTTTCACTTTCATGCTGTAATACATGAAAAGTCAGATACACGACAGGAACAGTATGGCAGACAAAGTGAATTGGGAGAATGTGGGAACATGGCTTAGGGTGCTTTGTTGAACTGGGAATGTATTGTATTCATGATGCTATCAACATGCACACTGCGAGCTGAGACTTGCAAATCTTTGCCAACATTTATTTCAGGAATGCTTTATTGAAAGGGGGATGGCTCCGTTTTGATAGATTGTTTTCCTGCTAGATGTAAGTGCCCTAGTGGCCGTGCACATTTACATTGCATAGCCCCTGTGCATTGCATGAATGAATAAAGGCTGTCTGCCCATCTCAACGTTGTTATTGTTGTTCAGTCCCTAAGTTGTGTCACTCTTGAAAAATAAGTTATTTGAAAGAGAATGGAGGCTTAATGAGAGAGTGTCAGGTAACTGTTGTATTTCATTCACCATCAGTGGAGTACCCATTTTTTCCCTCTTGCCTTCTGTTTTTTCTTCCTTAGAATTATCAGTCTGAATTTCCACAGACCTCACCTGTCTTTGGGTACCATGAGGCTACACAGTCATAACTCATTTCACCGACTTGCTGCCCACCTCTCCTTACACAAGGCCCCAGCCCTTGTTAAAGTGAAGTGTTAGGACGTTCCCCAGGGCACGGCATGTGCTGCTGACCGGGAAAGATCCAGCTGCTGGGGCAGCTGGCGCTTCTCTCCTGGAGCCCTGCCCCACGTTAGCCCCTGGCACCCAGGTGGCATTCCCTGGAGCTGAGGCTTCGCAGGTTCAGGGTTTTATTTATAGCCTCTACCCTGCTTCTCATAGGCGAAATCCGATGATAGAATGACACGCTGTGTTTGAAATTGCTCTCCCCTTGGGCCGAGGCTTTCTGACCCAGTCACTTGATCAACCGGCTCCTTCCTTAAAGGAGCTCCTCCCAAGAGACTCTCAGCCGCCATAGGCAGTCCTGCCAGTTCACCTGCTGAGCCTCAACACTGTAAAGCAGATGGAGGTAAAGCCAGGTTCCCTCCATCCTGCCGACTTGGGCCAAGTCTTCCCCTTTCTCAGTCCCGAAGTGCATTTCTGTTCCTCCCTCCATGATGCTTTCTTGTGGCAGTACAGGAGAGAGAGGGGCCAGACTTTGGAAGCTCCCTATAGGTATTGTGTTCTTTAAAAATCCAAGACTAATTTTAGAGTTTACCGTTTCTTACTGATTTGCTTTATGACATTTGCTTTGGTGATAAAGACCCCCCTCATCCCCGTCCTCTCTGCCCTGCCAAAGAAATACTCTTCCTCATCCTTTTTATTTTTCTCTTCTTGTTGTCAACATTTCCCAATGTGAGATGAAAACCCAGATTAGATAAAATTGACAGGAACCTTTACTGTGAAAGTTCAGGATGCTAAAAAACAAAACAAAAGAAAACTAAAATGATTGATAACACAGGAGAGTCACTTTTCATAGTGTCCAGATGTCGTGAAAAAATGTAAGATCTACTTTAAATGCAGTAAGTAGCCTCAGGTGTTGTGTGTCCCAAATATTACTTTCAAATATATATATAATTATTTTCAACTGAACCACTCAGAAATGAAAAGTAACCTCTGCCCTTCTCTTTCTCACTGCCGGGAGATAAAGCCCAGTTTGGTTTATTTCTGCCATTCCTTTTTAAAAAATATTCCTTATATGGTCGTTTTTAAGCAGCAAAATAGCTGTGTGATTAAAATGTCAAAAGGAGTAGGAAAACTGGCCCCTGGGAAAAGTGTACTTGGAGATTTACACAGAGGCAGGAGAGGGAATGGGGAAAAGGCTGTATTCCAAGTTGTGGACAGAGGTGACCAAGGGAGATGCCCCCACCCCACCCGCCACCCACCACTGACGCAAGCCCCTGGACAGTGTGAGGAGCTGGCAGGAGCTCTCCTGTGCAGGCTGCCTACTGGGTGCCTGTGTTACCTCTTTGGGGCACATTTCCTGTTTCTCTTCATCCTAAGAGCCCTTTGTCTCTACACTGGAGAGCTCCCTTTCCCCTGTATCACAGAGCAGAGGATGGGGGGCAGAGGAAGCCGGGGAAATTGAGATGAGAAAAGAGATCCAGAGCTGTTATGAACTGGGTGTAATTTATGATCGAGAACAATCCCTGTTCATTGTAAACCTTGTAAACTGGGCAGACTGGTGCCCTACTCATGGCTGTAGACCCTGCTCAGACCCTGACAGAAGAGTGGTCTTCCTTAGAGGTGCCACCCACGGTGGGCTGTGCTCTGCATACTTGATACCAAAGTATGGCTATGGTTCCCACCATACCTGGTAACCTCATCAGAAGCTGCATCTTAAAGAGCTCCCCCGGCTATCCTTATGCCCAGTTAAACTTGAAAAGTGCTTTACATTGGTGTCTTGGGTGCCCAGGAGTGATAGGGAGGGAAGGCCACTGCAGCAGGGAAGCACACTAGCTTCTGGATGAGCCCATTTTTAAGCTAATGCCTGACGGTCTTGTTTTTCAGAGCCTCTTGTCTTAAACAGGAGCCAGCAAACTGTGCTTTGTGGGTAATTGTTTTTATAGTATTGTGGGTTAGTTGCTCAGTTGTGTCCAACTCTTTGCGACCCCACTGACTGTAGCCCGTCAGGTTCCTCTATCCATGGCATTCTCCAGGCAAGAACACTGGAGTAGATTGCCATTCCCTTCTCCAGGGGATCTTCCTGACCCAGGGATCGAACCCAGATCTCCTGCATTGCAGGCAGATTCTTTACCATCTGAGTTACAGGGAAGATCTCACAATATGAAAATGAAAGTTGCTCAGTCATGTCCAACTCTGTGACCCCATGGACTATACAGTCCATGGCATTCTCCAGGCCAGAATACTGGAGTGGGTAGCCTTTCCCTTCTCCAGGGGATCTTCCTAACCCAGGGATCAAACACAGGTCTCCTGCACTGCAGACAGATTCTTTACCAGCTGACCCACAAGGGAGACCCTTATAGTATTAGATTCTGGTTAATTTGGGGGGATTAACTTAATACTGCTTGTTTTACATGAAGGGGTGAAGTTATTTTACTTTTTTAGGTAGTTTATGCTTGTGTGTGTGTGTGTGTGTGTGTGTGTGTGTGTGGTGGGGGGGTCCACTTAGTCATGTCTGGCTCTTTGCAACCCTTTGAACTATAGCCCGCCAGGCTCCTTTGTCCATGGGTTTCTCCAGGAAAGAATACTGGAGTGGATTGCCGTTCCTTTCTCCAGGGGATCTTCCCAACGCAGGGATTGTACCTACATCTTCGATGTTTCCTGCATTGCAGGCGGACTTGGGAACGTTGAATGTGTCATTGTAAACAAAAAGCTGTGGGTAGAAAGGTGCTGGGCAGTTGCTTTCTCTGAGTAAGGGTCGGGTGTTAGGGAAATGTGTTTTTTGGTTTTGATCTCTGTTGATGATGAATTTGGCCACTTCATTTAGAGTTCTCCATTTCAGTGGCATAGAACTCAATGTCACTGTGGCTTAAAAGATGGCAGTTTAGTGTAAGAGCAGTGATTGCGATGGCTCCTAACTGGTGTGGCCTCTGGTCATCCTGTGCTGTGGTCAGCCTGGTCAGCGGCCCGCATCACAGACCCTGAATGCCCCTTGTCACAGAACACCATGTGTAATGGAGACAGTAGCTCTTATCTTTCTGGACGGTGTGTACCTCCTATTAACTCTGATTCCTCAAGATTTCCTTCTTCAACCTGTTATTGCTGTTTTTTGTTAAGATAGGATCTTTCTTTGAGTGTCTGATGATTTTAGTTTGTAAGTACAAGGTACTGAAAAGCTGACTAAATGGTAGACAGGTGTGTGTGTGTGTGTGTGTGTCTGTGTGTGTGTGTGTCTGTGTGTGTGTGTGTGTGTCTGTGTAGGGAAGGCTTTGTGGTAGAGTGACGGGTCAGGGACTCATCATTTCTTTGGGGGCTTGGCTCTAACTGTGATTATGTACAGGTCTTTTCTCCTCCCAGGGAGGAATCTCTAATCCAGGGATCCCCAGCCTGTAGGATCTAATGCCAGATGGTCTGAGGTGGAGCTGATGCAATGGTAATAAAAATAAGGATAAGGTGCACAATAAATGTAATAGCACTTGAATCACCCCTAGACCATCTCTCACAACCCCACCCCACCCCCAACCTTGGTCCATCGAAAAATTTTTGTCTTCCATGAAACCTGTCTCTGATACCAAAAAAGGTTCCTCTTGGGTGTGCAAGCTTGCTGTCAGCATTTTCATAGCAGACAGCTGGGGTAGAGGGTATGGAGAGAGGCATTTGGGTGGGGCCCACCAATCTACACAGAGAATTTTTCTTGATCCTTGATTTAGTGTAGCACTCAAGAGTTGAGCTCTTGAATCTCCATGGTCTTGGAATTCAGCCTTTCCAAGGAAGAATTCTGCATCTGGGATGAAGGAGGGAATGCTTCCTGGTTTGGGAAGGGGTTCTGGAGAGGACTTAGTTTCCTTTCAGTAGCTTTCCAACCCACATTTCTGCATTCAGCCCTGCCATGCCCCTGCCTACAGAGAGGTCTGCTGTCTGTGAGGCTGAGCCCTCCCTCCCCGACACGCCCTCTCCCCTCCCCCAATCCTAACCTTTCCTGCTGTGCTCCCTCCGTTAGTGCTCCTTAGCT
Organism: Antilocapra americana; assembly: GCA_007570785.1. NCBI lineage: Eukaryota > Metazoa > Chordata > Mammalia > Artiodactyla > Antilocapridae > Antilocapra > Antilocapra americana. The sequence goes on from ML660200.1 coordinate 35,375,198, forward strand.
GTCTGTTGCCACTTTCAGAAGTTTGGTTTCTTGCCTGTGGTTGTCTTCCTTCCCCATTGGTCTCTCTTAAATCCCTTTACTGCAGCTTTAATGGTGTTTTGAAAGGGAGTGAGGGCAAATGAGTGTTCATCTGCTGTGTTTAATGGAAAGTGCCCAAAGAGTCTCTAACGAGCCATTGAGGGGGGAAAGAAGAAAACCTCTGAGTTATAAATTTATCCGGTTTTATAGCATTTGAGGTTCAGCTGTTTGTGAAAAACAATTTAAATAGAAGGATCATGTTGGAGAGCCGTGGTTTATATTCACTTCATAATATTTCAACTCCTAGTAAAAAAGGAGATCAGAAACAAGGGGGTATGAATAAAAGATTTGGTGAATGTAGAGCCAAGACCCAAGGTTGGGTGGTGGAAGGCCCTACTGCCCTGGCCTTTTCTAGGATTGCCTATTTAATCTAGATTTCCTAGTTTTTATAAGTGTTGAATGGTGATTTAGTACGTGGGCTTCAAACCTGCATGCACCTTAAAACTGTTTGAGTTCCTTCTTTACTGTGTGTTGGCCTTGAGCAAATTGTTTCACTGATTTGAGCCTCAGCTTCCTGACCTAAAAATGGGGGAAATAGTGTTTTTCCTCCAAAGTTATTAGGACTGGATGAATTAATGTTTGTAAGTCCTTACCCTTGTGTGGCCACTGACTGCAATTTTATTGACTTTGTTACATTCTAGGTCTCCTTTCCTTTCCAGTCTCACTGTTCACTGTGGCAGGCCCTGTGCCAAGCCTAGGAGCCAGAGACACTTGATCTCTGCTCTCAGGACTTTCCCCTAAGAGCTGAAGCCTCCCTCATTCTTCTTTTAGCTCTGGGATGTACTGAAGTTTGAGTTGGAGAGGGATGGAGACCATATTTAAACCTAGGTCTTTGGGAGGGAGGTGGGAGAGGGGTTCTGGAAGGGGAACACATGTATACCCATGGCAGATTCGTATCAATGTATAGCAAAACCAACACGATAATGTAAAGGGAAAAATAAATAAATAAATCATAAAAATAAAAATAAAATAAACCTAGGTCTGCCCAGCTCTAAAGGCTCTGCTCTTTAAAAAAAAAAAACTAATTGATTTACAACGTTGTGTTAGTTTCTTCTCAATAGCACAGTGAATCAATTCAGAGGCTTTGAGCCATTCAGAGGCTCTGCTCTTAACACCATCTCCTTAGTGTTGAATATCTCTTACAGTGAAAGGTTGCCCTCTAAATAGAACAGTTACAGGCAAACAGATGGGCATAGATGCTTTCCAAAGACTCTGGGTGATGTTGAGGTTCTTATTCCAACCGTTCCTAACAGTCATTGTTCATCCATGAAATAGTTCATGTTCATCCATGAAATAGTTCATCCATTGTTCCAGTGAAATAGTAAACACTCTCCGCAGGAGAACATTTTGGAAGGGTGTGTACAATAGGTGGATTGCTGGGAAGTAGGTCTCTGTAAGTTATTACTACTCGCTGAGGAGTTAAGGTGAACAGAAACTTACAGGTACTTCATGAGTAGAGCACGGTTGCTGTTTTGGGTAACTTGAATCACTGGACAATAATAATAAGAGTTAGCTCCCTTGAGTTCTGTAAATGGAGATGAGTGGATGAAGAAAGAAAGGTGCTCTTGATCTCTTTTACTATAAGGAGTGGTTTGGGAACCCAGAGTGTAGAAAATATCTTGCATTTGTCTGGATCTGTTTCTGCCTGCCCTGTTCAGGTTCTTCCTAGTTGCTGTCTCCTTCACAGCAAGTATATTTGTTACCCCTTTCCTCCTCAGTCTTTCCCTTCATGAATATTTATATTTGGATAAATGTGTATTCTTAGTAAAATCTGAGTTGTATTTTGTGTACCATTGTATAGCTGACATTTTCTACTTACTTTCCTTCTGCCCGTCCCCAGTAACCATTCCATTTCAACCTTTAAAAACAGTCCTTTCCTGGGACTTCCCTGCCAGTCTAGTTGTTAAGAATCTGCCTTCCAACGCAGGGGAATGCAGATTTCATTCGTGGTCGAGGAACTGAGATGCCACATGCCCCAGGGCAGCTAAGCCCGCATACCACAAGGAAAGATCCCACAGGCCTCCACTGAAACCCAGTGCAGCCAAATTAATTAATTAAAAAAAACTGCCTAATAGGGTTAAATCAATTATGAAGACAGCCATATGGTTAACTACTACATTAGTCATTTTAGAGCCATGATTTCTAAAGTCTGAAATAATATCCTATTTGTCAAGCTCTATAAGCTTCTTTGATCTTGTAGCCTGTTTTCGGTTGTGGTACTGGCTGGGAATTCTACTATTTTTTATAGTAGTGTAGACACTTTCGCAGTAACCCTTTAGGTGGCAGCATGTCTCACCGTAAACCACATTCTGAAGAGAATTTCTCCGATGCGTGAGGCGTCTGACCCGGGAGGATTTCAGCATCTGCCTGCCTCCCCCTGTCGGAGTGCAGGGCCGAGGCTGTGTCTGGGGGCTGAACGGGAGAGAGAACTGTAGACCCCTGTCTGCGACTCTTCCTCCAGCTTCTCTTAGTGATGTGAAGCGTTTCCTATCTCTGTAGCCTTATTAAACACACACTTGAAGTATAAGGCAACCAAGGAAAACAAGAGTCAAGTGGATGATTCTGGACCAAAAGTGTAATGGGATGTTTGAAAAGGACTGGATAGAATAGGCAGTGTTTTTTGTTTTTGTTTTAAAGCAGCTTTATTTAGATATAATTCACAGACCATATACTCCACTCATTTGAAGTGTACACTGCAGCAGTTTTTAGTATATTCACAAGGTTTTGTACCATCACCACAACCTAATTTTAGATTACTTTTATCACCCCAGACTCCCTAGCCATCACCCCACAAGCCTGCACATCCCCCAGGCCCTGGTAACCATTCATACTCTGTTTCTGCAAATTTGCCTATTCTGGACATTCCATTTGAATAAAATCATATATTATGTGGTCTCTGGGGACTGGCTTCTTTTACTGAGCAAAATATTTTCAGGCTTTACCCACGTTTAGCATGAATCAGTACTTCCTTTTTATTGCCCAGTAATAAGTATATCACAGTTTGTTGTCATCAGTTGATGGACATTTGGCTGTTAATGAGTAATGTTACTAAGAGCATTCATGTACAGATTTTTGTCGGAATATATATTTACACAGCAGTGGATTTATTGGGCCATATGCATAACCTTCTTGGGAACTGCCAAGCTGTTTTCCAAAGTGACTACATGTGTACATTACCACCAGCAATGTGTGAGGGTTTCATGTAGCCTAATTCAGAATTCCAGATTATCTGATGATAAGTTGAAGTTGGAGAGGTGGTGAGAGAGATGATTAACAGGCTCTCTGTGTCCTCGAATCGCATGCCGGACTAGCTGCCTTGCCTTCCCTCTTCTGTGTCAGCTGCCAAGAAAGCAGTCATCTTTCCTGCCTGGCACAACTGCTTTGTGTCACCAGGCTGATCAAATGCTTGCATTCCGTGGCTGCGCAGAGCATGTTGACGTTACAGTATGGTGGTTTGTGATCGTTGCCTCCTGACTTGGGGGAGATACCAGGCAACCTGATCGTCTTGGTCCCAGTTAGAGACAAATTCCAATTTAGAAAAATCCTTCACCACGGGCCGCCCAGGTCCGAACATGTCAAAATCACTTCCGTGACATATACGAAAGACAGCTGTAGAGGCTGCATAGCAGAAGAGCTGCTTTTGTTTTTATCAGAGTTTACATTCTGCGAGCTGAGCTTCCACCCTTCTCTTTGGCAGCCCAGTCTGGATGTTGCCGCGTCTGTACTGAAATGACTGTGTGTGTGTTCACGGGAGGGGAAGGGGCTGGCTCTTTAGGCATCTCTGGGTTCTGGTGAGGACACGCACTGTACATGCTGAAGCTTTGTTTGCAGCTGGAAAAAATTAGACACACTCAGATCTTTCCCTGCTACAGGTCCTGTCAGGAAGCCCAAGTATGTGGAAAGCCCCAGAGTGCCTGGAGATGCAGTCATAATCCCGTTCCGAGACGTGCCCAAGCCAGCAGAGCCCAGTGAGAATGGTAAGGATATGTTTGCAATGATTTCCCCCCCTAAAGATTTTACACCATGACACTCCACTTCTGAGGGAAACTTGAGTGCCTCTTGTAGGAATCTTTTGCTAAACTGAATATATCTGGGAAGTGGTTTTCCTTGGGCAGTTAGAGAGATCTGTTTAGCTGCTGTGAATTCTTCAGATGATATACAGTGTAGAATAGTGGTGCATATCATTGTTTAAGGATTGAGACTTATTTCCCCTCCATTTTGACCTCCCCGTTGTGGGGGCATATAAAAAGCCAGCCAGCAGACTGCTTCCAAGATTTTTTTTTTTTTTTAGTTGTCCATCATTTTAAAATATTTTAACAACAGGCTTTGGCTGAAAAGCTGAAACTGTAGCTGGACAAAGCTTATAATACCTAGCTTTCGTAAACGCACTTGGTAGCTTTTGAAAGCTGCTTATTGTTTTTTAACATCAAAAGTTTTTCTTCAGAGAATGTTGAAGTAGACACCAAAAAACCCTCCAAATTGATTGATACCTTTTCATAAAGGCACTTTTTATTTTGCTTTTTTCCTTCTATCTGGAAATACATGTAACAGAAAAAAGCTGTAGTATTTCGTAGATATATTACTAGCACTTTATTTTTTTAATTGATTCAAGAATAGACCTGTTTGTTCCTTTCTGTCAGTGAGGACGTTCTCAACTCACAACTCTAAGGTCTTTGTGTGTTTTGAATTTATATCCTATTTTGCTGCAGAAACACGTGGTTAAGAATTCTGAGGAATGTGGAGAAGCCTATTGTACCTCCAATATGCACACACGTTTATGTAGTAACGATGAAAGAGAAAAATCACCCGTATTTCCACCTTAGAAGAAATGGCATCCTTGTCTCTCTAATTGTGGGTGGAGATGAGTGAGGCTCTCCTTTTATTTTCTGCCACTGTGTGTACATTTCATGTGTCTGGCCGAGGCATGGTAGGGAGTGGGTATTTAGTGTAAAATGTGATAGGAGCATGGAGTGGGGTGGTGGTGCTGACAATAAAGTTAAAAATAAGCTGAGTGAGGGGTGGGCAGAAAATGAAAATTAGAAAGACGTGTTCGGGGCGGGTGGGGGCAGAGGTGGGACCAGCAGCCCCAGCGTTTTTCCTTCTGTCCAGGCACCCAGTCATTTGGTTTATGTGAGAGATTTGTGCTGGGGAGAGGCAGGGCGCCAGGTGTGTGGTCTGGCAGAGGGGAGGATCGGCGGTGCTGTCTGGTTAGAGCAGCCAGAGAACCTGCAAACAGGAGACCCTCCTGGTTGTGATTCGCGTGTGCCGGGTGTCTGTGGGCGGGTCTGTTCTCTCATTTCTGTTCTGGGTATCAAAAAGAAAATGAAAACCTGTTCCTCTGAAGTGAATATTGATAATATGAATGTACTGAGCTGTCTGTCCATTTCAGACTAAGTCTGCCAGCCCTTGCCCTTGTCCCCATTTGCCTGTGGAGTCCTGGTGGGTTACGCCCCTGGCATTTGACTGGTATAGACTCCACGATATGACCCCTTCTTCCATGGGCAGAAGTCCTATTGAGGTCCTGTCTAGCATTTAGGACTCCCCCTGGGGTAAGAATGAGGACAAATGTAGGATTTTTGTTGGGCAAAGAAATGAGGTTATAAATAGTTCCCACTGTCAACTCTTCTCCCCTTGTTTAAGGCAGGATTGACCTTCTTAGGGGAGAAGGTGTTCTTATGCTTGGCTGCCAGCTGAGCTGAATTCAAGCACAGTGATTGATGTTGCTAGTGTAGCCAGCAGTCTGCAGACACCTTATCCTGAGACCCTTGCTCTTGGATTTAGGCTCATCATTCTCAATGGGGACTGACATTGTGACATACCTGGACTGCGAATACACACCAGGGATTTCCAGAAGTTTTGCCTAGAATTAAGAGGCAGGGTACATTTCCCCTTTTTTAGGTGTCTGGGAAAGGGATGTAGTTCATGCTTGTGGGCATGTGGTCTTTCAGGGGTTGCCATGATGTTGGTGGGAGCCCCATCAGAGTTGTATATTGGTTAATGCAGAGGCAGTTGCCTAACAAAATTTAGCTTGATAATTAGTAAAGGATGGCATGTGTTGTAATTCCCCATAGAATCCTTCCCATTTCTGTGGGGTTAATGAAGTTTGCCATATTAAAGTATAAATTTTACGTCCAGGTCATTGAATCTAAACACAAAGCTGGAGAAAACAAACTAAATGAGTCTGAGTATTCATCCAAACATGTACAGATGCATGATGAGCTAAATCCTAATTTCTAGGCTTTTATAGCAGTAGTATCACTTAAGTTTTAATTTAAAACTTGGGCTTATACTTTACATGCTTCCTTTGGGCATTAAAAAAAAAAAAATTTCTAAGATACTCTTCTAGATGCTGTCAGTAATAGCATTTTGGTATTCACCAGACTGACGAACTATTGAAAACAGCCCCTTGTGAAATGCTTTTGAAATTTTTCATGAATTTGTGAAATAACAGTTATTCCTAGATGTTTGAAATACCCTTCCCAGACTAAACTGCCTTGCTTTATGGTTGTGTGGCTCCATAAATCAAGTCAAGACTCTTAGCTTTCTGAAATTTAAAGTAAAACAAAACCAGTGAGTACTTGGAATTTATTCATTAATTTGTGATAATCTGCATATTTTAGCCGTCTGGGAAGTGGGGTATATGATGTGGCAGATGAACATTTTTGTTACAAGCAAAGAACCGCTTATTAAAGTTTACACTAACCTGCAAACCTTTTCATGGAAAGATTCTACTTTATTCAGTATTTTTAAATGTATTGGAAAAACAGCATTTTTTCTTAGTCCTTAAACAAAATACAATCCCCCTTTTCCTGTCAAATGATGTAGAGTAAGTTCCTTTTCCTTACATGTAGAGTAAGTTCTTCACAAATAAGCTTCCTATTATTAGGCCAACATATTGTTTATGGGGAAAATGCCACCCACAGAACAATACCTCTGCCTTAAGGGAAAATAAAAAAAACAGATAAATTAGGGAGGATTATTTAACTGTGATAGGATTTACAGCTATGTTTTTCTGGAATTCGGGGCAGCCATAATCTGTTTAGGTGTGCTTCAATCTATCCTTGTTCCTTGAGCAAGCTTTGATGGGAAAGGGTGAGAAAGTTTTAGTCTTATGAGTCATTGTTTGATGAAAATCAGTCCAAAATATGATGAAACTTTTTTTCTAGCCATCTGGTTAGCAAGTAGAGCTAACATATGAAACAGAAGAATAATTAAATGCAGAACTATCTTACTGGGAGGAGTGAATCTTTTTTTAGATATGTTTTAGTAAATATTGATACCTTATGTTTTTGATGACTATTTTAGACATTCAGAAAGATGTAGATAGTGAAAAAGGTATAAAGAATATGATACCTGTCTACCCACTACTCCGTTTAAGAAAGAAGACATGACTTTTTTCCCTCCTGATCACATTGCTCTTGCCTTCCCAAGAGGTAACTTTGCTCCTGCTAATTTAATTTCCAGCTTCTTAGAATGTTGCTGCACCACTGGCCAATAGCTGAATAAGGTTTTAGCTTGATAGAAGTATAGAAGGGGAAACATCCCTGGTATGTGTGCAGTGGAACAGAATTCGGTCTGCATTTCCTTGAATAAAAAATTCTTGTGCTGTGAAAAGAATTGTGTTGGATGCTATCTGAGATAGCTTTTCAAGCGTAGATCCTTTTCTCTTGGAGCCTTCGAGTCTGGGCAGGGATTAAAGACTTATATATACAGAGTAGCTATAGTATGGGGGCGGGGGAGTAGTGTTGACTAATCTAAGCTGTGTGACAAATCTGGTGCAGATGGAGATGCTGTGCCAGGAAGGACTTGCTTGGAGTCCTATGCCTTAAGATTCACCTGTCAGCAAAGTTTAGGATGGGGTGGGGGCAGGAAGGGGACTGCATCATGGAGAATGGTTAAACAATAATTTCAATAGTTACATGAGAGACTAAGATCTCAAATTATCCATAGAACACGATTAGGAAAGGAGTGAAGGATAGGAAGATTCCAGAGAGATTGCAAGGACATAGAAGCTGTAAGAGACAAACATGATGACTTCAGAGTTTTGAGACTACATTAAATGGACACTGGAAGAGAGGTTCCTGTCCATTTTGGCTTGAGTTCAGCTTCAGGTGTGCTGAGTTTGAGGTTTGGAAACATCCAGGCAAAGATGTCCTCTGAATAGCTGGAAAAATCAAACTGGGGCTTAAGAGTTCAGGAGGAAACCTAGGTAGCCTTTTGACTAGAGTGGATGTGATGAGACAGGGTGTATTACACTAGGGAAATCAGTCCTGAATATTCATTAGAAGGACTGAGGCTGCAGCTGGAACTCCAATACTCTGGCTACCTGATGCGAAGAACTGACTCATTAGAAAAGACCCTGATGCTGGGAAAGATTGAAGGTGGGAGGAGACAGGGATGACAACAGAGGATGAGATGGTTGGATGGCATCACCAACTTGATGGATATGAGTTTGAGTAAGCTCTGGGAGTTAGTGATGGACAGGGAGGCCTGGAGTGCTGTGGTCCATGGGGTCACAAAGAGTCAGACACACAACTGAGCAACTGAACTGAACACTAGGATAAAGGTAATTGAAAGAAGACACCCAAAAACCTTTGATATTTTATTCTTGAGCTGTGAATAACACAGAAGAAGCACAGCTAAAGGGTAGAAAAACCAACAAGACCACACAGTATTCATGGGTTTCCCTTCTATCTGATGTGAAAGTTGTCATTTCCTTCTTGGAGGACAGAATATGTGCCAAGGTCAAAAATATACAGGAGGCTTCCAGTTCAAGATGGTGGAGTAGAAGGATAGGCATTCATCTCCTCCTGCAAGAGCAACTAGCTGTTGCAACTAGCTGTTGAACAGCCATTGACAGGAGGGCACTGGAACCCACCAAAAAAAGATACTCCACACCCAAAGACAAAGAAGAAGCTGCAGCAAGATGGTAGGAAGGGAGTAATCTTGATAAAATCAAATCCCGTATCCACTAGGTGGGTGACGCACAGACTGGAGAACAATAATACCAAAGAAGTTCTCACACTATTGTGAAGGTTCTGAACCCAATATCAGGCTTCCCAGCCTGGGGATCCTAAAAAGGGACTGGCAGTCCTCAGGGAATATGACCTTAAGGACCAGCAGGATTTGATAATAAGCCTTCCAGAGGACTGAGGGAAACAGAGATGCCAGTTTAGAGCATAAAAAAATCTTGCATGTACTAAGATCCAAAGGAGGGAAGCAGTGACCCCCCAGGAGACTGAACCCAAACTACCTGCTAATGTTGGAGGGCCTCCTGTGGAGGCATGGGTCGACAGGGGCAGAAGCGTGGGTCAGACAGGGGCACTGGAAGGTCCCCCTTGGTGTATACCCTGTTGGAGTTAGCCATTAACCCTACCATAGAGCCTGTAGACCCCAGGGCTGGGGTCAAACTCGGTCCAGACAACTACCAGGGAGGGAGCCCAACCCCACCCATCAGCAACCCCACTCATCAGCAGACAATTGGATTAAAGCTTTACTGAGCAAGGCTCTGCCCACCAGAGCAAGACTCAGTTTTTCCCATCTCCAGTGCCTCCCATCAAGAAGCTTACACAAGCCTCTTAGCCTCCTCCATCAAAGGACAGACAGAAGCAGCAAGAAGCACAGTCTCAGACAGCAGCTAAAACAAAAACCATATTACAGAAAGTTAGTCATGATGAAAAAGAAGAAAGTTATGTTCCAAATGAAGAGACAAAATAAAATCCCAGAGAAACAACTAAATGAAGTAAAGATAGACAACTCTCTAGAAAAAGAATTCAGAATAATGATGGTGAAGATGATCCAAGATCTTGGGGAAAGAATGGAGGCAGATTGAAAAGATGCAAGAAATGTTTATCAAATGCCTAGAAGAACTAAGAAACAAACAGAGATGGATAATAAACTAGAAGGCATCAATAGAAGAATAACTGAGGCAGAAGAACAAATAAATGACCTGGAGAACAAAATGGTGGAAATCACTGCCACAGAACAGAATATAGAAAAAAGAAGGAAAAGAAATGAAGACAGCTTAAGAGACCTCTGGGATAGCATTATGCACCAACATTCGCATTATAGGGGTCCCAGAAGGAGAAGAGAGAGAGAGAAAGGATCTGAAGAAATATTGGAAAATAGCTGAAAAATATTTGAACATGAGAAAGGAAATATTCAACCGAGTCCAGGAAGCACAGAGTCCTAGGAAGGATAAACCCAAGGAGGAACACACTGAGACATATAGTAATCAAACTGACAAAAATTAAAGATAGGTAGAATATTAAAACAACAAGGGAAAATGACAAATAACATACAAGAGAACTCCCTTAAGGATATCAGCTGATTTCTCAACAGAAACTCTATGAGCCAGAGGGAGTGGCATGATACATGTAAAGTGATGAAAGGAAAGACCCTACAACCAAGAATACTCTACCCAGCAAGACTCTCCTTCAGATTTAATGGAGAAATCAAAAGCTTTCCAGACAAGCAAAAGTTAAGAGACTTCAGCACCACCAAATCAGCTTTACAACGAAAGCTAAAAGACCTTCTCTAGGCAGAAAGCACAAGAGAAGGAAAAGCCCTACAGAAAGTAAACCCAAAATAATTAAGAAAATGGTAATATGATCATACATATTGATAATTACCTTAAATGTAAATGGATTAAATGCACCAACCAAAAGGCATAGACTGAGTGGGTGGATGAAAACGTGTATATATGTACTTCCACTTACATCACTCTGCTCGACACCCCCTAAATTGTTTGTGATTATCTTATATTGTTAAGTTAGTTATATTCCCATTATGGCTTGCAGTTGTAATTATCTTTTATTTTTTGTCCGGCTGTTGACTGTGAAAACTGATAAACATTTTTTACTTTTGTGATGATGTAACTGTTACTCACTTAATACCATTGTATCATGATTGGTCAACAGAAAAATAATAGACCTCTATCTCAACAAAGCTAGGATCTAATAGAAAAACCCATAATCACTTAAAAATCCAGATGTGTATCACAATTATCTTGAAATTTTTTGAAAAATACAAATGCTCAGGTATTGCTTTTTCTCTCCAGAGCTCCAGATATGTCTCTAGTGAGCAGTCAGGTTTAAAAACATCTGGACTATATGATGATGTTTTACTTTTATCTAGTTTGTTTCACTTTTTCAATTTCATATTCAGTGCTACCATCTCATTTAATTTATATTCTTAATTTCGCCATCTCTTTTTTTAATGTTCTTTTTCAAGCCTTTATCAAGTATAGTAGAAAAACTTTTGTATATGTATAATTATAAATATGTATCATATATATACCTTAGAAAAAGTATGAATTTTTGCCTAAACTAAAAAATTATGACATTTTGATTCCACTTGTTTGACTTAGTATGAGTAGAATGCTAGATTTCTAATTAAAAAATAGCTATGCAACAAGCAACAAAGGTCTACGTATAGCATAGGGAACTATAGTCAATATCTTGTAATAACCTATCATGGGAAATAATTTCAAAAATAATATATGTATATTTGTATAACTGAATCACCTTGTTGCACACCTGAAACATTGTAAGTCAACTATACTTCAATTAAAAATATATATATATGCACACACAGAGAAGTCAAAGGAGACAGACCATTAAAAAAAGTTACTGTGCCTAATACGGCTGTCTCAGGAGCCTTGGGCAAATGAATGAGTGTAAGTTGTGGGTATGTGATAAAGAAATAGAATTGGTGAGGGTAAACCACATCTCTTTTAACCCCAAGGAGTTGAACAAGTAATGGAAGATGAGAGATCAGTTAGTAGGATGAGGTATGTGCAATTATGATTTTATTTGTTATTTTAAAGAAAAAGAAGTTAGTACAACTAAACATTTAAAGACTCTGCAAGTGTGGTACATGGAATTCTAGGCATCCCCAAGACCCTTGCAGGGGTCTGTGAAGTTACAGCTCTTTTCATAATAACACTTGATATTTCCATTTCTTTTCCATTGACATTTGTAACGGTGAGCAGTTGTTGGTAAAACTTCCAGTGCCTTAGCATGTCAGAGTGGGACACCTGCTATTATTCTAGGATTGCATGTGGGTTGTTTTTTTTTTTTTACCACCACCCACTTGCATCAGAAATAATAGTTCACTGAAAAAGTCCTTGATGAAACCCCCAAAATAATGAATTTTAAGTCCTGACCTTTGAATATCTGGTGAGATGAAATTGGAAGTCTGCAGAAAGTGTGTCAGCTGTGTGCTGAAGTATGATGGCTGTCTAAAAAGCACATGTGTGATTGTATTGCAAGCAGAATTAGCCATTCAAAAAAAGGGGGGGAACATCAGTTTTACTTGAAAGTTACTCCAAATTAGGTATTTTGCGTATATTTTCTCAAAAAGGAACAAAATAAGCATGTCACTTCTATTAAAAAAAAAAAAAAAACACCTGACAGGGTTTAGTTGCCAATGATAAAAACTGACCTTTTGAGTGAAAATTAGGTTTGGGGGAATTTGCACCTGTCACAGTGAGCGTGATGGCTTCTCAGGATTTTTCTATTGAGATCTGCGATGATGTTAATGAATGTGATATTTTGGTGTTGTATAATGTGTCAACACTTGCAAGAGCTGCAAAACCAGTATTTTCAAATGACCCAATACATGGTGTTACAAAATCTTGCATGGGTAAAATCCATTTGAAGCATAAAACAGACCATTGGATTTTCTTATAACAGAGTACAGAAAGTTCATTGATTCAGATTCAGAGTCAACACTGGAACTAACCTTTAAGAAATTGCTACTTGTCAAGTTTTGGGGCGGTATCAAAGAAGAGTATCTGTAATTAACTGGAGAGGTTCCTCCCTTTCCCAAAGACAAAGCCCTCTGAAGCCACCGTTCTTCACATGCTTCAACCCAAAGAACCTATTCCAACAGATAGAATGCAGAAGTAGACATTAGAATCCAACTGTCTTCTTCTAAATTAGGTGTTGAAAAGAGTTTGCAAAAATTTAAACAATGCCATTCTTAAGTAACTTTTAAAATTGAAAATATGGTTGTTATTCTAAAAGTGTTATTTGTTAATGTAATTTTTAACTTAGAATGGATTAACAGATTTTTAAATTCCTAGTTTTAATTTCTAACATGATATGAATATCAATAGACATAATCCACATAAGCCTAAACTCTTTGAAGTCCTTAATTTTAAAAGGTGAGCTCTGACACCAGAAATTTGAGAACTACCAGCTCAGAGAAGGAGAAAATAAAAATAGATGAGAAAATTGATTCAGAGTCTAATTGTTATCTAGACTGAAGAGGATGAGGACCAGAGAGAAAAAGGCTAATTCAGGAAACATTTTGAAAGGGGAAATGGTAAGATTTGGTGACAGTTTCGGTATGGGATGCATGAGATGAAAAACTTAAAGATGACTTATATGATAATATCTCTTCAGGAAAATTAGAGATCAAGGGAACATTTCATACAAAAGATGAACACAATAAAGGACAGAAACGGTATAGATCTAGAGGCAGAAGATATTAGGAAGAGGTGGCAAAAACATACAGAAGAACTGTACAAAAAAGATCTTAATGATACGAATAACCACAGTGGTATCATTGACCTAGAGCCAGATATCCTAGAGTGCAAAGTGGGCCTTATGATGCATCGCTATGAACAAAGCTAGTGGAAGTGATGGAATTCCAGCTGATCTATTTCAAGTCTTAAAAGATGATGCTGTTCAAGGGCTGTACTCAATATGCCAACAGATTTGGAAAATTCAAAAGTGGCCACAGGACTGGAAAAGGTCAGTTTTCATTCCAATCCTAAAGAAGGGCAATGCCAAAGAATGTTTAAACTATCACACAGTTGCACTCACTTCACATGCTAGCAAAGACACGCTCAAAAAAAAGCTAGGCTTTAACAGTTCATGAGCAGAGATCTTCCAGATGTTCAAGCTGGATTTAGAAAAGGCAAAGGAACCAGAGATCAAATCACCGACATCTGTTGGATCATAGAAAAAGCAAGAGAATTCCAGAAAAAGATCTACTACTGCTTCATTAACTATGCTAAAGCCTTTGACTATGTGGATCACAACAAACTGTGGAAAATTCTTAAAGAGATGGGAATACGAGACCACCTTACCTGCCTCCTGAGAAATCTGTATGCAGGTCAAGAAGCAACAGTTAGGACCAGTCCTGGAACAACAGACTGGTCCAAATTGGGAAAGGCTATATATTGTCACCCTGCTTGTTTAACTTATATGCAGAGTACATCATGTGAAATGCTGGGCTGGATGAAGCACAAGCTGGAATCAAGATTGCTGGGAGAAATATCAATAACCTCAGATATGCAGATGATACCACTTTTATGGCAGAAAGTGAAGAGGAAGTAAGGGAACCCTTGATGAAAGTAAAAGAGGAGAGTGAAAGAATGCACACTGATTCAAAACTCAACATTCAAAAAACTAAGATCATGGCATCCGGTCCCATGACTTCATGGCAAATAGATGGGGAAACAATGGAAACAGTGACAGGCTTTATTTTCCTGGGCTCCAAAATCACTATGGATGGTGACTGCAGCCATAAAATTAAACAACACTTGTTTCTTTGAAGAAAAGCTATGACAAATCTAGACAGTGTATTAAAAAGCAGAGACATTACTTTGCCAACAAAGGTCTGTCTAGTCAAAGCTATGGTTTTTCCAGTATGTATGGATGTGAGAGTTGGACCATAAAGAAGGCTGAGTGCTAAAGAATTGATGCTTTTGAACAGTGGTGCTTGAGAATACTCTTGAGAGTCCCTTGGACTGCAAGAAGATCAAACCAGTCAATCCTAAAGGAAATTAGTCCTGAGTGTTCATTGGAAGGCCTGATGCTGAAGCTGAATCTCCAGTACTGTGGCCACCTGATGTGAAGAACTGACTCTAGAAAAGACCCTGATGCTGGGAAAGATTGAGGAGGAGAAGGAGGATGACAGAGGATGAGATGGTTGATGGCATCACTAACTCAATAAACATGAGTTTGAGCAAGCACCTGGAGGTGGTGAAGGACAGGGAAGCCTGGCGTGCTGCAGTCCATGAGGTCGAAAAGTATTGGCCATGACTGAGCAGCTGAACAACAATATGATTACTGTGTTTTCATATTGCAGACTAGAAACCCGTTATTGACAGAACCAGATCAGATGCTTAGATAGATGCTCCTCTGTAAATAATATTTTTGGAAATTCAAGGAGGAGGGAATGGTGATGGCTTAGGAGAGGGAGCAACTAGAAAGAAATTGGAAAAGATTTGTGGAGAAGGCAAGGACAGCAACAGGTTTAGCACAAAACAGGTCCTGGACGGGTAGAGGCAGAGAGGGAGGGATTTAACGTCAGTCAAGGCTGTGTGGCACTTACAGACTTGATCAGAAGTTCTGTCTCGGAAGCTGATGTTAAGTCAGTGGTTCAAGGCTACATGCTAGTGAATGGCCAGACGTCATCAACAGTACTCGGTGCTCTGTTGAGTTTGAGGAGGAGAGGGGAGAAATGGCTTCTCTTGGTGGCATGATCATTGGTAATCCTGAAGGACCTCTGCAGTTCTAGTAGAGTCCGGCTTTAAGAAGAGGGAACTATTGGATAGGAAATGAGCAGTAGATGTGGGCCAAGTTGGAACAGTTTGATACTCAGCCAAAGGAGGGAATTTGTTGTTTTGAAGGGGTGGTGAGTTCAGAAACAGTTAAATGAAGGCAGGGAAGTTCTAAATAGAAAAGTATTTTTATGTAAGAGAAACATATGCACATGAAATATAAATAGGGAGCCATGAGCTTCCCTGATGGCTCCTATGGTAAAGTCTTTGCCTGCAGTGCGGGAGACCTGGGTTCAATCTCTGGGTAGGGAGACCCCTTGGAGGAGAGCATAGCAGCCCACTCCAGTATTCTTGCCTGGAGAATCCCATAGACAGAGGAGCCTGACAGGCTGCAGTCCACGGGGTTGCAAAGAGTCGGAAACAACTGAGCAGTCGACTAAGCACAGCATGTGAAAACAGAAAGCGAAGTAATAATAGTGAGAAAGTGGGCTCTTGGTGTTAACTTCGGTAGAAATAATAATCACTTTTGATACAGTGTGTCTTATTTCAAAGATGTTTGGTTTATTAGGTGTTTCTCATATTTGTTTTGAACTTCACAATCAAAAAGAAGTGGATGATGGCCACTTCCATGATGAGGAAACTGAGGTTTGGAGAGGCTCACTCAGTAAGGAGTCCAGAATAGCTTTAGTGTGGAGTCCTTTCCTCTGAGCCTGTTGGGGGAAGGATGAGGGGATGGTTATAAGGGGCACACACAGGTTTGAAGTTAGGATGGCGGTAACTTGCGAGACAGTCACTCCGTGGACCATACCTGGATGTTGGTGCCCTAAATGTGATCCAATAAGTGTGAATCGTTAGAAGGAGCCAGGCAGGGAGTGACTGAAGAAATCCCCTTTGCTTTTCTCCACATGATTATTCCACAATGGTTTGAAAGCAAGGATTGCCTGAGAACATTACCGGGACGACAGTCACTCTCAGCTTACCTATGGGATCCTAGGGAGCGTGAGGCTGATTACTCTCTCAGCTTCAGGTATAGCCATCATAAACGTGTTGGATATTTATTGGGTTGACCAAAAAGTTTGTTTGGATTTTCCATAAGATGCTACAGAAAAACCTGAACAAATTTTTCGGCCAACTCAATAAATGTATGAGATAGCGGAGCATTGCTAAGAGATGAGGTCTTTCTCTCCAATCCTCAGCCCATTTATATTGGGTAAGGTAACCCATAATTGATGAGTGATTTAGTATTAACAACATGAATGGAAATAGACTATCTAGAGTATCCCATTTGGATTTTGGTGTGGAAGTCATTTTGGAATCATCAGCTCAAATAAAATGCTTTCTGACTGTTCAGATCTCAGTATTTGGTGACTGATTATGAAAGGAGAAATGCATTTCCATTTCAGAGTCACGTGTATCTGTGTGTGTTCCCAGGCAGCTCATCTTTCCCAAAATGGCACTGTCATACTTCACCCAGGAGTCCTTCTGCCAGAATGAAAAGTTCAGCAAGAGAGGGCCCTGTGCATTAGGGAAGGAAAGATGAACACAGCTTGATGTGGATTAAGGAATTCAGGCTGAAGGGGACTTCTGAGCAGAAGGTCGCTAGGATGACATTTTAGTAGAAAGAATAAGATGAAAAGACAGTTGGAAAGCTTCTGGAAGAAAGAAAATTGCAGTGGTTTAGTGGATGCCAAAACTGTAGTACAGAACATGTGTTCATTCATCCCAAACCCAGGTAGAGTTTTGAAGCTTTGGTAACCACAAAGTTCAGGTTGAACAGCTAAGAGAACAAGTTAATGATGAGTTTGGATGTCCTTTGTGTATCTAGGCGACGGGGATGGCCACGGCTCCCCAGCTTGCCTGAAGCGGGATGGTTTGGATGACTAGTTGTCTTTGAATTTGTGTGTGCCCGCGCACATACACACTTAGACTGAAAACCTTGACAGTCTAGCGTGAATCTGCAATCCTAACCCACCCGTGGCAGGACCTCCATAGGATGCTGGTCTCAAAGCTGACAGCCCTGTTTGTCAACAGAGTGAATTTTGTGGCAGCAGCTGCCAACTGGGAGTCATTTCTGGCTCTTTCCTCAGAGTGTTTCAAGTTGAACCCGAAGCTAGACATTCTGGGGCAAGTCACAATTGGGTCACAGTGTAGAGATTGTTTCGAAAAGAAAGGGGGGTGTGGAGTAGGGAAATGGCTGAGTTCTGGCCCCTCACCCACTTCTTCCCCTTTCCAGCTGCATCCTGTTCTCCCTGCAGTCCAGCTGCCACCTAAGATAAAGTAGCTGCCCTACTAGAGCCTAAGGGCAAGGAGGGCGGCGCTGATCCTGTTCTGAAGTGGTCCAGCCCTTGGGTGTGCCTGGACTATGCTGATTTGGTTGGGCTCCTGCTTTCCTTTCACCAGTGCCCAAGTATCTTAAGAGTCAAAATGTGGTTGGAGATCTGTGGTGGGAAGGAACCTTCTGTAGGGTGGCTTTGAGGGTGTGGTTGGCCCGCCCTGGGGTGGCTCCCTTACCCCTGTCATTGGCTTGGGGCCACTGCTCTTTCATGTTAAGAGTTTATCTCAAATGATCCAGAAACAACAGGGCTCTTTCAACCCACAACAATCAAGTCTTGGTTAATTTTACCCCTGCAGTATGCTAGAGCAACTGAAAAACATCCAGGCTGGGAATCAGCTGTTCTCATTGGGAGCTTTTGAGAGCGGGCCAGGGTGGGGGTACTTTTCCTTTCCTGAGGATACAACTGATTTAACTTCCCCTGTAGCTGCCATCCTGCTAGCATGACTTAGCAAAACTGATAATGTGGGTGAGGATAATAAAGATGGTCTTTCTCAGCTCAGCTTATATTTTTCTTTTGTATTTTCTTACAAAAGGCAGAGTTAGCATTGAACTTTGGTGATGATACTGTATGTCAAAGGTAATATATCAAATTTGGTTTTTCCTCGTTTTATGTTTCTATAACCTATTACCTATTATCTGCAGATGTCCATATCCAGGGAACATTGGTTCATGAATGTATGGATCTAGATACCTAGACAGTTAACAAAAAACAACAAAACATGAAGATGAATGACTGTTACAGGTTACTTGCTGTTTTTAAGTTCTAACTGTGTAAGCCCAGTTGCTTTATACATTATTTCATTCCCTGATGGAAGCTGAGCTGGCTTAAAACTGTAAGAGAGGTGTTAGAATGAAGTGAATATCATTTTGTCGGCCATAATTAAGTTCCCTTAGAGTTTGGATAGAAGATTAACCTATAGCTCAACACTTAGACCCAACAGTAAAATTCTCTTGAGTGCACAAAGCACGATGCCCAACCTTAAGGAGACCAGAGGAGGGCATGGCTTCCAGACATGCCCTGTGACTGTCAGGTGGATCATGCTTCCAGCAGCACCGTGGAGTGTGCTGAAAGCACATCCAGTTTTTCTGCATCTCCTCATGGACAGCAGTGTGTCCTACTGGGTCCTGTCTCTTGGGACACAGTTTACTGGGACTTAAGGTCTTTGTTTCAGCAGGGATCCCTGATGACTGACCCTTGGGTTTGAATCCTGGTTTTGACTTTCACTCCTATGGAGTATGCATAGGAAGTTTCCGCTGACGTGGTTGTGCCCTTGCCTGCAGAGTTTAATGAGAGCTTGCGTTTCAGTTTTCCCCCAGCATGCAAGTGACTCTGCCAGCCTGCCACTTGGGTTTTACTTTATTTCAGCCTTCTGTGGGCTTTGGATACATGGTGCCCTTCAAGAATAAGATGAAAAGTAGGCCTTTTTCTACCTTTGGTGTCTCAGGTACCCATTTCTCATGACATGGAAATAGGACTTCCTATCAGATGATGATACTGTACCTTTGGATTCAGGTCAACAATTTTACCCTGTGCATTTGGTTTTTCCCTTTTACTGTTTTCTTAACCTGTCACAGTCTCTTAATTAGAATGTATTGCTAGGGGACAGGCAGCACTGTCAAACTTTGTGCATTTTATAAAAATACACAAAAGCACCAGACAAGCAGCTGTAATGCCAAGTCCTCCAGATTCGATCCTGAAATTCCCAAGAGGGGTGTCTTCATTGTTTTCTTTCTTTGTTCCAGAAGCAAAGGCCGATAACGAACCGAGCTGTTCACCGGCAGCTCAAGAACTGTTGACAAGGCTGGGATTTTTACTGGGAGAAGGGATCCCAAGTGCCACACAAATAACCATTGAAGAAAAAAATGAAACCATGGTAATGCCCGAGGAAGACACTGCATGTCATATCTACTCAGAGGATGAATGACGGCATAATCGCCTTGCCTCCTCCCTGAGTGGGAAAGTTGTTGTTCAGGCCAGATGAGTCTGGGCCATTGTGTATTGAAATTCATTTCAACAGTTTGTTTGTGATCCTTTGTAGTAGGGGGTGGGGAGAAGCAGAGGGTGCAGACCTTAACCTTCTGGTCACCGCAGGAAGAAGAGTAACTAAATGAATTGAAGTGGCCGAGAGAATTCCTTAGGAATGATACTACTTTTATCTTTATAGTACCATTCTTTTCATCGGGCTGCTTTGGTATGCACTTTCCTGTGCTTCCTTTAAATTGGTTGAGACTTTGGAGGGTCAGTGGGGTGAGGAAAAGATTTATAGGAGATGAATGGAGACAAAATAAAATTAAGATCAAAAGGTTCATCTTCAGAAGAGCACTCCCCTTCCTAGGGAACGGCAGCCTGCCATATCCGAGATGAGAAGTGTATCTCTGAATAGCAATGAGGGGCCAGAGCCTCTGCCCCCTCGAGGGTCTCCTCGAGGGTGTCAGGTGTTGATTGAGATTGCAGTGGCCACCAGTCTCCTTCCCTGGATCGCAGAGCCCATAAATCTTCCAAAAATTGAATCAGGTTGCAGTGCTTGTGAAACATTACAAAAACAGAGTTCCCAGATTTTCCACACAGAGGTCAAAGAACCAATTTGTCTTCTGCAGAGTTTAAATGAAAGGAAGTCTGCCTGTTTGCTGTTTCTGCTTTACAAATGTGCATTCCCACTAAATTATTTCCAAGACTGCCCTCTTAAGAAAAAACGATCACAGGGAGGCGAAGAGAACTAGGGAGATTTCTCTTTTAAATTTTGGAAGACCGTATATATTAAGATCCCTGGATTGTGAAAAGAAAAAAAAAAGAAAGAAAACCTGTTTCCCATTTTCCTGTTTGTTGTTGATGCTAAAACCATGAAGCTACAAAGGGGTGTGTAGACGCGCTAACTCCTCCTTCCGTTCATCTTGCAGTGCACAGCTCTGAGCCAAGGCATCAGCCCTTGCTCCACTCTTACAAGCAGCACCGCCTCTCCTAGCACCGATAGCCCCTGCTCAACCTTGAATAGCTGTGTCAGCAAGACGGCAGCCAACAAAAGTCCCTGTGAGACCATTAGCAGCCCTAGTTCCACCCTGGAAAGCAAGGACAGTGGAATTATAGGTAAGATGCTCACTGCTCAGTCATGTGATGACTCCATGCATTTCAGCCAGAGCATTTACCGGGCTCTTCTTAAGAGGGTTTTAGCGTGTGCGGTCTGTGAAGGTCAGCCTGCCCGGACTGCCCTGTCCTTTGCAGATAGCACTGGTTCCACGGACAGCTGAGTGGTTGAAGCATTGGCTTTTATATTCCTTGGTGTTTATTTGAAAACTCTGGACTCATGTGGTAAAAAATTTTCCACATCAGGTCTGGCCTATGACATTAAAAAAATCTTTCCTTGTCACTAATCCCCCTGATGGGTGTTGGGTCTGTATAGAACACACCGCAGGACAATGAAGTCCATGCATACTGAGAAGACTTCCCAGCCAGATCTCAAGGTCACTGATCTCCCCACTTATGTCTAGGTATTTGTTCTTTTGTTTCTTCTAATGGCATCTGACCACTGTCTGGAGGCCTGGAGGTTCTAAGTGCTCTCCCCCGCCTCCCCCCACACCCATGCCTGCAAAGTACACGTGGATATGCTGAGCTAATTGTCTGGAGACGCAGAGTATAGTTGTGACTCTTAGGCTGGTTGGCTAGGTGATGCAAATGTTTAATTGAGTTCTTTGCATACTTCTCTTGAGGAAATCATAAGTAAGGCTTCTGATGAGTTGAGTAGTTTCTTAGTCCCAGGTGTATGACAGAATCAACCAGGGGATTTAAGAGCCCTTGTTTTTACCTCCCATCGCAGAAGGAATGCATTTGCATTTCTACCGGTGGGCCTGGTGGCTGTGTGTCCTGGTCTACAGCCTGGTGCAGTGGGGGTGGGCTGTTCCAGCTTCCTTTGCTCTCAGGCCGAGCTGCTGTCTGACACTGGGGCCCTCCTGCAGCTCAGCCCTTTCCCTGCTGCTGAGTGATGCAAATATTTTTGAGGGATAGTTTATGTTTTATGACTGGAATGAACCCCACTTCCTTCCACATTAATGTGTAGCCAAATGCAGTGACATTTGAGCTCTTTGTTTTCTTCAGTCACCTGTAATCTCTTTAATGTGTAATTTGGAAAACCAGACTGCAGGCTCATCCAGATTGTATTTTGGAGCTTGCCTCAGAAGATACGTGAGATACCCGGACTGGGTGTTGGGGTTCTTGGTGTCACCCCCCGACAGCTCTTGTGAGGGGCCCCGCAGCGAGAGGAAGCAAGCCTGTTCCCTCAGTTTTCTCTTGAATCAGGATTTTCAGTGGGTTTTTGTTTCATTTTTGTCTCATTGAGATATAATTTCCATGCCACAGTATTCATCCGTTTAAACCTTCGAGTGGTTGTGTTTATTCAGAATTGTGCAACCATCACCACAATTTGATTTTGGAATATTTTTACCACTTCAAAAAGAAACTCTATACCCTTAGAAGTCACACCTCATTTCCCGGCATACACCCGACCTACTCATTGGGTAATCTACTTTCTGTCTCTGCAGACTAGCTTGTTCTGGAAGTTTCATGTGACTGGTTTTTGTAGCAGGTCTGAATTCTCTTCAGTCCACTTCAAGCCCTCCCAGTGAGCTTATTCTTCCAATTCCCTTTTCTCTTTTAACTCTGCTTCCTCACCTGCTATTTTTTTCTAACAATTTTCTCCCAGTGTTACTTCTGTTTTCATGTCCCATCTCTCTCTGAAGTGTCTGCCATTGGTGGATCTCTGGTATTGATTCTGTGACAGCCAGATGACTTTACAGTGTTCTTAGCTCTTCTGCAATACCCTTTCCTCCTCAGAGTTTGTCTTCCTTTGAGAAATTGGCCAGTGCTACAGATCTTTTAAAAAATTATTTATTTTTGACTGCGCTGGGTCTTCATTGCTACACATAGGCTGTCTCTAGTCGCAGCGACTGGGGGCTGCTCTTCATTGTGGTGTGCAGGCTTCTCATTGTGGTGGCTTCTCTTGTTGCGGAGCATGGGCTCTGGGCTCACAGGCTCTCATAGGTGCAGCGCGCTGGCTCGGTAGTTGCGACTTGCAGGCTCTAAAGCACGGGTTCAGTAGTTGTGGTGCATGGGTTTAGTTGCTTCACAGCATGTGGAATCTTCCCAGACCAGAGATTGAACCTGTTTTCTCTGCATTGGCAGGCAGATTCTTATCCACTGCAGAAGTCCTAGTTTTTTATTTTTATTTTTTTAATAGCTTTTTTCTCTTCGTTCTGTATTGTGGCATTGACATCGCAGCCTATGATTATAACCAAGCCAGTTTCTTATTTTGACAGAAAACTTCTCAGTGACGGAAAACTACCCACGTTCATTCTCTGCCTCTTTCTCTTTCTCATTAAGAGATACTGCTGCAATTTTAAAGGTGTCCTAAAGAGGGAAAAGTTGCTGGTTTATTTTTTGTGTTATCATTGAATGATTGAATTGCAGGAATATCAAGGCTCTCCACTAGTACTTGATTTAATATAGTCCCCGCTGAACCCAGAATGGTTAGTGCCCTTATAATGTGCTCTCCATAGTGTCTCAGTATTTTCAGTTTACTTATTTTGTTATTTACTATTATCTTTAGTATTCTGGCCTAGAGAGCTCCATGGACCATACAGTCCGTGGGGTCACAGAGAGCTGGATACAACTGAGCGACTTTCACTTCCCACATGGTTCCTGCTGCTCAGTCGCCTCAGTCGTGTCCGACTGTGCGACCCCATAGGCGGCAGCCCACCAGGCTCCCCCGTCCCTGGGATTCTCCAGGCAAGAGGACTGGAGTGGGGTGCGATTGCCTTCTCCTCCACATGGTTAAGGGAGCTCATCTATCTTATTCCCGCTATCTACTGGGCTCCTAGCACAGTGCTGGGAATGAGAAATTAAGAAAAGAGATGGCTACTGTCAGGTTTCATTGAAGGAGGGGTGGTTTAGTTTTTTTCTGAAGAAGCTGTGTGGGATTCCCATTCCAAGTCGGTGTCATCAAGTCTTTTCATGCCATCTGTACTGTAAATTGTGTCTTGTTGTTAAGCAACTCATTTCACGTCATTGAGGATGTCTTTCATTCCTTGATTCAAGTCAACATGTTCTGTTAACTCAGCTGAACATGAATAATGGTGATGATTGAGATGAAAGTGGGAGGAAGTGGGAGAAGGTACCTAAGTCCTTCATTCAGGGAAGACTCCCTGCTCCAGGAGATTGTGCTTCCTGCCTGGCTCCCTGAGGAAGCCAGGACCATAGGTGGCTGAGAGGGAGAAACGTTACTGCTGACAGTGCTCCTCTGTTCTCACTCCTTCAGACCTGCAGAATTAGAACCTGTTGCCAAGGGACACACGCAGGTGTGATAGGAAGGAGAAGGGGAAAAAAAGCCTTTCCTCTCCAGCAGACCCAGCCACAGCTCTTTGAAAAGGTGGGCGTGATTGGGCCAGAGGAGGAAAGAGCCTCCTGAATTGATAACGGTCTGCAGGTTCTGTCGCCTCTCTGGGGAGCAGGCACCTGTGACTCAGTTGTGGTTTGGTGATTGCTGGGGGTGGAGCGTGAAGAACATGTCTGTCTTTATAAGGTGTAGCCTGGGAATGACAACCTTTTGGGCATCTTAACTGTTCAACAGAGTGAAATATTCAAGAACACAGGGATCCCAGTGGGCAGAGATGAAGGCGAGATATCTTGGCTTCCTGCTTTGGGAGGCCCGGCAGCTGCTTGTCAAACAGGCTGGTTAAGATTCATGTTCCAAGTCACACAGGGCCTGGAGAAGGGCGGAAGAGGCTTTCCACTTAATCTTCCATTTGAAGTTGTTTAAGACTCGTCAGCCTATGGAGCTCAGGCTAGAATAGCAAAGGCTTGGGGGTGGGCTGGTGTAAAGAGTGCACAGCTGTCGTGGCATTACAAGCTTTGCGGAAGTTGTAGACTCCCATCCAGGGCTCAGACCTGAGTTCCATGTATAGTATTAGCACAGTTTATTTAGAGGAAACTTCCAACAGTGCTAAGCCGTCCTTAAAAACTCCCGAACCTCCCCCATAACCTCCCCCTTATTTAAGCCAACTTCAGTCATGCTGATACTATTCAGTCTGAATATTTTTGACCAACAGATGCTGTGAAGGGAAGCTTGTGTTCCCACATGCCCAGACAGCCCTCTCAGGCCGCGACAGGGTGCCCAGCCTGGGTTCTGTTTCTACTGGTTTTGATATATTGCAGATGAAGAGAATTTCTTTTTGGAACTGCTTAGTAGGAGAAAGGGCAAGCTAATGACCAGCAGAGGAATTTATTGGACCCCTTCCCGTCTCTTGGAAAAGACCCTGATGCTGGGAAAGATTGAGGGCAGGAGGAGAAGGGGACAACAGAGGATGAGATGGCTGGATGGCATCACTGACTCAATGACCATGAGTTTGAGCCAACTCCAGGAGATAGTTGGTGAAGAACAGGGAAGCCTGGCATGTTGCAGTCCAATGGGGTTGCAAAGAGTCAGACACACCTTAGTGGCTTAACAACAACCACTCCGGTCTCTTAGATCCCCTAGAGAAGGAAATGGCAACCCACTCCACTATTCTTGCCCATGGACAGAGGAGCCTGGAAGGCTGTAGTCCATGTTTGCAAAAGAGTCGGAAATGACTTAGCAACTAAACAGCAAACTGTGGAGGCCAAGGCTTAGCAGAGCCCTCCCCACCTCCTGCTCTACCTTCATTGTGTTGTACAGTTTCACCTTATCCTATTTCAGGAGCTCCAAGTTCTCCCAACATAAACTTCTTTAGAAGCTTAATAATTCTGTCATGTAGAAATACTGTCTAAGCTAGATGAGATTAACTGAATTCCCTACAATGTCTTTTTTTTTTGTCCCTAAGGTAAAATTCCTTATTCTTAACATATTAAAATTATTGACATTACCTAGAAGTTAGTGTCTGATTTTCAAATCTGCAATGTGAGAACCTCTAAGTGTGACACCAGCTGTACTCATTCACTTGAAGCAGCTTTTCAATTACTTGCTTTGAAAAGGAAGACTCAATAAAGAAGTTGCTTTTAGAGGTATTTCCTCCATGACTGTAAGAACATTTTTTCTCAGTGACACTCTCTTGAATATAACTGGCTTCCAGCTGTTACAAATGGAAAGTCATAGACTATGAACCCCAGCTTAGAAAAAAGTGAGGTATGGGCTGACCTTGGGAATATTGCAGGCTTGATTCCAATCTGCCATAGTAGAGTGAATGTTGCAATAAAACAAGTCACAGAACTCTTTTTGGTTTCGTAATGAGCGTGAAAGTTGTTTACACTGTACTATAGTCTGTTAAGTGTACAATAGCATTATACTTAAGAAAAGGTACATACTTTTATTAAAAGATACCTTATTCTTAAAAAATGCTGACCATCACCTGTGCCTTCAGCGAGTTGTTATCTTTTTTGCTGGTAGAGGGTTTAAAATATTTCGAGAGTTACCAAAATGTGACCCAGAGATATGAAGTGAGCGCATGCTGTTGGAAAAATGGCATGCTTGGATTTACTCGATGCAGGGTTATCACACAGCTTCAATTTGAAAAACACTAGTTTCTGCAAAGTACAATAAAGCATAATATGCCTGTATGTGTATTCATTCGAATCTGTGTAAAAACCAATCTGATTTTTAAAAAATCACTGAAAATAATGACTTAAAGCACTGTTTGCTTTAAAGATATTGTTTGATTTTTATGTATGTTCATATGATCAGTATTTTATGTTTGTGTGTATTTATTTCAAAGAAATGGGCCATTTATTTCAAAAGAAAAAGGATGGATATTAGATGAAGAGAAAGACATAAAACTCAGTTTTCCTATCAAGATTTAAAATGTTAATAAATCCTTCCTATCCATTAATCGTAGAGGTGCCCAGGAGAAGGATTTCCAGGTAGCAGTTTAAAACATTCTGGCAGAGAGAGAGACCTTTAGAAGTTAACCATTCCTTCCATTTGCTTTCTCTGCCATCTGCTTCTACCTGCTGACACTTATAATCTCCAGATGACTTTGGTGGCGTGTTGGGTTTGTTGAGAATCAGTGTTAGAACAGCCCCATGAAGGGAGGGGAGAAGAGGGCATCCCACGTGGAAGATGGCCTGACCTCGCATCTCACGTGTCACCCCACCATCTCCCCACCTCCTCTTGCCCTGCTCCCCAACCACTGAGCCACTACATTCCACCAGGCCAGATAACTTTCAGGATGATTGAGTGCTCAGAATTTGAAAAGGGTGAAGCAAGAACTCAGACTCTGTCTTTCTCCTTTCTCTAGGGGCTGGGGGAGGGAGCTTAAATTTGTTCCCCCCCCTGCTCACTTTGAAGCGGGAAGGCAGGTATGCATTTAAGCAGGGGAATATCTTCACAGAGACGTTGCTCTTGCACAAGTGGCTTGTGGTGAAATACCGACACTCGATTGCGATCCTGCTGATCCTTGCTGGAGTTTGATAATATTTGTTTTTCTGCCCAGTTGCTTAGGACATAAAGAAAAGTGACTGTGGGCTGACTTTTATCTTCCTGCATCTCTCTTCTCTGCTCTCCTAGGCTTGTAAAATGAAAGTAGTGCCAGAGGAAGCGTTAGACCTTTCATTTCCTGAACTTTGCGTCCCAGGGGAGGTGATCAGATGCAGAAAGAGGCACACAAAGAGGAATTAATTGTACTTTATTTTCATTTTTAACTTGTTGTAAATCCTGCCCTTTTGATTTTATGCTAATACTGCTTTGTTGACACCTGTATTGCCCTGCTTGCTACTAAATTGAAATGCTTTGAAATTGATTTGGTAATAACTATTTAGAGTGTTTCAAATCTGTGTTAATATTCATTTTGCTAGACTGCCTGCAATTTAAAAAATCATCCTTAATTATAGAAGCTTTTTAATCTCTTGGGTGAAGGAGGAGAATTTGCCTTTACATATATTATTCAGTAAGGCACTTAATGGGAAAGAAGTCCTTGGTGGAGATGTGAATCAGCAAAGCGCCCTTTGTACTGGTATTCAGACCGTGGTTGGAGTTTCCAGGCTGTTTTGTCTGAAGCATTTATGGGCACCAGCTGCACACCAGGAGAACATTTGTTGAGTGCTGGGACGATAGAGAGAGTTACAATATCTTTTTTAAAACTTGTCTCCCGGTGGAATGAAAGAATGGTCTCCTACCGTTGGAGACTTGGGCAAGTTGTCAACTGCTGAAAAGGGTGTAAAGACACGGCAGTGCCCTCCAAGGGAAGGTGTTTCCTGTGGCTAATACCAGCCACTAACAGTGAGTGCCTTATGCCCTTTCCTGGAAGAGTCTGGAACTCCGTGGGGTCAGTGGACTAAATCAGAAGTCCCGTTGTCTAAGCCTTCAGTGCTGAGGGTCTGTGGCGCTGTGCTAGAACACAGGGACACATGCTGTTGCCGAGAAGCTTCATGTAGTTCGAGTCTGGAGGCTGCTACCCGCCCTCTCAGAGTCTGGAGCCAGTGGGGCGAGGCTGAGGCTGGCCGGTGTGGCCTGCCCGCCCTCCCCTGCGCCCTGCCCCAGCTGCCCCTTCAGGTGTCTCTGCCTCAGAGGCCGGCTGAGCACTGCTGGGGCCACATGCCTGTGACTCGAGTCCCGGCCTAGCCGCCTGGCACAGCAGAGCGCCTTGCGCAACGTGGTGGGCGCTGAACCGGAGGTTTGGAGCAGAGATCTGCCTGTCATAGGACCCTCGGCGGTTCCACAGGGCTGTCCAGAGGAGCGTCCAGGCAGAGTGGTGGGAGGAGAAGCCAGAAAACCCTGTGGAGCCAGAGGTAACTCAGGGCCCCCTCCTGAGTTACCTGGCATCGTGCCAGGTGAGCATGCATCAGCCCCAGTGCCTCCCTGCTGGGCTGCAGGAGGTGAGCACGTCACCCAGGCGCAGGAGCCTCAGACTTTGTTCCTGTGGTTTGTTAGTGTGTGGGCGAGGCAGAGGGAGAAGCACTGGCTGGCATTTCTGGGAGGTTTCCTGCAGACTGGGTTCAATCTTGCAGTTTTCCCCGGTGTCTGCTGGGGAAATGCAGGGTGCAGCCTGGCAGCCTGAGCATGCAAGGTTTGAGTGCACAGCAGAGGAGGGCAGGCTGCTGTTGGGTCCAGAGTGCCAAGTAGTGGGCATGTGGCTTCTTGGACCTGTCACCTTGATCTCTCCCCGGTCTTGATCTCGGTTAGATGGTGTTCCCCTCTTCATCCGATTGGGTCCAAGAAGGCGGTGTCTGCACTAGCTGGATTTTCCTTTTTTATTCACTTCTTCTCTTCTCTGACTTTCATAAGCAACCAATCGCTTTCTTTTTTGTTTGATCCCTTATTTTAACTTTTAAACTCTTCCCCTCAACCATTAAACTGGATATAGAAGTTGAAAGATGTTTGTCTGGGTTTTGTTAGTGGTATTTTATTTTTCTTCAGTTGAATGGGGAGGACAGCATTCTCATGATATAGGAGGCACCTGACGTGCCCTTCTAGCTGATTTTTCTCCACCACCTACGGGGAGACAAAGGGCTCTCTTCATAGATCCCTGGCTTTGAAAATGGAGAATGCAGGACAATCTATGGGATTCTTACAAATTTTTTTCAATTTGGGGGCGTTTAACAAATCTTTCAAAATGTATGTTTTGTGTATGTTTCATATTATAATAAATTAGTATAGTCCGTGAACATAGTTTATAAATACACGTATGTGGGATGTATGCACAAGTTTTTCTAATCCTGTGATTGCAGCAGTGCAGAGCATCATTCTGGAGCCCAGCGAGGCTTCAGGTATTCCAGAGCTTTCTTGCCCATGGGACTGTTAGAAGTACTGAGTGAGAGATAACGGAGGTTTAGAATAGGGCCTGTGTACCGTAAGCACTATTATGATAGTCACGTTAGCCACTATTGTTCTTATTTCCTAGGGATGCTTATTTATTTATATTTCATTCCTCCCTAGTGGATTTGAAATGCTCATAGGCATTTACTAAATCGAGATTTTTCTTTTACAAAGAAGGTATGGGTAGAGGAGGGCTTCCCCGGTGACTCAGAGTAAACAATTCTCCTGCCAAGGCAAGAGATGCAGGTTTCAATCCCTGTGTCGGGAAGATCCCCTGGAGGAGGAAATGGCAACCCACTCCAGCATTCTTGCCTGGAAAATCCCATGGACAGAGGAGCCTGGTGGGCTACAGTCCATGGGGTTGCCAAGAATTGGACACAATTTCTCGACTAAACAACTGCAACATGAGTTGGGGAAAGTGAGAGAAAAGATGAAGTCAGGAGTCAGGTTGATAAGATTTTATTAATTTTGCTTTAAAGTGGGCAGAAAGTTTTACTCAGGACTTGCAGCCAGTGTAAAGAGAGAAAGACAAACGTACAAGATTATGTCTGAAGGTAAAGACAAAAATGTGCCTATTCCTAGTAGTGGACCCAGAGAGAGAGTCTCTTGTGGGTCCTGAAAAAGTTGAGAAGCCAGCGTTTGAACCCATGCCCCTTGCATTTTTCACCTCTCATCTTTTCCAGAGCTCAGAGAGAGAAGGATTCAACTCTGCCTATGGATACGTTTGATACCAATGGCCCTTAGTTCCTAAACAATTCTGGACTGATGCCATAGTCAGATTATTTCCTGGTCTGTTAAACCTACAACTTGATTTAGATCCCACCAAACTACTTTTTGGACCTGAACTTTACTGTTAATTTTTTTGAATTCTATTTTAAGTGAATATTAACACAGAAAGAACCTTCAATAGGCAAAGAGGGGATGAGGGGAAGGCTGGGAAGAAGAAGGAAGGAATTGCTTTATTGCAGTGCCATATAGAGCAGGATGTTTAACGGCCGAGTGGGTCCCTGTCTCTGCTTCCCCCCAACTCCCAGACAGCCCTGACTCTCCCTCCTGGCTCCCTCAGGACTGGCCTTTCTCCACTAGCTCCTGCCCGGGGGCTGTTTTTAACAAGGCAGGTTTCACGAACTGCAAAATACTTTTTAGCTACAGATACTTCTTTTTTTAAAATTAATTAATTTATTTTAATTGGAGGCTAATTACAATATAGCCACAGATATTTTTACAGAGCTTCTTTTACGTGATGAGAACTGTGCAAGGCAAAGGGAGTTTTAATGCACACTGCATGTGCAGTCAGAAGGGAATGGAAATACCACTAACCTGTGTATATGTGAGTCTGGTGAGTTTTTCCCCAGTGTGTTTCCATATCTATAAAGTAGTGTTGATGGTTCTCAGCCTTTCCACATGTTCTCACGTGTTGTGGTGATCATGTATGTGTCTTAACATGATTTGAAAGTGCTTTGGAGGTGGTACAGCCCTGTGCATTAGTAGGTCTGGGTAAATGTGCTGTTACTTCTGGGGAAGATGACCCACTGTCCCTGCCTAAAGGGAATTTTCAGGTTACATGGAGAGTTAGAAGTAGTATCACATGTGAGTAAAAGAGCAAATCTCATTTAATACTAACTTACAAGGCACAGCCTAGCCTCGTAGCTTGATAAAACGTAACGCTAATAAGTCACTCGTTTTACAGAATCCTGCCTATTTACAGAGTGACTGAGACCCAGCCTGAGTGATGATGAAAGTGAAGTGAAAGTGGCAAGACTTAATTGATGAACACTGGCATCTATACTGGGATTCGCTGGTGGCTCAGATGGTAAAGAATCTGACTGCAATACAGGAGAACCTGGGTTCGATCCCTGGGTCAGGAAGATCCCCTGGAGAAGAACGTGGCAACCCACTCCAGTATTCTTGCCTGGAGAGTTCCTCAGACAGAGGAGCCTGGCGACCGTGGGGTCACAAAGAGTTGGACTCAACTGAGTGACTTAACACTTTCTCTTTCTTGGCATTTGTACTAGTTGAAGGAACAAGATGATAGAATTTTTCAGTTGTTAAGGGACTTTTCAAGATTATCCAGGCTCCGGAAAATGTCAAATAGCCCTTATTTTTCAGAGTCTTTTATTTTAATCATCATATTTAGGATGTTGCCCTGTGTGGTGAACTTGAGGGTGATTGTGTTAACTTAATCAAGAGTATATTCCTGTTAGCCTGGAAGAATAGGTATTTTTGGGTAGCAGGTCATTTAAGAACTGCTTTCCCTGTCTTGGAGGCTGTGGAGTTGTCCTGTTTGTTGTGCTTCTTAGGTTGGAGGGGGGAACTGGGGCCTTTATCTGTGCCCCCCGGATCTACTTCAGTGCTTCATCATATCTGATCCAAGATGAAAGTTTGCTGCCTGGTCTTCCAGCTGGCAGCCTGACCTGGGATCCCAGGGAAGAAGGTTGTGAAATGGGGCAGTCTTGGTGGAGCACAGGAGGGGCCTGGCTTCAGAGCATCTCACCTGCCTGCCTTTCACCAGGGCTGAAGGTGGACGCTGGAATGCATCTCTTAGGTGAACTTCATAAGAGATGAAGTTCATCTCTTAGGCGAACTTTATCCTTACAAACACAAATTTATATAATATTCTCCTTTTGAAATTGCAGCCACATCTAGGACCTCTCTTCCCAGCTGTTGTTCCTGCAGCTGGGGGCCTTCCTCCTCCTCCCCCGCCGCCCTTCCCTCCCTCTCCCTGACCTGAGTGTTGCCACTTGTCAGGGCCTGGGCACTTGTGGCCCAGATGACTGGGTCTTCAGCCGGTCCCTGGAGTCCACAAGCCCTGACCAGGCTGTCTCTGCCTGGCTGCTGCTGGGGCCCCTGAAGTCCTGCTTCCAGTGCTGTCATTTGTAACATGAAGTAAGGAGTCCCTGTTCCCACTGCTTGAGGTCTGAGAGAGAGGTTTGATTCAGAAGTGCATGGTGCTCAGAGAGAGCAAATGAAGAGGAACATCACTTGGACCTTGTTTTTCACCTGAAGAATATGATCCCTCAAATAAAACAACCACAACCTAAAAACCAGATCAGTCACCCCCACCCTGGAACTGTAACTTAGATGTTGGGGTTGTCTTGGAACCTAGCTAATTACAACATGCCTGCAGGAAAAGCATTTTGAGTCCTGAACATTGGACTTTTAAGTGAAAGTTTGTGACACAATCATAGCTTATTAAGAGAGTATCATTAGTAACTAATGATGATTGAGGCAATAATCTCATTAATAAATTAAGGTAATCCTATGAAACCCTTAGCACAATCCCTGATATACAGCAACCTTCAGTAGATACTAGCTACAGTTATCACTAGCACCACGTGCATTTTTAGGATGGAAAGAGTCATTAATAAATGGATGCTCATATGAATGGCCCATTTAAAAAACATGCACAGTGAAGACTGATCGATTCCAAATAGATGGAGATATTAGTAGTGATCCTCCGGATAGAATACTTGGAAATGCTAGGAGTTCCCTAAAGGTGTGACGAGCCAAATGCCAGCAATCCTGAACCAGCAACAGTAAGAGCAAATGTCCTGCCTCTGTAGTTTGAGCTCATCCACTGAATAAGCAAACATCTACTGAGCACTGAGTATGGGCCAGGGCCTGTGCTGTTCAGAAAAGGAAGGGATCAGCTAATGGTAAATCCTCGAAGGAGGGCTTTTTAAACAAGGAGGAAGCAGTGGATGATAAGTCCAGGAGCAAAGACAGTTTTAAAACTGTTATAGGATACCCTGCAGTCACGTCACAGCAGGAAATTGTTTTGTCTTTACTTCTAAACCATAAAGAGCATTGTAAAAATAAAACCCGCTTCAGCCCCTTTGATCCCAGATAACAGGCTCTGTTGGAGCTAATTCACCAGCCTGCTGATAAAGTGTGTATGTTGATGAAGCAGCTTAATCCAGGCGTCTGGGCCCTGAGTACACTCTGACCCAGTGTGCTCCCGTTAAGTCTTAAGGGCCGGGCCGCTGGGGTCCCGGTAGAGATCAGAGGACCTGGACTCTGTTCTCAAGAACACGAGCCTTGAGCCTTTCTGGACCGGTGGCGGGACCTGTGTTTGCAAGCGGATCACCTATGGCTTAGTGTCTTTAGGTTGGAAGTGGCTGTAGATTTATAGTGAATGTTGCCCCATTTCTCCTGTTTTGCCAAGATGCTTTTCCATCCTGGTTTTCTTGGATGAGGTTAAATATTAACTCTGCCGTCCAGTATCCCTTCCCATGCTTATGTATTCCTGTCCCCGGTTTCCTCAAGGTTTCCATCCTAGGCTGCTAAAGGATTAAAGTCAAGTCGGCCTCTCTGGATGTCTTGAACAGATGTTACAATGTTTTAATTCTAAGGATTAAATTTCTGTCTGACTTTACCATTGGATTTTGTTTTTTAGGTTTTCCTCCTACATCTTTCCTGCATTAACCAGTGTACTGCCCTGCCCCTTCTCTCTGTGCACAAATGTTATTAATTTGGGAAAAAATACTTAAAGGTTCAAAGGAATTTAATGAGATTTGAATTCTTTTGTGAGCAATTCATCCTGGTTAAAAGGCAGGATATATCATTTCCAAATTACATAGATTTACTGTTAGCTCTCAGATACTTTTAGACAGTTTTTTCATTGTCGTCTTATCAGAGTTGTCTTTTCCCTCCCCTGTGGAATGATGTAGCAGTTTATTTCCCCTGATAAGCAACATTCTTCTAACTTACCAAAATACACTGTATGAAACATAGCTTGATAACAATCTGAACAGACCAGAAAACCATTGATCATGGGGATGGTGTGTGTGTGTCTGTGTGTCTGTGTGTGAACTCTCAAGAACCCCAGCTATTCCTGGCTTCCTTCAAAGTATTTTGGTCTCTCATTTCAGCCACAATTACAAGTTCATCGGAAAATGATGACCGGAGTGGCTCCAGTTTGGAATGGAATAAGGACGGAAGCCTAAGGTTAGGGGTACAGAAGGGAGTGCTCCATGACCGCAGGGCAGATAATTGCTCCCCAGTGGCAGAAGAGGAGCCCCCTGGGCCAGCGGAGAGCGTGCTGCCCAAAGCCGAAGCCTCAGTTGGAGATGGTCCGGTCCCTTATTCTCAGAGCTCCAGCTCGCTAATAATGCCACGGCCCAACTCAGTTGCAGGTAAGGCCACGCCTCTCCCTGGAAGGGGGACCTCACTGGGTCTGAGGTGCCCACTGCTCACTTTCTTCATGTGGGAATCTAGTCCAGACCCAAGCCACGCTTGTGATAATGGGTCAGGCACTTACTTTTGCAGGCCTTACTGTACCCATCCGTAAGCATGAGGGTAAACCCATATGTAAACATAAAGCTGCATTTAGTGGTCATTAAGTGACCTATCCCCTCTAGAATTCTTTAAATCTAATACTTAGACTATATGGCTCTTTGTATATGAGGGAAGAAAGGACCAAAAACTCTGCCCTTGTTTTTTTTTTTTTTTTTTTTTTAATTAAAGGATAATGCTTTACAGAATTTTGTTGCTTTATGTCAGATTATTTTAAGCCTGAGTTAATGTAGGATTTATAGCTTAATCAAGGGAAATCATTGTTTAGAATGAGTTTGTTAATATCAGCTCAAAGAATTTCTTTGTTCCATTCTCCTGAATTTTCATTACAGTTTACTTGTGACTTTTAATTGGAGGGTAATTACTTTTCAATGTTGTGTTGGATTCTACCATACAATGTGAATCAGCCATATGTATGTGTATATCCCCTCCCTCTGGAACCTCCCTTCCACCCACCCCTCAAAAGAATTTCTAATCCAGCTTTCAAACTAATTTTCTATAGTTAAGGCTCATCATATAGATGGGAGATCCAGTTTTGTATAACTCAGTTATAAGGGAGCTCACGGTTTAAAACATGAGCAGCAGAAAAGCAAGTTCTCCATCAAGGAAATGGAAACAGGCCAGACAGTCATGTCTGAGCAAGATGGGGCAGCTGGAGCTGAGAAGAGAATGTGAAGGGGGTGCCTGGTACTGGCTGACTGGTCAGCAGGCGCTAGCTCACAGTGGGCGGGGAAGGGAACCCTACGTCTGAGCTGCTGTTTCAAGGTCCCAAATTTCTAAACTCGGTGCTCTTCTGTTGAATTTAGAAGAGGAACTTGTTTTGATCGTTGTTTGTTACCAATGAGATGCTTACGATTTCTCCTCTGCCAAGGCCTGGACCCAGGATCTCTCTTCCTGCATCAAAGGGTTTCTTTGTGGCTCTGTACCACTCCCTTGGGCTGGGCCAGGCTACTCTGGTTGTCGTTGGGCGTGTTTTACAGTGGAACCCCGAAGTGGCTGATAAATATACTAATGGAAGAATTCTGAGACACAATTCTTAATTCACTTTCAAAGGAAGTATTTGGTGTGCCTGCCAGAAGGAAGTACTGAGAGCTTTATGTGTATTGAATGTATTGAATGATGGTTCTTCCAGAAGGTGGTGTGTCCTCCCACCACCATCCCACCGTCTATGGCATAGTATGTTGCACCCATGGCATTTTACACCCATTTTACCTGGATATGATGAAAGATTCATTTGTATTATCCCAGGACTTCATAGCTATATTGACTTCAACAAAATGGCAGACTTGTATTCAATTTAATGCAGCTATTTTAAAATTAGGAAACACATTAATAAATTTATTTAACAGTGTTAAAAGGACCCCTTTCGGGTTATGTTTTCTGCTTGATGTTCTTTTATGTGGTTTCCTGCCACGTGAAGTGACAGTGGGTGTGAGCTGAGCATTTCCAGGAGACTACAGTGATTATAGAACAGGGCTTTCTGATTTCTGCTGTGCTCATTCATTAGCTTCTATGGATGCACTTGAACCGGACCTCCTGTGGAATTGGGAGGGTTGTACCTCTGGGCTTGAGCAGTGACTGCTTAGCCTAATGGGTTTGCTTATTTCTCCCATGTTGCATATTTTATAAACTAAAAGCATATTTTGGAAGGAGATAGGAAAGTGCCTTACACGATAGTATCTGCTAACAAGCTAGGAGTTGGGTAGATTCTTCATTGCCTACCCTTTTACCCCTAAAGCTGAACTTCAGTCAGGTGGGAATGGTGGAATTCCCCTGGTGGTCTCCTGGCTCACACTCTTCACTTCCAATGCAGAGGGGCTGGTTTCCATCTCTGGTCAGGAAACTAGATCCCACAAACAACAACTAAGAGTTCTCATGCCTAAAAGATCCCTCACACTGCAACTTAAGATTCGGTGCAGCCAAATAAATAATTTTTTTTTTTTTTAAAGAGGGAATGGCAAGATTTTTCGAGTATCATTGAAAAGAATGAAAGACTCATGTTATAGACTATATGCAGTGCTGTTTAGGGATTAGGAGGCAGGTTGCTACAAACAGAGCAGTAGGCAACACTCCGTGGTGGACTAAAGTAAGGTGGGAAAGACCGTATACTGAGATCTCTTGAAAGTGTTTGCATATCAAGATCCATGTAAACACAGAGAAACTGCTGTTTGATAGGAAGGGTGTTTTGGTATGTGAAATAGAATAAGGACTAAGCAGGGGAGAGAAAGGTGATGCCAGCTTCCCCAAGGGACATAGTTCCCCTGGGGGGTGAGGATATGAAACAAGTTCCAGAGGCTGCCTGCCTTTACTGTTACTAAGCCTGTTACAGAGAACTGGAGCTGTTGCTTCATTCTTAACTGTCTTGTACAGTGGAATTTTTTGGTCAAAGGTTATAAAAGTAAGTTGGCCAGGTTTGGTTATTGTTCTGCCATACAGAGATTTTCTTTGGCAAAGCATTTGTTGAAGTGGAATTGATTTAGAAAGCTGCAGTCTGGTTATTATTGTATATGCCACATCAAAATACATAACACAGACACTGTAATACTTCATTAAAAAGCAGAATGGGAAGCCTTTAAAATGATATCTTGGATAATCCAGGAGTTGGATAATTGAGCTCTGCCCTTTCGGACTACTGTTTGTTTGTTTGTTTTGTCTTTTGAAATACTTCCTCAGTGAATCACAGAACACTGTTTAGTTTAGGAAACCAACAAGCCAAATTACCAGCCAGTTTTCTTGAGACTCTAACTGGTAATTGCCTTGGACTTAATGGCACTAACCTTTGATAGATTAATCCATGGTGTTTTAATAGATGTTCCCTTTGCTTAGCTTAGACAAGTCTTCCTCTGCTTCTCCATCTACCCATTCCACTCCCACCTCCTTTCCCCACCAAAAAACCCTCTTTCCTGCAGCATCTTAAAATGTACTTCTCACCCAGATGTTAGACACAAATGTGTGTGTGCCGTGAGTGTATAACTAATTTAATTGTAGAGGTATTAGCAGTAGATTTATTGCAGCATGAAATTGTTGCTTTCCCTCTGATTTTTGTGGGCCCTGAATAGTGTTCAGGCTTTTGAAAGCATTTATTATTTAAATACCAGAGGTGAGCTAATGTTTGTAGCATCCGAGAATTCCTAGGAGTGTGTGAAAGGACAGCCTCTTGTCGTCCTAGGGTGTCACCTGGGCGTGGGACTGAGTACCTGAGTCACTGCTGCCCCTCGTCCATCTCAGCGGCTGTGATGACACCTGCGTAAAGTGGAGGGAGCCAGCAGCGGGTGGCTTGCAGCCCAGATGAGCAGTGGTCCATTTCGAAGCAGCGTGTTCATGTTTAGCATAGACCTCTGGAGTTGCTGGGCCACTCTGTTCCCTACTTTGGAACTGAAACTGTGGTCCCTGAATATCTGCAAAGAGGCATTTGAAACCGCCTATCTCCTGCCTGTGTCAGACTTGGGCTTTTGTGCAGTCCTTTCTTTGAAGTGCTCTTTATAGTCTCTTCTTCTTAAACCTTCGGATGTCAAAAAATTGTGAACTGAATGTCATATTTTAAGGGGTCAGGATAAGAAGGGAAGTGGGAAGCCTTTGGAGGCTACAGGCATCTCTGTGCCCTCTGCTGTTGAGGCAGCAGGTCAGACAGTCTGGGCTCTTGCAGCTTTGGACCAAACCAACTCGTGGCCAGAATGTAGCTGGTTACTCCTTCTGTCTCAGCCTTCAACATGTAGGTGTGTTCACAAGGTGTGCTGAAGAGGGGTCATTTGCAGAGCCCCGAGTCAGAGTCCCAGGTGGGAGCCTGGAAATATGTTCTAAGCAGTATTAGTGTAGGGAGTCAGGCTGATGGGTGTGGTCCTGTTGGCCTTCTAGGAAGTTTCCCATGCCCTGGTTGTGAAGGACCTGGAGAGAAGCTAGATGTTGCCTTGGATTCCCATACCTTAGGCTCACTTGGAAGTCCTGCATAGGGTAAGAGGAAAGATTTGTGTGGAGTCTTGACGTACTGTGTATAGCATGTGTGAACAGGCTGTGGATACGTGCTGAAGAAGCGTCAGTGTGTGCTGCCGTAGAATCCAGCTGTCTGATGTTTCTCCGTGGCCTGGGACATTGAGCAGGGCACATGGTCAGTTGGCCTCTGAAGACTGCAGCAGAGTGGATGCACTGTGACAGAGCCAGGCCAGGAGCCATCCATGTGCCTGCTGAATGGAGCATGAGAGGAGGTAGTGCCAAAAGTGAGGAAGAAAAGGACCAAGGCCTTAGGAGGAGGAGTAGGAAGGGCCCGGATCAGGCAGATGGTGCTGCTCGATCGGCTGCTGCACCCGAGCCGTGGGGAGCCAGAGGGTTTTCAGCAAGCAGATGGCCCAGCTTGACTTCTGTCCTTCGAAATTCTGTCACACTGATGATTTCACCAGTCTTAGAAGCTTTAGCCCTGGAAATAGGAATTCCCTCTCCCCCATCATTCCCCCTCAAGTGATGTCTGTATACCTGTAAGATAATCATATGTCTAGAATCGTCATTATTTTTATAATGGACTCCTTAACCCCCAAACCAGATTGGGTTTGATTTTATATAGATTTTTCTCATTGTGACCTAGAATAAATATATATATAAATCGGAGAAGGTTCCTTTTCTAAGATGAAAACATGAACTGTGTATTTGCTTTAAAAATTTGCTAAGACGTAACAAAATTATTTTGTACCAATTATTTTTATAATTCACCTTATGTGTGCTTGAATAGATCCTTAAAACTTTTCAACAGGTAACTATGTGCCATGACTCTTATTTATTTGATCAGAGGGAAATATGATTACTTATTTTTAGAATTAAAAAAATACATAAACATGATATTGTATAATATATAATCTATAATGTATGCATAAAAATTTGAAGCTTCCTGATAAAGTCCAGTTGGTTACTTTTTCTGCCAAGAGCTGACTTTTAGGGTTCTGAGCCCTGAGGAATTGTCCATGCAGAAAATGCTCACCTAGTAAGCAAAGCTGGAGTTCTAGTGACCGTGGAAGACCCTCTTGAGCTGCAGAGATGAGAAGTCACTGTCCTGTGTGTTTGTTGTCAGTACTGAAGCTTCACTGAGATTCACTTGG
Organism: Antilocapra americana; assembly: GCA_007570785.1. Classification (NCBI taxonomy): domain Eukaryota; kingdom Metazoa; phylum Chordata; class Mammalia; order Artiodactyla; family Antilocapridae; genus Antilocapra; species Antilocapra americana. Next base: position 35,415,278 of record ML660200.1, read on the forward strand.
TTCAGGTTTCTTCATAAAAATTTCTGGTGGGGTCTGTCTCTTTCCTGGAGTAACGGAGATTCTGGCAACTGTATCAACGTGACTTTGGCTCAAGAATGAGGAGCTCTTGGTTTTGTCCACGTCTCAGTTAACAACACTGACAGAAAAATTAATGGGGGCAGGCAAACAAAACCAAGTCACTCCGAAGTAAATTTTGTTGAAAGCCTGAAATGAATGGCTTTGTAGTTATAATTTTTCATAGTTTGGGTATGATATTAAACTCAACTTTGAAGAGACTAAACTTCGGTTTAATATTACAGCCACGAGCTCAACCAAATTGGAAGACCTGAGTTACTTGGACGGACAGAGAAATGCTCCCCTTCGGACATCAATTAGGTTACCGTGGCACAATACAGCTGGAGGTAGGGCACAGGAAGCTAAAGGGATTTATCTTGGCATCTGCTGTGGTCATGGCTGTGATGAGCTCGTTCACTAAACATGGAAAGTCTGTGGTAGCCAGCATTCAAGCCAGCTGTTTTTAAAACATGTTATTCAGTGTATGTGTGCAAGAAGTTTGTATCTCTAAGGTGTGCTAGGAAGCCACCAGTTTTGGAGCCTCTTCCTTATTTATGTTATGTAATGAGCTTGCTTCTGAAGTTGAAAAATTATTCTGAAATATGTTGTTTTGAAGTGACGGGTCATTTAATACTCAGGGACTGTTGAACACGCCACTAGATTTTTTGGTCACCAACAAAGAGTCAGCTTTGTTACAGTTTCTTAGCTCTGTGAGCCACCTCCTGCTTCTGGCTGAAGTGCACAACTGAGTGGCCAAAAATCTCACAATAAGGGTCAAAGCACCACCACACCCCGGTAAGAGCTGGGGTACTGTCTTCAGGGGAAACGCAATTCTGTTTTTTCCTATAGAAGTGGAAGAAACCGGTCTTAAGTACTATTTCAGATAAACTGATGAGACATGGTTTGGCCCCTTCATCACTTTCTCTAATCCTCTGTGTATCTATCTTGAGTCATGTGAATAACTTAGAAGCATGAAAGGGCTAGAGTCATTTTAATAGGACCCTTTGTAAGACCAATAAGGTATGATAAGTGAGGTATTAGGAATTATTATAAGAACCATGCAGAAAATACTTGCAGATCCCTTGCATTGTAAAACCATACAAGCAGTGATAAACTGAGTTTTTTAGTGTATAAAATTATGACATTCTTCTAAAATAATGATATATATATTTTTTTTCCCTAAGCACGATTTGCTCCCTACAAGCCACAAGACATTTTGTTGAAACCATTATTGTTTGAAGTACCGAGCATAACCACAGACTCTGTGTTTGTGGGAAGGGATTGGCTCTTTCACCAGATAGAAGAAAACTTGAGGAACACAGAACTGACGGAAAACAGAGGCGCGGTGGTTGTTGGAAACGTGGGCTTTGGGAAGACGGCTATCATTTCTAAGTTGGTGGCACTGAGCTGCCATGGAAGCCGCATGAGGCAGATCGCTTCCAACAGCCCCAGCTCATCCCCGAAAAGTATGTCCGTGTTTAACTGCTGGTCCCGTTTATTGCATGAATATAAGAAAGGTGGAGGGAATTGCTGTCTGGATAGATATAAATTCCCCGTTTTCCTCATGTTCCAGCTGCTGTGTCAGGTTTGTGATCACGTGCTGGAGTGCTCTTGTCTTTTACAGTCTTCTGTAGGTATGACCAGGGGTGAGGCCAGCCCTCCCTGGTGTTCTCCCAGCTGCCAGGCCTGTCACCCTCCTGATGGGGGCAGCGAGGTCTGCTCAGGTGCTCTGAGGAATTCAGGGTCCTAAAATTCGGGATTAGTCTTCTGGCAGAACAAGCCAGAAGCAGTCTGTGCAGAATTATTTTGCATCCTGTTTTTCACAGCCTTTGTCTTCTATGCTGGACTTACCAAAATTATAAAAACTAACTTCAACTGGGAAGGAGTGGCAAATTTGACAACCCATAGCTTATTTTATGTGTAGTAAAACAAAGTGTTACTAACAGGATGAACAGGAACAGGGAGCCAGGAAAGATTTGTTTTTCCTTTTTTTAACCAAAAATAATAAATAAAGCCAGGAACAGTGGTTCTCCTGGGAGGGTACTTGGGTGAAGGGAGACAGGGCTGAGAGGGAGCCTGTATTCCCATTTGGGCCTTTGCATTGGGTACTGTGATCACTCATTAGCTGTTAAAATACTCTCTGGGTCCAACCAAGAAGTGTGTTCAACATCCCACACTATCCTTGTAAATAATGAAACTGGTGTCTTCACTGCAGCTTCAGATTCCTCCCAGGATCTTCCTTTCGCTCCACTGCTTTCACCAAGTTCTTCTACAAGTGGTACTGGAGCACCTAAATCCCCCCCAGTGTCTGGGTCTGATGCTCCTGAGAACCAGAGACCACGAGAGGATGCAGTTAAATACCTGGCTTCTAAGGTAACCTGCTGCTGCTCTATGGGAGCCTTCCAGAGAGAGAGATTTGCTAGTGTAGCTTTTGAGAAATGAATTTAAAAAGGGATCTTAAAATGGATTCAAGAGTTACTTAATTCAAAAATATAGCTTTTGATAAAATTGTGATAGAGTACTTCAAATAAAAGGTACTCATGAAAATTAATATCTTAGGGCACTTGGCAGTGGATTTTTATTCATCTTAAATGATGAATTGAAAGAGATCTTCAGAGCCGCCGTAGATATCATTGCACTCACCACAAATCCATCCTTGCAAACACAGGCCCTCCTTCATGTTAAAAGCAGGAGACGGGGAGCCTTTACCATGCCCCAGGCCTCCCCGCTACCCACACTCTGTTGATAGGACCCTTGGTTACACGTGTCTTTCTGTCAGAGGTTTCTTGTGATGTTGTAAAGAGACCTGGCTGACTTTCCCTTCCCAGGACCTGATCATCAAGGTCCTTCTGAAATTTTCGATCTGCTCAGCATCCAGCACAGGTTCATAAGCTGCCCTCCTGCACGGCGGCAGTTACCACTCTCATTCCTTGTGAGCCACTTGGGTCTCCCAAGGCAGAAGGGGCGCGAGCTGGTGATGCTGGAGAACCACCACAAGTGCACAGTGGTGAGAAGCAGCTGTGAGGACCCCCCTCGGGTGAGGTTGGTGCAGGGGAACTGAAACGAATGCTCCCCAGCCTCAGATCCCTGCTGCTTGCTTCTGCTTTCCCGATGAAGGCTATTCCTCACCCAGCCTGGGCAGTCCCAACGCCCTGGCCACTGACTTGCGGCAGTCCTTTGGCCGTGAATGGGTGATCTGAGATGAGGGGTATGTCACAGGTTAAAACCCCTGTGAGAGTGGGTTTTAAAACCAGTTTGGGACCCACAATAAGAAATATATGTTGTACTGAACACCTGGTGTTCACACACAACATCCCACACACAACTGAAGCAAAAACATTATATACTTATTCTTACATCTATAAAGTTCACTGTATTAAATTTAAAAAAAAAAAGGTTTTATGGCTCCGAATTGATTTCATGCCCCACTCTTGGATTGCCAGACTTGCTATTATCAAACACCATGCTAGGTGGACTGTGGCGCTGGCTCACTGGTGGTTTGCACAGGCTCACAGGTCCCCTTGCGTTGCTGTTAAGCTCTGTCCAGTTGAGAAGGGCAGAGCAGTCGTCTTCCCGCTGAGTGTCCATGATGCGTGTTCAGTTGCTTCAGTCGTGTCCGACTCTTTGCGACCCCATGGACTGCAGCCCGCCAGGCTTCTCTGGCTGCGGATTCTCCAAGCAAGAATACTAGAGTGGGTTGCCATTTCCTTCTCCAGTGTCCATGATAGATGTAATCAAAAACAAAAGTCACGTGGGTTCCAAATTGGCCACACCTATCTTGCCACCTGCTTTGTAAGAGTCTGTAGACCTGGAATCAGACCCCAGATCTTTTTGACTGTCACCCTGGCAGGGCATTAACCTGTGTGTCTGCTGCCCTCTGATCCATAGCCAGTGGTTCTTGTCCTGCTTCTGCAGGGCTGGTAGGGCTGAGTGGGACAGCAGTGACACAGGCCCCTCTGAAAAACAAGGCACTTTACATGAATGTGTTTTGACCTTTTTCACCTTCCTTACCTTGTACTTAGGGCTTCCCTGGTGGCTCAGTGGTAGGAGACACAGGTTCGATCGCTGGGTCAGAAACATCCCCTGGAGAAAGGAAATGGCAACCCCCTTCAGTATTCTTGCCTGGGAAGTCTCGTAGACAGAGGAGCCTGGTGGGCTACCATCCATGGGGTCGCAAGAGCATCAGCCACGACTTGGTGACTAAACAACGACAGCCACCACCAGCTTGTACTTACACTCCTCCATTCATCCTCATTGGGAAAGTCATATATTTTTCATTTGTCTGCAGTATGCCCCCCACTCTCAAGACAGAGCCACATCTGGCACTTTCCTTGGGGGCGTCTCTAATGAATAGCCTGCTGCCACTTCACGTCCATCTCAACAACGAAGATCTCTCAGCGCTTGGGCAGGGGCCTCCCTTCTCCTATGTGTCCCTTCACATGAGAGGCAGGGTTTTGGCAGTACCTGCTGTTGCTCCTTCAAGCAGTGCTGCTGTTGAACTGCACGGTGTTGCTGGGGTGTGGGGAGGAGGCTGAGGGCCTGAGCCAGGCTGCCTTGCCCTCTTGCCAGCGAGAGGAAGCAACAGTGACTTGACAGCCTGGTTTTCATTGCCACCAATTTTATCTGCCTTTTGGTTGCTGGAAATGAGTTTCCCAAGGAGCTGCTGCTCTTGTTGAAAACAGACATAGTAGTGACTGGTACTAGTGGATATCGAGAATATCCAGATGGCTCGGAATTGTTTTAAGCCAGGGTAGACTTTACATTTCCTGAATAACTTTTACTCATTTATATTCAACACAGAGGGAGTAACTTGGGGCGATCTTAGGGGCAGTCAAGACAGATTTGTAGCTACAACTTAAAGTCAGCCTAGAATTCAGCAAACTTTAGCATTCCTTCCAAAGTGGAGGAATTACTGAATCCGTTAAGCTAGATGATGACTCTGTCCTGGGGAGCAGAAGGAACGTGTCTTGTTAGAGAATGGAAGAACTGCATCCCATTGGAGAGCGGGAAGGAGATGTGCGGAGAGGAGGCGGCAACGCTGACGGCTCTGCTTCCCCACAGGTCGTGGCCTACCACTACTGCCAGGCCGACAATGCCTACACGTGCCTGGTGCCCGAGTTCGTGCACAGCACCGCGGCCCTGCTCTGCCGGTCCCAGCAGCTGGCCGCCTACCGGGACCTGCTGATACGGGAGCCCCAGCTCCAGAGCATGCTGAGCCTCAGGTCCTGTGTGCAGGACCCCGTGGCCGCCTTCAAGAGGGGCGTGCTGGAGCCGCTGACAAGCCTGAGAAACGGTACCTCCCAGTGGGCAGCCATGCCCTCCTTCTCCCCGGCATGGTCCTCAGAATGGGGGTGGGGGTCTGCTCGGCCCTGGGGCAGGGAGCGAAGTGGGCACAGGGAGGATGTGGGGGTGCATGTCCCCTCCCCTTCCTCAGAATCCCCTGTCCAGGGCTCCGCCTTGTCCCCCTCCAAATAGTGTCCTTATAAATGGAATACCTCCAGGAATAATTAATTCCCCAGTTGAACATTTCTAAAGTAGCTAATTTGTAACCAGAGTTGTTTAGATGACTTGCTCCCTAACTGCTGCCTGCCTGTTTTGCTCTCCTCAGTAGTGAGGTACTACATTGGGAGTATGTTGATTGTTTGGGGAACTTGCCAGCGTGTTTTTCCAGGGCCTCTGTTCCCCGGTGGCTCACATGCTAAAGCTGCTTGCAACGCAGGAGACCTGGGTTCGATCCCTGGCTTGGGAAGATCTCCTGGAGAAGGGAATAGCAAGCCACTCAAGTACTCTTGCCCGGAGAATCCCATGGACAGAGGAGCCTGGCAGGCTACAGTCCGTAGGGTCGCAAAGAGTCGGACATAACTGAACGGGCATACTTTTACTGTTCAGTTGAAGCTAAAGTCATTTCTTGAAGTGGCCATTTGGGTTTTTTTGCCCTTGACCGTCTCAGTAGGGGCATTAGTGATATTCTGGGCCTTTGTCTATTCATCTTGCCTGCCCCTTGCTCCTTACCTTCTGAGCTAGCCTACCTGCCTCCATAGCACTTCTGCCATTTGGTGCCAGGGAGAGGGGAGTGAAACAGATACGCCGTCACTGCTCCTTATCACCGGGCGGGAAGCTGGCACCAATGAATAGCAAGCTAGGCTCAGGCTTGGAGGTTTCTGTGTGGCAGAGTTCTCGCCTCCACTGGCTGTGTGCCTTTGGTGGGATGCTCTGACCTTCCAGGGTCCTCTGGCCTTCCTGGAATCCATCAAGGGAGCTCTGTGGGGCGGGGTGGTGGGGACAGGACCTAGAGTCTTTTGCAGGCTTCCTCTCAGTGTGTGCTGGTTATCTTTGCTGTCCCTCACCCCAGTGACAGGAGTTTTTGAAGAGCTAACTGTAATCATACACAGGGGTGAGATCCTGCTAATGTGTCTGATGCAGTATGTTTCTGAAAACTGTTTGGTGGGAATTGATCTTCTTTCGGCTCTGCACTCTGGTTTTCATTACGAATTTAATAGAAAATACGCTTCTGTGAAAACCACTTATTCTGCCATATGTAAACCTTTTTAGTTTTCCCTAACACTTTAAATTGTGCATTAAAATACAGTGGCTGGTGCTATCTTACAGAAATGTATAATTTCTTAATTTAAAAAAATCATTTTATCTTTTAGAGCAGAAAATTCCTGAAGAAGAATACATTATTTTGATAGATGGCTTAAATGAAGCTGAGTTTCATAAACCTGATTATGGAGATACGCTTTCTTCATTTATTACCAAGATTATTTCTAAATTCCCTACGTGGTTGAAGTTGATTGTGACTGTAAGAGCAAATTTCCAGGTAAAAAAAAGAATTCTCAAATCTCTTTCCAAGGCCCTATGTCCCAATTTTGTATTTTTACAATTATAATTTTAGGTTAACATTAACAGCTTAAACTGTTGTAAATCGTTTTGCTGCTGTGTTGAAAACTGTATTAGAACTTTGAGATATTAGTGTACAGAGCCCTAAACAGGAAGAGCTCTAACCTTTTTACCCCCAAGGCACATTTATCAAGGTGTCAGGTAAGTTCCCTAATTTCATTAAGCTATACTGGTGCTTCAGAAATGGAAGTGTCTCGCCTTAGTTCATCGCAACTCAGTTTTGGGGGCTGTTTTAGGTGCCTGGCCAATAAATCTACTAGGGTTTGAAGTTATTCTTGCCAGTAGTTATTTGTATGGGTTTGCAGTGGATTTTTTTTTTTTTTTTTTTTTTTAGTGAAGAGATAAGGGAGAGATAAAGGGGGAAGATTTTTAAGGCCAATTCTGAAAACAGGTCCAGTTTTTCATAAAACTTAAACATGAGATAACACTTGCAGCAAAATGAAGAGTGTATGTGTTTTTTAAAAATTCTATTCCTTGTCTGTCCCCTCATTTGAACTCTGTAATGATGTCTTAACAACCATTGACTCTTTCCATCTGCCCCTATCCATTTTTAGTAAAGATGCAAGACATGGATTTTTACTTTTTTCCCTTTTAGGATGACATTTATTTTAAGATAGCATTTGGGTTCTTCTTTTCCTCTTAAAAGTAGAATTGGCCCTCATGTACTTGGTGTCTGTTTTTACAGGCATTTGATTCATACACTTTTCAGTCCCTTTTCACACAGTGGGAGCTTGGCAGTCAGCAGCACGGGAGCAGGAATCCTGTGTTCTGCATTCGCGCTGTGTTGAGTTTTCAGAGGCTCAGTCAGCATCCATGTACAGTGGGGTACAGCCTGCCTCCTACAGCTGTCACGTTCAGTGAGGACATGATACAGAAATGATAGTGGGACGTTTAAACAACAAAACAGGCAAAATTCACCTCTCCTGTTAAGTGTCATCCCACAGGTGCTTACCTGTGGGATGGCAAAGGGACGGGGTGTCCGGAGCTGGTAACGTTCTGTCTACCTGCTGGTCCCACAGGTATATTTGACTTTGAGCAAGCGAATGACACCATGCAGTTCGGATTTGTGCACCTCTGTATGTCACACTTCAGTTTAAAAGTTTACCAAAAAAAACCTAACAACAACAAAGAAGTACTGGGCTGTATGAAAGTCTGACAGCTGCATTACAGCAGTCCCCGGGGCCCAGCCTCGGGGCAGTTTCAGATGACCTGGTTGGGTATCTTGACGCACAGTGAAGAATGCCTCTGACCTCAGTGTCTGGCCATGGCCTGAGATGCACAGCGTTGGTTTGTGTCTGTCCTTGTGTCACCAGTGGCACAGTGTAAAGATTATGGGTATCAGGTCACCCGGGGGTCTTAGCGCCCCATTGCTGGTGCAGCCAGGTTGTCACTGTCAGCTCAAGGCTCTTCCATCTCACTTGGCTCCGCATCCTCAGATAGGGGCCTCAGGAAAGCCTTTTCTGACTCGATCTCACATCAGGCATTTCTTTCACATGAGCTATTTATCTTCAGTTTATCCTGTTACACATTTTAAGATAAAACAATGAGTCCCTGTAATCTATGAAAATCCTCCTTGAAAGAAAACTCGGGGATCTGGTTTGAAGTGCAGCTGACATGAAAAAGAAATCTCCGTGGAGTGACACTGTGGGTCCTGTTGCTTTGCAGGAAATTGTCAGCGAGCTGCCATTTGTCAAGCTGTCCTTGGATGACTTTCCAGACAATAAGGACATCCACAGTGACTTGCACGCCTACGTCCAGCACAGGGTCCACAGCAGCCAGGACATCCTCAGCAACATCTCGCTGAACGGCAAGGCCGATGCCGCCCTCATCGGCAAAGTGAGCAGCCACCTGGTTCTGCGGAGCCTCGGCTCCTACCTGTACCTCAAGCTCACCTTGGACCTCTTCCAGAGGGGACACCTGGTCATCAAGAGCGCCAGCTACAAGGTGGTGCCTGTGTCTCTGTCTGAGCTCTACCTGCTGCAGTGCAACATGAAATTCATGACCCAGTCTGCTTTCGAGAGAGCGCTTCCCATTTTAAATGTGGCCCTGGCGTCCCTCCACCCCATGACGGATGAGCAGATCTTCCAGGCTATCAACGCCGGCCACGTCCAAGGGGAGCAGGGCTGGGAGGACTTCCAGCAGAGGATGGATGCCCTCTCCTGCTTCCTCATCAAGCGGCGAGACAAAACTCGCATGTTCTGCCACCCATCCTTCAGGGAGTGGCTCGTGTGGAGAGCAGATGGCGAGAACACAGCCTTCCTGTGTGAGCCCAGGTACGACGGGCCGCTTAGCCAACAGCTCTGTGCAGGAAGCCTGATGCCTGGCTGACGAAGGGGTCACAAACACGATTCATGTTCTTTTGCAGAAAGACAACACAGCATGAATGACACAGTGAAAGTCGCACAATCCTGTCCAGTTCTTTGTGACCATATGGACTGTAGCCCGCCAGGCTCCTCTGTCCATGGGATTCTCCAGGCAAGAATACTGGAGTGGGTTGCCAGTCCCTTCTCCAGGGGATCTTCCCGACCCAGGGATCGAACCTGGGTCTCCTGAGTTGCAGGCAGATTCTTTACTGCTTGAAACACCAGGGAAGCCCTCAAAGAAAAACTTCCTTCCTTTTTTTATTTTTAAACTTTTTATTTTGTATTGGGGTATAGTCAGTTAACCAGCTTCCCAGGTGGCACTATTGGTAAAGAATCTTCCTGCCAATGCAGGAGACATGGTTTTGATCCCTGGGTTGGGAAGATCCCCTGGAAAAGAGAATTAACTCACTCCAGTATTCTTGCCTGGAGAATCCCATGGACAGAGGAGCCTGGCAGGCTACAGTCCATGGGGTCATAGTCAAACATGACTGAGCATGTAACCAGTTAACAGTGTTGTGGTCATTCCACATGAACAGTGGAAGGACCCAGCCTCATATATACATGTTTCCATTTTCCCCAAACCTCCCTCCCATTCAGGCTGCCACATCACATTGAGTAGAGTTTCGTGTGAAAGCTTCCTTCCTTCAATTACTAGTATTGTAGGACTCCTCAGTATATCTGGATGAAGGAGAAGCAGGGCGGTACGTGGGCGGTGTTTCTTTGTGATTCTCTTCTAGGTTCCCATCTCCTCTCTTAGGGCACGTGCAGGAGAGTGTGGGGCCAGCTGCAGAGAACAGCTGGCTTCCCTCCAGCCTGTTCATGGCTCCGTTCCTTCGCAGGGGTGGGAATCTGCAGACTGTCTCTCAGTGCCATTCTGCCACCTCTTGAGTTTGTGGCATCTCGTCTCAGGGATCTGATGCATCTGTGGCCCCAGAGGGGAATGCAGCCATCACTTCTGGCCACCCCATTTTGTACTTGTGTCCTGCAAGGATGGCAGATTGGGATTTGGGTTGAGAGTTCAGGTACCTCGTTTGTGGTGGGGCGGCTGTATCCTAGGAGTCAGAGGTCCACTGAGGCTTTGCAGCCGAGCTGGGCCAGGACACAGCTCTCCGCACTGCCCAGGGGAGGAGGTAGGCGGGAAGCCTGCCCACCCTGCAGCGTGGTGTTAGTCAGGGTGAGAGACCGAAGGGTGGGTTCACAGCCAGCATCATTGCTCCTGCCTTCTCTGACTCAGAATTGCTCCTGGCCCTGTGTAAGAGGTCTGACAGGCTTCTCAGCTGTCTCCTTCGGGCTGCCCTGGCCATTTAATCCGATGCTAAGGCCCAGAAATGAAGTGAATAAGCACCTGTGAGCCACATACTCCCTTTCTCCCATGAATATTTTTTCAATTTATTGATTTTTAACTGGAGGATAACTGCTTTACAATGTTGTGTTTATTTCTGCCATACATCATCATGAGTCAGCTGCAGGCATACTATGTCCCTTCCCTCTTGAACCTCCCTCCCACCCCCCCCCACCCCACCCCTCTAGGTGGTCCCAGAGCACCTGATTTGAGCTCCCTGTGTCACACAGTAAATTCCCACTGGTTATCTACTTCACATATGGTAACGTATATGTTTTTCCCATGAATATTGACTTACCATTGACTCTCTTGGTCTAGCTGCTCTTTTATGTTGTAAATAGGGTGTTTTCTTAGGTGACACTGGGCTGAGTTGATTGTCTTTTGAAACTGCTTTGGGACAATAAACTAACTCCAGGATTATTTAGCCAGTCAGTAAAAACTAGGTGACAGAAGTTCCATGATATATTTAGCCAAGTCGGACCATTTTACAGGAAGTTAGTGAAGTGGAGAGCACCTTGCTAACATGGGGTAGATGGGCCTGGCTTGGCCTGTGGGCGGAGTCAAGCAGAAGGAGGTGCTGTATATGGATGACATTGAGGTGTTAAGCTTCAGAAACTAGGGATGGCATTGCTCTTAGAGCAGGTCAGAAAGGCAGAGGCACAGGCTGGCTTTGCTAGGCAGGAGCTGCTTTGGATTTTAGCAGTGTGAACTCATGGGGTTGGTGGTGGGCTTCCAAGGCAGGTGGGTTGGAGTTAAAGATAGGGCATCACTGATGGAGAGGCGATGGTGGGACGTGGTGAGGAAGTGCAGTTGGGCGAGAGGGAATGCTGGACTTCTGGGACAAGGAGAAGGATTTCTGGGAAGGAGGGGAAGGAAGTAGGTGCTGCTGGGAAGTGAAGGAAGGTGAGGATTCAGAGGAAGCCATTGGCTTTTCGTTGCAGGAGGAGGGTCCTAGATCTTCAGGAGATTTCTTCCATTGGGTTGTGAGGAGTGAAAGAGGAGAGCCAGCATCCTAGCATGGAAAGTAAAAGGGTGGAGAAGTTTGGGGTTGAGGGTGGGGAAGAGTTTTGATTTATGCTTTAAACAACACAGGGATTGGGATGTTGTGGGAAGCATCCTTGAGACAGCATGTTCATGGAAACACAATCCTTGAAGGGGGCCCCAGGAATTGGAAACTCGAGGGAATGGGGTCAGTGAGTCTGCTCTGCCTCCGCAGCACCCATTCACGGCACCATTCTAGCTTGATTTTGTCTTGTTTACGTGTCTGCAGTCCAGTTGCTGAGAGCTCCTTGGGGCAAGGACCTCACATTGTTCCCCATGCGGTCCCCAGTATCACACAAGGTGCTGGTTCTGGGGGGATGTTGATGCACAAATGCTTGGATAAGTCGGGTTGTGCTGATGAAGAGCACAGGGGCTCGTATTACGTAGACTGTGGTACACTCCACTCGGTCGTTACCACCTATTTGGGCACATCATTTACCTGTACAGGCCTCTGTTTCCCCCAAGCAAACCAATTTGGAATCATGATACTTCATGATTCACAGGGTCAAACAGGTTAATGAAATAACTTAGTTACTCTTTCTGCATCTGGCATATGGTAAAAAGCTGGATATGTGTGAGCTTTGGAAAATGGACAGTAAGTGTGGGTAGACTTAGAAGGAGACATGGGATCTTAGGACCAGAAAGGAAGGATGTAAAGGTATATTCAGTGTAGAGGAGCTCGGGTGCCCAATGACTGTGGTGAATTGTTTCCTCAGAGAGGTGGGCGGCCATGTGCTTAGCTGAGAGCACCAGACACCTTTGGCCCAACCACTGAAGGGTGGGTGGTCATCACCCTCCCGGGGCCAGCCAGCCACAGTACTTAGGTTTTGTGGTGGTCGCAGCTGGTGGGGCCACAGAGCTAGCAGACTGGGAGACTGAGGGTGGCTGAACCCGTGGGTGGGACACTGGCTCTGATTAGACTCATGTGGGACTAGCCCATCAATGTGGACCAGGGAGGGCATGGGGCACTGGACGACGGTAGAGAGTGGTTTCCATGGGAGCAGGGGAGGTTCTCATGTGAGAGGGGGACCCGAAGCTTGAGGTCTGGGAGGTAGTGTGTGCAAGGGAGCACAGGGTCTGTGCTCTAGACCCTTACAAGACATTAAGTGGGAGGCTCAGTGGCAGTGTGGCCTTAAATGTCATATCTCCTGTAGGATGAAAAACAGTCTTGTGGTTTCCACCTGCCCTGATTTCCTCATCTGTAACGTGATGTATAATTGAGAAACAGGCAAGCATTTGGATAGATAAATATGATTTAAATGATGCATGCTTTGAATCCTCTAGATCATCAACGGCTAGAAAACACATTTAGAAGAATGCTTTTCTTTTTCACAGTGTTTATCTTTTTCTCTACAACTAGCTGCTTTTTCTCAGGAGAACAAAATTTCACAGGTATCAGGTTAATAGAAATGAAAATGATTCGCACAGCAGTTGCTGCTGTTGGAGTAAGCAGCCCTTAGCTTGTGTTCCAAACTGGCATAGATGAAGGCATGGAGTCCACGGGAGACAGAATAAGTTCTACAGACATGGAGGGGAAATGGGTATGGTGGCTCCTTCATGAGAGGGCTGGTAGGGAGATTAACTGGTGATGTCAGATGAATGTTCACCCTGTGCCCAGACACAGCAAACGCACTCATACAGCTTAGCTTTCTTACCCCTACAAGGAGCTGTGTTCCTTTCGAGCCTAAAATGCTAGTTGTTTTCTGGTCGTGAGCCGTGTCTGCATGCAGCCTGATTTTCCTTTCCCTCCCATGGTAAGGTCTTGTCCTTGGCCCAGGTCTGCCCTCAGTGGTGACTGTACTGACAGGAGCCTAGCGTCGGGTCCAGGATGGTTCTGCTCCATCTGTCCATTCACACATACCTGTCCTTCATCTGTCCGTCTATCCAAGAAATGCATATTTGGGTTCTTACTGAGTCTTGTGCGTTTGCTAGGTATTGTGACCATAGGCTGTGACTTAGACAAGACCCTTAGCCTCTTGGAGTTTGTGTTTTTGTAAAAGATTTAAATTACGAGAGAGTGATGGCGGATGAACACAGAGTGGGTGGTTCCACAGACAGAGCCTTGCCTTGTCCTGGGGCTGCTCTCTGAGTCACTTCATAGAGATAGGGGAGTCCCGAGAAAATGACTCAAGGAGTAAACAGCATTGGCTTCCTCTGTGAAGAAGCAGCTTTCCACCCTTCTCATACGGTGATGCTGAGACACAAGGAGGAGAGTTCAGGGGTCGCTGGGTGAGGTTCACCCAAGGGCCTGCAGGGAGGTACTCTGGGGTCTTTGGTTACCATCCTTTGTGTTTCTTGTCCTAGGAATGGGCACGCTCTGCTGGCGTTCATGTTCTCGCGACAGGAGGGCAAGCTGAACCGCCAGCAGACCATGGAGCTTGGGCATCACATCCTGAAGGCACACATTTTCAAGGTGAGCCCCACACCGCTGGAGGGAGGGTTTCATTGGTACTGCATTGAGGTTTTGGTTCTGGAGACAACTTTGCGAGCCCCATTCCAAACATGGCCCCTGCCTAGAAGTAACCATTGTTCTCACTTTTCCACCCTCTAAATCTCTTCAAGTTTCCACTTCATTCATTCCCCTTTGTTTCCTTGTTAAATAGTTGTAGAAAAGGCTAAGTTATGTGACCTCTATAGTTCCCTACCACCTGGATTTTCTGATGGTGTCCTTGTTTCTTGTGGCCTAGTTTAACTTGTTCCTTTTTCCTCTGATTTTTTTTTATTCTTTGGTAGTTATTTTGAGCAGTTTAATCAGGTTCAGGTTTGATTTCTCCCTTACCCCCCACCCCTGCATATCATAATGACTTTATACAGGTAAACCTTGTGATACTGCACTTTTGCTTTACTGTGCTTTGCAAATAATTGTGTTTTTCTTACAAATTGAAGATTTGTGCCACCCCTGCATTGAATTAGACTTTTGGCACCACTTTTCCAATAGCGTTTGCTTACTTCATGTCTCTGTGTCATATTTTGGAAAACTCTTGCAATATTTCAGACTTCTTCATTGTTACTTCTCTGTGATCGGCAATCTTTGATGTTATTAGTACAACTTACTGAAGTCTCAGATGATGGTTGGCATTTTTTTAGCAATAAAATATTTTTAAAATGAGGTATGCATTCACACATTTTTTAGACAATGCTATTGCACACTGAATAGACTACATTATAGTGTAAACATAAAGCTTTCAAATGCACCAGGAAACCAGAAAGATTGCATGACTCACATTGTTGCTGTGGTCTGGGACCATGCCTGCAGTATCTTCGAGGTCTGCCTGTTAGAGTTAAAATGCTCTGTAAGTCTGTCTGAGGTTTCTGGGCTCAGGGCACGCAGTGTGCTTGGTGGGGGGCGATCGGCCATGACTGGGCTCTTCCTTCGTTAGGGACTCTAAATGGTGATATGCTAACATTTATTCTTCCTTTAATTGATTAGAGAACCTCTATAAAGAGAAACTTTTCCCTCAACTTCCATCTTTTCTGCCAGGCGGACAGTTAATGTAGCAAAGGCAGGCTGGTTCCTTGACCCGTGGTTTTAGGATGGAAAGGCTCACAGGTCCAGGTCTTTTCTGTGCACACAGCCTTTGCCTCGTGTTCAGCAGGGACCTTCACCCACTTCAGACCCACGCTGCATGTGGGAGAGGAGACGCTGAAGCTGATTTGCTGCTGATTTTTCGCAGGGCCTCAGCAAGAAGACGGGAATCTCTTCAAGCCACCTCCAGGCGCTGTGGATCGGGTACAGCACTGAGGGGCTCTCCGCTGCCCTGGCCTCTCTCAGGAATCTCTACACTCCCAATGTGAAGGTGAGCCACCCTCTGCCAAGGGAGCCAGACCCCCTCCTGCATGACCACTGTTGATCAATGGTCCTGCCTTCCCCTGCCCTGGGCTGTGGGCAGAGGAGGCTGGGACGCTTCTCAGGAGGTGGTTTTCCTGGTGGGAAGCACTCGGACTCGACTGCTCTGTTGTCAGTTCTCTTCCACAAGTCTGGCTTTTTCGCTGAGGCAGCAAGATGTGGGTGGTCAGGGGCTGCTGTGTGAGCTCACAGTGACTGTTTCAGAGTGAATGAGATAAGGAAAACAGTTCACAAAGGAGACCAAAGGTCGGAGGGGGGTTTCCAGGGAAAAGGGACTTTTAAGGCATCTTAGCTTCCCATCCAGACTGTCTCTATATGGTTCATAGGAAATTCAGCCCTGATGAGTGACAAAGAGATGGTCACACAGAGGGAAACTTTACTAAAGTGTATTTATGACCATGGAAAGTGTATCAGGGTCTGCCTGCTGCTGAGCCAAGGGCTTCCTCACTCCCCATCAGTGGCTATCATCTCACAGTATTTTGCTGAGCTTTTCAGAGTAGATTTTCCCTCCTCTGTAATGCAGTCTAAGAATCTAAAGCACACAGAGGCCAAGTATCTGCTTAAGGCGGCAAAGAGGGGTTAACTCCCACGGTGTGTGGGAACTACTGACTTAACATTATAGCTGTTTATAACCATCTTCCCCAGTGCAAAGTAATTGTCTTTGCATGTAGATTTCTCACCTGCTTGACGTAGCTGCTAGACTCCAGGCCTTTCAGCCCCAGGCCCTGATGTGTTGGCTGCCTTCAAAAGCTCTGACGTCATTTCCCAGATAGCCGGGTTCTCCCCTTCAGTCACCTCCATGAGAAGTCATGCCTGTTCTCTTGTTAGTAGCCCAAGGATGGCCTCACATTGTCACCAGGTGGTTAAGTGAAGCCCTAGAAGTTTCTAAGAATCTTTTTCTTCTCCTCGCTTTGGTTCATCAAACCCACCTGGAAAGGGGACCACATGCCCCAGAGATGGTGCCACGGAAGAGTCTTGTCCCCATGCCCTCTCCAGCCCCGGGAAACCTCGGTGCCTCTTCCCTCCTACTGTCAACATGCCCCACCCTCAGCACCTGCACCTTGGATGTGTGTCTGGGGATCGAGGCCTTGCAGAGCACTGCCCCTTCCCTGCTTTCCTGGGGTGTAGTGGTCCCTTGGATTTGTTCCAGGTCCTTCCACGGATACCTAAATCCAAGGATGCTCAAGTCCCATATATAGGGGCATAGTATTTGAATATAACCTATGCATATCCTCCCATATTCTTTAGATCATCTCTAGAGTGCTTCTGACATCTAATATAATACAAGGACTATGTAAAGAGCTGCACACAGAAAATTCAAGTGTTGCTTTTTGGAACTTTATGGAAAGTTTCATTTTCAAATAGTTTTAATCTGTAGTTGGTTGAATCCACAGATACAGAATCCACTGATACAGAGAACAGGCTGTATTTCCTTATTTTTTTTTCTTTTTTCAATGGAAGTATAGTTGATGCAGGTTTTAGATGAACAACCTAATGATGTGATACTTGTTTTTATAGCACAAAAGGTCTCATTAACAAATATCACCACATGTGGTTATAAATTTCTTCTTACAGTGAAAACTTAAGATCTACTGTCTTAGAAACTTTGAAATATACTGAATTATTGCTGGCTTTGGTCCCGTGGGGTGCATTACATCCCCCTTGCTGATTTTTAGAAGTGGAGAGTGTAACAATGCTGACAGAGGAGCCTGGGTGTCAGGAAGGACCCGGCAGTGCTCTGACCCGGGGCGGCTCGCCCACTGCCCTGCCGCCTGGTACAGAGCTTGGGTGTTGTTGGAGAAAGGCCACCGCCCCCCGGGTGGATTCAGACAAGGTCTTTGCAAATACAGAAATACAGGTGGACTCAGCGCTGTCAGGGCTCCAGTCTCGAGAGGCGGAGGGCTCATTGGATTTTGGCTGGGCTCACCCCTGGACAGGGCGCCTGGAAGCACAGCAGACCTGGAGAAGCGCTCCCAGGAACCCCCGTGTCCAGCCTGCGCTCTGCAGAGGGGTAGGCTTGAGGCTTGCGTCCTGACTGAAGCCACGTGCAAGTTTCGTGGGGTGAAGACAGGGAAGCCTCTTTTGTAATTAAGGAGCACTAGCTCTAAGCTGCTGCTTCTGGTCAAAAGGAGCCCTTCCTTTCTAGATAGAGTTACTCTGAAAAAAGAGAACGTGCCAGGGACACATTTCACGTGATGAAGAAGTTGTGTTTCGAGTTTTTGTTTTACTTGTTATAGAAACTGGAATTGAGTTTACGTAATAGTTTCATCTCTCATTCCAGCTGAAAGTATATCTTTTGGCTTCTCCATAATTAATAAAATTCTGTAATGATGGCAAGGAACAAAGAAAAATTAAAATGAAGTATCTGTTTTCACTGTTTTAATGAATTATGGGCACAAAAGTTATTTTAATGTGGAGAAAATTAAATGGGAAATGTCATACTCTGTTGAATGTGAGTTTTTAAGACAGTGAATTAAAAGGTACAGTATAATAGTGTAATGAGCTTGACCTGCCTGGTATTATAAACTTTCCTCTTTAACATATTTTCAATTTTAAAAGTTATTCTTTACTTTGTTTTATGGAATTCCAGTGTCACCTACATCTAACATTATCCCCCCAAATTGTATAACTTAGTCACAGAATTTTAAGACTTTCTATTATCCTTCTCTTTCTTTTGTCTTTCAAAAAAGTGTCGGGGGGTGATTTTTCACAGAATCTTGAACAAATTACAGTAATTTAAAATTATGCATGCAATTAAGGAATTTTTTTTTAGAGAGTATTAAATGTTGTCATACAGGAAAGGATGTCATTTTGAGCAATAATTGCAGTTTGCCACTTTGGTAAATTAAAGCTACTTGCTCTGGAGTAATTACTTGGAAGTTGAATTTTAATTTTGGTGGCATGCCTGTGATTTCTAACAATGTGAGCTACCATAGCCATGCCAGCCTGGGCTCTGGCTGGCCCTCTGGGGTCCTTGCCACCAGGGCCCCCAGGCTTCAGTCCAGTTGGTTGGTTTGCTCACGTAGTCCCATTGGACTGGCTGCCAGCCTCAGGCTTCCTAAGACTGGGCTCAAGGGAATTAAGATTGTGATTCTTCTCGCAGCTGGAGGCAGGGAGGGGCGGAGACAGGAGTTAGGTGTGGACCTTGGCCTAACTTCCCTGGCTGAAAGGATGCAGTTGTGTTCTGCAGAATTATTAGGAAGCACGCATTTACATCGGTTGTACTGATGAAAACCTCTAAATGAGAAAACTGAGCCTCCCACTTTACTACATGCTGGACAGTATCTCTTCTGTTCTTCATGGTCTCATCATTTTAGCTACAACCCTACCCCCTTTTTCATTTTCTTGCATTCATCCAATCCAGAGGTGTGAGTAGGTAATATTGCCATTTCCAGTTGTTAAAGGGAGAGCTTCTTGGTGGTGGTGACCAGAAGATTTCCATGTGGTTGGAAAAAAATATACAGGAAGAGCCATTTTTCCCCTTCCCCGAATGCCGAGTAATCTTAGCCAGAGCTGCTGCTGCTTCAGCTGCTGGACTGGGATACGATCTCAGTTAGTGTTGTGCCTGGGGCTAATCTCCGCCTCACCTGCTCTCAGCCTGTTTTCTCACCTGTGAAGTGAGAGAAGGTCACTTTAGAAGGTTCTTTAGTGAAGGTCATAGAGTGAGGGGACACCTCACTGAGATGTTGAAGCTCTTGGGAAAAGACTTGGCATTTACTATGTGGGCAAGTGAGTTACTTTTAGTCATTTTTCACCTTCTTTCTGGACGCTGAGATTCTCCTGTAAGCACTTGAGAACTTGTGAATGTGCCCTGGTGGTGGTGGTGAAGGGGAGCTGCCCGTGGGCTGTGATGGGTCCACACCTGCCCTCAGATAAACGTGAGGTCTCCTTGCTGCCCGGTGCTGATGAGCGGCCCTGGCGCTATGGGGGCAGAGGGGCAAGCCCTCTGGGTCACCTGGTTTCTGGGGCAGGGCACCCTCTGGTGCCTTCTGTGGGTCAGAGACTGGGGCCCTTGTCTCTTTTAAAGATCCGTGATCTTCCCTGGTTGCTCAGGGCTGTGCTAAGTGCTTTGTGTGTGTGGCATGTTCATGTTTAATCTTCACAACAACCCATGTAAGTGAGACTGTTTTTATTTCCACCTTTTGGGTGAGGGTAGTGATAGGTGCCCAGATCCCACAGCAGGCAGCATGCCTGGCACAGTGCAAGCCCACGCTCCCTCCACAGGTGCGCTCCTCACCTGGTGTGTTTACAGCCGTGGCTGCCAGCTGGAACCACTTGGGAGCCCCGGGCCCCAGCCTAGTCAGAATCTCCAAGGGTGGGGCTGGTGCTTTGGAAACTTGCAAGCTCCCTGGTGATTTCACCGAACAGCAGGGTTAAGAAACATGGGTTTGGAGATCACAGACTGCTTAGGGGGGTAAATGGTAAAAATACCCACAGCATCGCACCAACAAAGGAAATGTTTTTCCCAAGAAGCAAATAGAGAATCGATAACAAATGCCTTTAGCAAAGTCCTGCTTCTGTGCACAGACCTTCCGTGAGACTTTTCTTATATAGGATTTTGCAAGACATTACTGAAGCAACACCTTCCAACGTTCTTAGAAGAGAGTTTCTGTCCAGTAGAATGGGGTGGGTGGTGTACTGTCCTTTCCTTAGACAGCACAGAGAGGTTGAGTAATTTTCTGAAAAATCACCCAGCAAGTTAGTTAAGAGGCTGATTGAGAACCCAGACTGTTTAATCCATCATCTTTTCCTTTTAGGCTCATGAATCTCAAGAGGGGATGGGATTGATGGGAGAGGGGAGAGAGAGGGTAACTGGTGGTCAGAGTCACTCTGTGAATTCACAAGCAGTTGCTGCCTGTCCTTTGGTGACCGGAGTCCAGTGTGCCCATTGGTGATGTTATGTGTGAGTTTTTAACCTTTTTTGTTTCTGTAATGTTAGTAAATGATGCTCCCTCTTTAATCGTTTTTGGTATTTCCTTGTTTGTTTATTTCGGCTGCGTCAGATCTTAGTTGCGGCAGTGTGTGGCCCTCCGTTACGGTGTGCAGGCTTCTCTCTAGTTGTGATGCACGGGCTCAGTAGGTGGAGGTGGGCTTAGTCCACCCCCAACTCCCCACCGCCCTGCAGGATCTTAGTTCTCCAACCAGAGATTGAACTCACGTCCCCTGCACTGGAAGACGGATTCTTAACCATCAGACCACCAGGGAAGTCCCCGGTGTGTGTGTTTTGAAAATTTTGAATAACTTCGGGTTCTGCTCTCTATTCCTCCCTCCTGAGAACTCATTTCTTGGGCCTCGATAAAAACCCTACTGTGCCAGCAGCGCTGTCCTGTTCCTGCCATCTTGTTGGCGGTCACTCAGAGGGAGGTCATTTTCTCAAAAACCCTGACTTTTGTTGGGCACTTACCCTTTTAAAATGCTTTAAGTCCTGCTTGAGTCTGGTGCTGTTTTTAGGCGCAAACCAATTTAGGGCTGTAGAGCAAGCTTGGTGGGGATGGGTTTGCCCCAGGTTGTGTCCCGTGTCACTGTGGGGACAGGGACACCTCTCCTGATTTCTCCTCTCTGTATTTTCTGCCCTTCCGGCCACATGTGCTGGTTGGCAGCTGGAGGCTGGGTTGGTGTTGACCTGGTGAGGTTGGAAGATGGTCCCCCTGTGACTCTGAATGATGAGGTACAAGTGTGCTTCTTTGGAAGCATTGTTGATTTATACTGTTGTGTTAGTTTCAGATGCACAGCAGAGTGGTTCAGTTTACACACACACACACACACACACACACAGTGGTTCAGTTTACACACACACACACACACACACACACACACACACACACACACACACACACACACACACACACACACACACATCCTTTTTTAGATTCTTCTCCCTTACAGGTTGTTACAAAATATTGAGTGTAGTTCCCTGTGCTGTGTAGTACAGGTCCTGCAGGTCCTGTGGTTGATCTGTTTTATATATAGTTTCGTATATCTGCTAACCCCAGATTCCTAATTTATCTCCCCCCTCCCCCCACTTTCAGAGGTCCTTCCTTAATTGTAAGTGATGGTCCTAATAGTGGGAAGGAACTGACTTGTGGGCCATCCTCACCCATAGCAGGGCTTTGCTTACCTCTCATCTGTGAACGTCTGTGTCTTAGAACCAGTGTCTTGTGCTGTAGGCCACATGGGAAATGGAGCGTGCGGAGTAGATGGTGGTGCTCAGGGTGTGTGTGTGTGGATGATGTGGGGGTGTGTGCATAGGGGAGGCCTGGGAGCATTCTGTATAGAGTGGGGGGGCTTCTCCCTGGTGTCCTGGCATTGAAGCAGGCACTCAGTGGAAGTGATCCTTTGTCATGTGTATCTATGGAAAGGGTATTTACTCCTGACAGAGGGAACTATACGGGAGAGGCGGGAGACCCGAAGGCGGGGACTTGCCTGCCCTTGTTACGGGACAAGCATCAGACCCAGTGTGGGCCCCTTTGCGGGCTGGTGGGTAAGTGAGGGGGAGAGTGCCGGTCACCTGGGCTCAAGCCTCAGCGGCAGCCGGTGAGTCCACAGGTTTTACACTCTGGGTTCTAGCCGGGCTGTGTGGCATCACTACTCTGAGGTGCGGTGTCACCACTGGAATAATAATGTATCGCTTTGTAAATATTCTGTTAGCTACTCTTGGGGGCACCGTATCATTGAAGTGCCTCAGACTGTACAGTCCTTGTCATCTTTCTGTATCCTCTAATGACCCCGTGTGTCTCTGGTCGGATGAGAGACGCGGTCTCTGTGGTTTTCGTACCTAGTGGGCAGCTGGAGGCGGCCAGGGTCTGCCAGGTGGTGACTGATGCACTCAGGACCATTGAAGGGGACTGTTCGAAGAAACGCAGTGGGCATCTTAATAGGTGTCAGTGGAATATCATTTTTCCAGTGATCTGGAGATTTGAAGAAAATACTAGTATAGGTATAATTCACATAAAGTATTCAACGATTTGCTTTTAAAACCTATAGATAACGAGTTTCCTTTTATATCTGGATCCAAGGCATTCAGTGGGCGATGGATGTGTAGCAGTTAGTCAGAAAGCAGATGCTTTTCTGGGAGTTTGTGCTGCTGACAGTCCCAAGCATGTGAGCATTTTTATGTGTTCCGCTCTTTATTGCAGGTACAATTCCTTGTAAAGAACAAAAAAAGGATGCTCTTATTTTTGGCTGTATTATCTCACTGTTAATTATTTAATCCTGTGATGAATATTTCATTGTCCCCCAAAATAAATTTTCTGTTTTTATTTGGATCAGACAGTGGTTTTCAAAATGTGATCCCAGGCCAACAGCATCTGTATCACCTGGGGGGAATGCAGCAAACAGGTACATTCTTAGACCGCGCTCCCACCCCTGCCAGACCTACTGAATCCAGAGGTCTGAGTCCAGAGAATAGACACGTCTAAATTTTTATTTTTTAATTGTGATAAAACACATCATAAAATGCATCATCTTAACTATTTTTAAAGGTAGAAATCAGTAGTGTTAGATATATTCATATTATTGTACAGTAATAAAACTCCACAATAAAACTAAACCTCCATACCTATTAAGCAGGTCTTGTTTCCCCCGCCTTCTCCCAGCCCCTGGAAGCCACCATTCTACTTTCTGTCTTTGTGAATTTGACTACTCTGTGTCCCTTATATTAGTGAAGTCATACAGCATTTGTCTCTTTATGGTTGGCTTACTTCTCTTGACCTAATGTTCTCAACAGCTTCCCCGGTGGCTCAGTGGTAAAGAATCTGCCTGGCAGTGCAGGAGATGCAGGTTTGATCTCTGGGTCTGGAAGATCCCTCGGAGCAGGAGATGGCAACCCACTCCAATATTCTCACCTGGAAAATTCCATGGACAGAGGAGCCTGGTGGGCTATAGTCCGTGGAGTCACAAAGAGTCAGACATGATTGAGTGAGCAGTGCGGTCAGGGTTCATCTGTGCTGTTACATGGGGCAGGATTTCCTTCCTTTTGAAAGCTGAGTGGTAGTCCAGTGTATGTACCATACCACTTCTGTTTGTCTATTCATCTGTTGACCTTTTAGTTTACCTGTGACTCTTAGCTACTGTGAATAGTGCTTCCATAACACGGCCGTGTGGGTATCTCACTGAGATTCTGGTCTCATCTCCTCTGGACGTGTACCCAGAATGGGGTTGCTGCATCCTGAGAAGCCTCCACACTGTTCCCCGAGGCAGCCGTGCCCTTTTGCACTCTCAGCAGTGAGAGTGTGCGCCTTCAGTGCATGTGCAGGTTGTACTGGTGCACACTCACGTTTGAGAACCACTGGACTAAAGGATACCAGCCTTCTCCACAAACATTGTTATGATCGACAGCTTCATGAGAAATTAATTTCCTTGGGGGACATTCTCCAACAGGTGAGCCGTCTCCTGATTTTAGGAGGGGCCAACGTGAACTACAGGACTGAAGTGTTAAACAACGCCCCGATTCTGTGCGTCCAGTCGCACCTTGGCCACGAGGAAGTGGTCACTCTGCTTCTGGAATTCGGCGCCTGCCTGGATGGCATGTCGGAGAACGGCATGACTGCCCTCTGCTACGCGGCCGCTGCAGGCCACATGAAGCTGGTGTGTCTCCTGGCCAAGAAGGGAGCGAGGGTAAGCGACAGCCTTCTGCAGAGAGGGGTGAAGGGGGCCACGAAGGTGGGAAGTGTCTTCCATTGCTGGTAGAATTCTCGTTGGCTGGGCCAGGCTCCCTTCTGCCTCTACTTTGTCAAGTTGCAATGGACATAAACAGAAAGGGTGGAGCTACAGACAGCGTGTGATGTGGCCTGCTCTGGGTATGTGTGTGATAGACGTGTATTGCCTGCGAGAGGGAGAGGGGGCCGTGTGTTTTGTTCAAAGCTCTCACTCTGCTTAATCCTGCCCAAGGGGAGAGGCTGCTGGTCTTTAGAGGATCAAGTAAAGCCATCCTTTAAAAAGCCTGCAAGTGTTAACTCTGCACTGGATGAGTTGAAGATTTAAATGTGATTTTTTTTTCTCCTTTCTTTTTATTTCATGTTATGTCTTTTAAAAAATAATAATAAGATGAGTTCTGTGGGTCTTGGAAGTCATGTGCTTAAGCATATAGCAGCGGGCACTAGAAGGCCCCGAATCCTCATTTCCCCAGCCCCCACCTGGGACACTGGGCAGGTTAGGCCAGCGTGCTCAGTGCTCTCATCCATGAAGGCAGAGCAGCAGGACCTACCACAGGGCTCTTGTGTGAGCACAAGTAAATCAGTATATTAAAACAGTGCAAAGTAACTATATTACTAACAATTGCTCAAGGACAGTGTTAATAGGTTGATTGAAAACAGTGCCAAGTTCACAGGAAACTCTGTTTATTTTAAGCACTTTATTGGGGAAGGGAGAATGTACTTTGGAACAGCAATAGAAATAAATTGCTGATATTTGTTTTTCTTTATAGTTAGGCTCTTTGAAGTTCAACAAAAGACATTAGACTTAGAGTAACTATGGGAGCCTTTTTGCTTTTTTCTCTTGAAAATACAGCATTTGGGATGGGTCATCCTTAGTTCATCAAAGAAGGGAAATGCTTCTGTTAAACCTTCCCAGTGGACTCACTGCTCACACCGTCCCTCCGTTTCCACTTCCAGACCATGGCTTGGCTTTACTCGGAGGCTAGCTGAGAGCTCTGTAGGAGGGGATGGAATCGTAGGTGGCTCATGTAGGCAGAGCCTCTGGGTTGAGGTGCAGAGCATCTTTAGAATTTGCAAGTGAGGCTGGACCCTGGTCCTCTCCCAGCCCGGGATTCCCAGGCTTAGGCAGGGAGTGACGTGTTATCTGCTGCCTCTTGGCCCATTACGGGTATGCAGCCCTTGGTCACTGCCCCTTCATGGCTGACCAGCCTTCCTGGCTTTGTGGCCACACTTGGCATGCTGGCACGATCTGGGTCACCTGCCTTCCCCAATAAAATACCACTTGGAGTCCCTTCCTGCCCTTCCTTGTTCAGAGCTGGGTTTTCCAGATCCTTCCCTTTTGCTGGCTTTCTTGTTTTAGTGACTGAAGAAGTGTTCCGCCCCCCCAAATCATAGCTTGCCACAGAAGGTTAAGGATACTCCACCCAAGTGACCAGGGTTGGGAAGAACAGGTTTTGTCTGCCCTCATACCTGCTCCCCAGAGAACTCGAAGCTCCAGTTCACTTCCTAGAGAGACAAAGGGAACGAGGAGGGTGCCTTGTGATCTCTAGTTCTACAGAGGGAACTCGAGGCCTGGAACAGTGCAGCACTCTCCAGAGAGACACACAAGACACCAGGACACAAACCCCGCACGTTTGCGGTGGGATGGGGTTTGTCCACGGCACATGTGGGTCGCTGTGACAACGTGATGCTCAACTGTGACCTTCCCTTGCTCCCGCCCCCCGCCCAGGTGGACCACTTGGATAAGAAAGGCCAGTGTGCCCTGGTCCACAGTGCACTGAGGGGCCACGGCGACGTTCTCCGCTACCTGCTGACCTGCGAGTGGTCGTTGGGCCCGCCCCAGCCAGGCGCGCTGAGGAAGAGCCAAGCCTTGCAGCAGGCGCTGACGGCGGCCGCCAGCATGGGCCACAGCTCGGTGAGTGGGGCCTTCCCAGGGCACTTGCTGGGAAAACGGGAGCCCAGTGGGTTGGGCACTTCGCGCTCACCTTCTTCCGAGTTGCTGGCTTGTGATGCACTGAAGGAATGAAAGGAAATGAGGGTTTCCAAAAAGAGCAGTTGGCTTCACCACGTGTCAGGATGTTCTGTTGTCGCACCCTTCCTGTGAGTGGAAGTGGGCGGCGGGGGTGGGGGGTGCTCCCACACGGAGCCCCTCCAGGGTGTGTACTCGCTGCCCCGCCTTGATTCTTCCTGTCTTTCTTCCTTGTTCTGTTTTTACCCTCTAGTCCTGCTCTCCTCTCTTTTTCCTGCTTTGATTCATCCTTTTGTCCTTGTGGTCTTTTAACAAGAGTCACGTGGAATCTTAATTCTAAACTTGTTCTTGAGTATTCAAAGGATTTTTAAAAATAGAATTATTTAAAACAGAACATGCTCTGGTAGCGTGTAAGAACGCTTATCATTTACGGTTCCTACACTGAAGGGAAACTTCATGCAGTAGTTGCGTCAAGCACTTATTTCTAGCAGGTGTCAGTATTCCTAATAATTTTTACCCTTTTTCTTCCATGTATTTCTCACTCTGTATTGTCTTCAGGCAGTTAGAGTCGCCAGTGTTTCTAAGATTCTTCCCCACAATGACTTTGTACCAAAGTAAGTGTGCCAAATGTAAATGTACCAAATGTAAAATGTAAATGTACCAAAGTAAATTTGGGTACAAAGCTGGCTGGCTGACTTTTACCATTTAAAACACTGGAACAGATACACATATATGTGCAGCTAGCTGGCTTATTGTTGGCATTTAAAATCTCAAAACTACACATATATACTACTTCAACCAAGACAATATATTGCAGCAAGTTGAATACAGAAGCATATAAGAAAAAGAAGCTATCTTCTCTTAGGACAGACATAAAAGAAATTTATAGAATTGTAAAACAATGCTAGTCAAATTAACTATGTTTTAGTTTTGGAGAAAAATACTCTTTTTCATAAAAAATTTAAAAAGTGCACATTTCATAAAAACATATTAAACATTACCATATAGTGGGTTTATTATTTTTTAGATTGAAAATACAAATAAATATTTTTAAAGACCCGTTTACATAGATACAGAGAGATCATGTTAAATCGACATATTTGAATGTAGATGTTTTTCCTTTTTAAACTGTTCCCCAAATCTGCATGGGTCCCGAAGGTGAAAAATCATTTTCGGAAGGACAGCAAAGCCACGTTGGATGTAACCTTGGTCTCAGGCTGTTGTGAAACTGGCTGTGAGGAGCTGTGGAAAAGCAGCCGCATAGCCAGCCACGGCTTCATGGCAAAGGACAGGGCTCATTCACCGCAAGACTTGAGGGGTGTGTTAGTTTGCTCATGCTGTTGTAGTAAGTGACCATAGGCTTCGGTGGCTTGAAGCAGCCTGTTCTGGAGGTTAGAAGGCTGAAATTAAGTTGGGTCAGGAAGCCAGTGTTTCTTTTGGAGGCTTCAGAGTGTTTCTCTTTTTTTGCTCTAGCTTCTAGAAGCCACCTTACCCCTTAGCTTGTGGCCCTGCCTCTGTCTTCAGCGTGTGTTTCCTGTCATCTCACCTCATCCTTCCCTTGACCCTGGTTCCTCCTGTCCCTCTTATAAACAGCTGTGATAGTGTCAAGTATCTATGCAATAGACACCCTGATAATTCAAGATAATCATCCCATTTCAAGATTCACAGTCACATCTGCAAATCCCCTCTTCCCACGTAAGGTAACATTCACGGGTTTTCTGACTAGGATTTGGGGCCCTTATTGTGAGTGGGTTGGGACGCCGGAAGATGGCTGGTGTCCTGCTCTCCTGTGGCTGCTGGTGAGCAGGGTGGATCTGACTCTGGTTAAGGGCTCAGATACTTCTGGCTCCCTGCCCCCACCCCTGTGACGCACCCTGCTGTTTGACAGAGGGAAAAGAATAATGTGAGTGGAAAAAGCATTTGAAGGAGCATTATTTTATTGAAAAGGTATATACATCACCTTGTTTTCCTTCCTTGTGAAAAAGGGACTCACCATCTTCTGGCGATTTATGCAGAAGCTATACTCTGTGTGATCTCCTCTGTCCTTTGTTGATGAGGCTGGCATATTTGGGTCATGTTGGAATTCATTAGAATTCTGAGTACCTAGTAATCCTGAACAGTGTTGCTGAAATTCACCTTTATTTTTTTTCCCCTTCTTCTCAAAGTGAAAGTGTGAATAGCATACGAATTATGCTGGAAAACCATTTTCATTATATTCTCTCTCCTTGTGCAGCATGAGATAATCATGGTTAAAAAACAACACGTTCTCTCCTTTGATACACAGGATATAATAAGCGCATATGGCTTTGAAAACTCATTAAATCACCTTGCCACTTCTGACAGGTGCTCCAGTGCTTGCTGGGACTGGAAAAGGAACATGAAATAGACGTCAATGGCACCGACACGCTGTGGGGAGAAACAGGTAATTATGGTTCCACTGCTTGTAGCTGGGGCCAGGTAGCTCCTTGATGTCCCAGCCGCCATTTTGGCCTAGTTGTCTTAAGAATGACATGGGATGCATCTGGGCCTATTGTTATCACAAAGCATTTGAAGTTAAGAGCTTCTGAAACTTCCAAAATGATGAGTAAAGCTTTTCTAGAAGCAAGTGTCGTTTGAATTATTTTGAATTAGACCCGCAGTTTGTGAGCCTCTGATGAATGTCAGCTGGAAACACCCAAATAAGGCAGTGCTTCCACCTTGCTGAGAGTTTTCATGTCCTAAGCAACCTGGTTGTCCTGTGACTGTGCACTGTGAGCAGGGCCGAACTTCCAGCCCTGTGTTCAGGTGACTCCAAGGTGCTCAGCAAGGAAGGCTCTGACCTGCCCTCTCCAGAGTAGGACTCCGTCCTCATGGAGCCTGCATACCAGCTACCGAGTCCATTTCCTTTGGTGTGGGGTGTGTGTTTTGAACTGTAGTGTGGGTGAGTAAATCTTCAGGAAGATCTGAGTTGGCTACTTGTCGGGTTAATATTAATAAAAAATAACACTGCTTTGAAATTTTCCATTTGACTGAATTGGTCTTAGAATTAGAAGTGTGAGACTTTGTCAGTTGCTGGTTACCAAATGTGACCAAAGGTGTCCTGTGTATGACTTCAATGTCTCCTGCACAGATTTGTTTCCAACTGCTTCTCAATTATTTCCTAACAAACCAAACGGTGGTATGTAGAGTCCGTCAGCCAACTCATACTTAGGAAAAGCGTCAGAGTTTCCTGATGGGTAGCACAGTGCTCAGCCCCCCAACTCCCTCCCCACTGCCCCTCTTCCCCTTCAAACCTCCCCCCTACTCCACTGTAGATGCTGCCAGGTGCATGCATGGGGCTTACGATGGTAGTTGTGGTGATGAGGGTGGTGGGCTGGTGGCAGGGGGTGGTGTTAAGGGGCGAGAGAGGTGGCATGTCTGCTAGGTTCAAGAAGAGTGCAGGACTCACAGACGGGTTTAGATTATGCTTGGGGTCCATGTGTGCAGATGTAAATATTGGCCTTAATTCCTTATGGAGTCTTTTCCCAGTCATTTCAGTAGTATGGGCTACTCCATATTTGGTGAAAGTTTCTACCACTTCCTGTTGTGCTGTGGGCCTCAAGGTAGCCCGCAGGCCAGTACATGGCTTTCTTTGTGCTTCTCCGGAAGGCCAGATCCCTGTCCTCTGTGGCCTGGAGGCAGGGTCTTTGCCTCTTTGTCAAATGAGGTAAATAATCCTGCTTTCTAGGATGTGATGAAGACTGAATGAGATGTGACAATCTTGGCCAGATGTTCCCATTGGTCAGAACCCCTGGGGCAGTTGGGCATAGAAATTCTGATTATTAGGTGTGTATAACTTAACACACACAGGTATGTGCTCAGTCTCAGTCCAACAATTATGTCTGACTCTTTGCGACCCCATGGACTGTAGGCTGCCAGGCTCCTCTGTCCAAGGGATTCTCCAGGCAAGAGTACTGGAGTGGGTTGCCATGCCCTCCAGGGGATCTTCCTGATCCAGGGATCAAACCCAAGCTCCTTGGGTCTCCTGCATTGGCAGGCAGATTCTTTACCACTGTGCCACCTGGGAAGGATAGGACACTCCTTTCCTAAAAGTCCACCCAGGTGATTTCAGGGGCTCTGTGGCCTCGGGACAAATAGAGAATCACTGTGAGCAGCTGCCTAAGTGCAGGCCTCACAGGGACACTAATGAGAGGAGCTGTGATCACAGTGGGGGTCAGTGCCAGTACCTGTAACATCCCTCACTTAGCTCAGTAAGAATCTCTGATCTTTAATAGTAGAGGGGTGTTTTCTTTCTGGACAAAAGAAAGAAAGAAAGAAATCCAGAGAAGCAGAGAAGGCTTTCATTTGAGGGCTCTGTTAGTGTGGTCTGTTTTTTCTTGAGATGACCAGTCCTGAGTTTCAGTAATCACCTTCTGTCCTTCCCCCTTGAGAATCTGCTAGGTCGTAGGCTAAAGAAGCATGTAAGAGAAACTACAGACCCCCATCAGCCTCAGTGAAAGGATGAATAGTAGTTCAGCTTCTCCCTTGCAAAGCCTCATGTATAAGCTTCAGACCACTCTGCAGCCTGAGAAGCAGGTCATAGCTTTCCTCTGCAGACAGTAAACCCGAATTTCCTCAGCCCAGAGTGTGAGAGACTTTTGAAAAAATTTCAATCAAGAGAAAGCTAAGCACTATTTCTCAGGCTTAGAAGCCCCAGCTGTACTCTGTGGCTGCATGTCAGTAAAACAAGTCTTGCCTGCTCTGCATTTTTCTGTGTGATATTTTTCTCCTGTGTTTTTTCAGAAATGTCCACCCATGTCTGCTACTACAGACTGTCCTGATTTCCAGAGGAAATCAGGTTGTCAGTGGTTGTCAGAGGAACACTTTGAAATCTTGCAGAGGAAGTGTTAGATGAGGGAACATCTGCGTATATGGGACTTTGCACAGATGTGTACTGCATTGCCCAGATTGTGAGGACTGTGTTTGGGATCCAGCCACACAGGGTCCACATTACCTGACCCCAAATGCCTTCTGGAAGAGGTGGCCCCAGTGATGACAGCCTGAGTCAATGGGGCAGCTCCTAGTCCTTATTCTCAGCAAGCAGTCACCTGGTGGTTCCCCAGCCTGTGTGGGCTGCATGCTCTGTGTGCTGTTTCTAATATGCTTAAAGACTCTCAGAATGAAAGCAGTTGCTTTCCTTCCTGATTTGATCCTCATTCCTGGGTGTAGTCAATGGTGCTTTGTGCATGAAACACTCTAGAATGGAACTTGTCTGTCTCTGGCCGAAGCTTGAGGGTCAGATCCCAAGAGTTCATTCAAGTCTACGCGGTGTAGATTAGCTGTGAACAGCTTGGATTTAAAATGCCAGCCAATGGGGTTCCTGCCGGGTCTCCGTGGTCTGTTCTTAGCTCACCTGCCCAGCTTTGATGGTGTCCATGTGGCACTACGCTGCCCCGTTGAGAGCTCAGCTACCTATGTCTCTCCTGGTTTTGGAGAGCAGAGAGCCCAATTTATTTAAGTTTCCCTTTCCACCAACCTCTGGAGCCATTTGCTTTCTATGTCTGTTTGGTTCTTAGACCCAGCCCTTCAAAATCAGTCCTGTAGCTCTTCAGCACTTTCCTTTGTTCTCATGCAAATAAAGAGTGTGACATTCACTGCAGTGGAAGAAGAGTGAGAAAAAAGCTCCGAGCTCCCAAGGAGTGGGCTTGGGTTACATCTCCACCTGGAAGCTCTGTCCGTGAGGCTGCCGAGGCCCCCTGCCCATAACATTCACACACTTGGTCAAACAGCCTTGATCCTGTGGTTTCTGGGCAGCCTGAACCATGACAAGAACCCATCAGATGCTCAAGTTATCTGCTCCAGGCATTCCATAGTCATGACAAGCAAGTGCTGGCTCCCACCAAGTCTTGACCTAACTGAGTTACTGTTTCCTTGTCAGTGTTCGATGGGAATCGGCCCGATAAAATGATCAGAAATGCTTAACTGGTGACCTCATGCTGCTTTGAATTGTCAGAGGAACTGTACTTCCAAACTTCAGGCATCTCTCAAGTCTGTGAGCCTGCTGCCTGTCTCTAGTCAGAACCTCTTGCTCTTCAGGGGAATAGAAACTCTTCTATTTCAGCGAATATGCCTGTTTTGTAAGCACAGCGGTTCCCAGCCCTAACTCCTTTAGGTCACATTGCAGTTCCCTGCTTAGTACTTACTACTTGTAAGTTTGATTGTTGATGTTGCTTATCTGACGAAAGCTTATCGTGCCCACATTATGGGTTTCAGGAGGGTAGAACTCTCCCAGTCTCCTGTGCTCTTCTTTCTCTTATCACTGTGTCTGGTCTCGTGTTGTCCTGTAGAGCTTTCTGTGATGATGGAAATGCTTGCTATCTGTGCGTCCAGCCTGGTAGCCACTAGCCACTGGTCTTGTCTGGTGCTTGGTGCTTAGCTGTTGACTGAGCGGACAGGTGGGTTTAAAGAAAACAAAGTTATGTAACTTTTAGGGTAGGTAACAGAATAATTTGGGAGAAATTGTGCTGTTGGAGGGAAGAGGTCAGGAGCCCATTGCTCCCTGGGACCCTGTCCTCTGTGTCTTCTTGTCTGTCATAGTGCAGGTCATGTGCTGCTGGACTCCAGGCTGGCTTAGATGCCCTCGACCCAGTCATCTGTGTGGCTGGGTGCTGTACTGCATCTTTTGAAACAGCTAGCTGTTAGCAGCTACCCATGGCATGGACATGACTGACAGGCCACAATGGCCCGTGCCAACCCCATCTTTGTGTGCATAACATCTCCCTCCCCGCACCGACAGCCCGACTGCCAACCCCTGATGTGCTGCGCCCTGTTGTCCCTTGGAAATCCTTCTCACTGCTTCCTAGTTGGTTGTAGCAGGCTTGCATCCTTGGCTTCACACTTGGGTAGGATGCTCCCAAGGACTGCCTTTCCCTAAGTTCTGAACTGAGATGCCCCATCAGAGGTAGTTAGATGATTCACCGAAATGTATCGGGTCAAGTATTCTTTTACGTTGTTCATGCTTTTTAGTTGGTAAATACTTTCCAAAGAAATTTAATCATTGTAAATATTGTTTTGATTGCTAAAACTGTTAAGAACACCATATTTTCCTCAATTTCCAAGAAGGGTTGACTCTTCTACCCAGTAAATCAAATGGGGTTTTTTTAGCTACATAACCTTCATTATCATCATTTGTGGAAGCAGTTTAGTCCAACATGTATGCCAGTCATGGGTCTCTCTTCTCTAATTCTTCATGGAATTCTCGATGAGACTTGAGTCTCAGCCCAGCCCCTCAGCTGGGTGTGGGACATTTCCAGACCAGTTTTGGGGGAGGGTCCTCACACCTGTTTCCTTATGGGACCAGGAAGCCAGAATATGAGTTGTATTTCATCTTTGCTGTTTTAAAAGTTTCTCTCTTGTCTCCATTCAACTGCTTCAATTTCCACTCTGGGACTCTGCCTGTCCTTCTTGGGGGGTGAGGTGTCCTTCAGCTCTCACCGCAGGGACCATGGACAGCTGAGCTTATCACACCCAAAGCTGCCCCAGAACTCTCTACATGCACATCAGGCAACAGGATGCCTTGTGGTTGATTTGAAAAGAACCCTCTATTCTTTCAGATTTTACCTTAGAGTTTTTTTGAAGAGAGTAGGGCTCTTATTTGTTAAGAATTTAAAGGAAATTTGAGACTTCTGGATTGAGTTTGGCCTTCACACCGGTTAGCAGAATTCAGGTGAGAGACTAGAAAGAAAAGAAGTGATCTCTTGCTTGTTGGGACATGTGGAGAATTTACATGAAGGAATTTGCTTTGTAGAGACAAGCAAGTGACTTCTGTTGTGCAGTTTCTGGAGGTCCCGGGGAGGTCTCATCAGTACTGCTGGGAAATCCTTGTTTAGGCATTCCTTCCTCTGCTGGGGGTTTGCTTTAGAAAAGAGCAGTAAGATGGGTGGAAATCCAGATTTCTGTCCATTCTGAACAAGGTAGAAGTTTTGGCTGTCCTAAGGATAAAAGCATGAAATGGGGGGTAACCCAGGACCTTAGCGAGTGTGAGGGAGGGGATAACCTAGAAGGGGGGTGATCCCCCTTCTAGGGGGATCCAGCATTCTGGATGGAGGGGGCAACCCAGGCCCTAGGAAGGGAGGGGAGGGTGGGTGACCCAGAACCCTGGAGAGATGGGAGGGGTAACTCAGGACCCTAAAGGGAGGGAAAGGGGAGGGTAACCCAGGACTGTGAGAGGGGAGTGACAAAGTGGTGTAATGTAGGCACTGGAGGAGGAGGTAACTCAGGCTCTGGAAGGAGCTGAAGATGGGCATGGGGTCACTCTAACAATAGAAGGGATTGGGGTGAGAAGGAGAGGGTCTGGGTACTTCCACACCCTGTCCCGTTCCTGCCCTAGAAGACACCCGGGCTTTGCCCCTGACATGGGGACCTGTCCTCTGCTGAGAGGACAGCAGGAATCAACTGACTGTGTGTCTCAGTCCTGCAGGGCAGACAAGGGGCAAGGAGGGAGCCCGTGGAAGCCCGCAGAGGCATCTCAGGTGCATATGGACTGGTGGCTTGACGGCTTACCAGGACCCTGTGCCCCACCTCCATTGTGCTGCTCTTGCTGTACACAGCGGCCTTTGTTCTAGTGAGTTACTTCCTTTCAATTAAAAAACAAAACCTGGCTTCCAACATACAAACATGCACTCGTATGCATTTTGGTAGCTTAGAGCTTCTTGACCCACAAACACTCTTTCGGACATTCCCTTCACCTGCTTTCCTGTCGAAAAGTCATCTTGATTGTTTAAAATTCTTGTTGAAATATATTTGGATTCTTTCTGTTTTTGAGCCTGGGCACTAGTGGTAAAGAATCTGCCTGCCAGTGCAGGAGATACAAGAAACAGTTTTGATCCCTGGGTCTGGAAGAGGAGAAGGAAATGGCAACCCACTCCAGTATTTATGCATGGGAAATCCCGTAGACAGAGGAGCCCAGTGGGCTACAGACCGTGGGGTCTCAAAGAGTCGGATGCGACCGAGCATGCACACATTTGTGTGGTATGGTTCTGTCACAAGGTCCCCTTTTGCACTGATCCCTGATGTGGAGTCCGACATTTAACTCTGCTCTCCTCGACTCACATGCATCCCTTTGAGGAGAGGAGGGCAGCACAGTATATATGCTTTGAATAATGCGGTGTGTAAGAGGATCTACCCAAAATGTGAGCATTCTCAGCACACTTTAGAAGTGACAGCTGGTCAGAGCTACAGTCTTTTGATAGATTTTTGGCACAAAGTCTGAATGGAACGTGATTTATGTTATCCCATATTTTAGGAAATTATTTTTAAATTGAATTTATGTTATTTATAGCACACATTATCCCTCAAAAAAGACTTGACGAGGCTTCTTTGAAATAAAATATATAAGAAAAGGAAAAAAAGGTCAGAAACAGGACACGAGGAACAGCATGGCTGTTCCTGCCCTAATGTCCTGCATGTTTGCCAGGTTGAGCTACTGTTTTGGCCTGAGGATGCTGCGTAACCAGAGTGAGAAGGGAACACACTCATTACAGATTATTCTTACTATCTGTGGGAGAAAGCTTAACAATTCTTCAAGAGAAGAAAAGTATTTTCTGGTACCCTTGTTCTAGAACAACATTCTTAGTCTGATTAGTTGAATATTTTTTAAAAGGAGATTCTTTAGGGGCCAAAGTGTGAGAGGTAAGAACTCAGACTCCCACTGGACTCCCTGGCTTCAAATGCTTTCGTGCCTCCCACTAGCTGTGTGACCTTAGATGAGTTGTTTTCACTTCTCTGGGCCATACTTTCCTCATCAGTAAAACCAGGATGAGTGGTACTTGCCTTATAGAAGTTAGTTGTGTATTAAATAAATTTGTGAATTTGAAGGATCATTAAGTGTCCTGTAGGAAGCACTTTACAAATATCAGAGTATATTATTAAAATGTCAGAATCTTCTTCTTTTCCTCCTGAGAGGAGATGAGCTCAAGGTCCTTTTAACTCTACCTTCTTGTCTGGTAATCTCACATTGCACTATTTTCTTATCCTTCTTTAAAATTTCTAAAAACCTAGGTTCCTTAGAATCACAAAGAGCATCATTGAAAGAGACTATAAGGACAAAGAAGTTTGGTCACACATGAAGTCCCGTGGCATTTGCACATTTTATTTCCTGAAAACACTTCCTTGGCAACTCGAGGTTCATGTTCAATCTGTGTACAGAGACCGACAGCGTGTTTTCACTCTAGAACTGGTTGTACATCAGGAGTGTCTTGGTTCCTCACATCTGGCTCCTGCCTTGCTTTGTGAACAGTTCACTGAGAAATGGGCTGATACAGCAGGGGAGGCAACATTTTCATGGGCTGCTTGGTTGCTGCCTGTTGCCTTGTAACAGAGGTTCCCTCTTCTTGACCCCCTTGAGGCCTGCAGCAGCAGACCCTCCTGGGAGACTTGTGCCAAATGCTGAACGATGAGGCAGGGTCAGAACAACGAGGAAGGTGTTCCAAACAGCCACTCGTGTGTTTCAGGGAGTGGCTGGGCAGTTCTGGCTTCCCATTCATAAGGTCACCCTCCAGCACAGGCGTCTGCCAAGGCTAGGGCTGCCCTAGGCTCCTGGGAGTTCATCTCCCAGAGCAATGGCATTTTCCAGGCAGAGCAGTCTTTATTGCATGTCTTTTTATCCTTTGCTTTGTTGAAAGTTCAGGTCTTTGTGGAGATACAGAATTTACAGCTGTTGGGAAGTTTATTCTTTTCATGGAAATCTCCTCCTCCCTCAGCCAGGAAGGAAATGCCTCACAAAACAAGGCTGTGAGCTTGGGTTTTTTATAAATGCAGTTCGTAGAAGGTGGAGGAGTAGGTGTCCCCTGGCTTTCTGGGAGGGGTCTGGGTGCTACTTCCATTCAGTCAGAGGCCTTTGGGACCAGCCTGTCTGAGTGGCAGTCCTGCCCAGACCCACAGGGGCAGCAAAGCAAAACACAGGCTGAGTAACTTCTGGGCAACAACTTCTCCAGAGGCCAGTTATTGGAAAGTGCAGGGGGAGGGGCTGCCACTCCCAAAGAGGTTTAAAAAACTGTGAAATCCCAACTTACTTTTCTAAGTGTCATCCCTTTGGTCTCCTCCAGCCGAGGTTCCATCTTTACTGCCTTTGTCACATCTAATGGCCTCCTTCTTGGTCTCAACTCGTTGACATTTATGCAAACCCTGCTGCTTACCGCAGTTCATTTTCCATCCATTTTTCTGAGAGATGGGAAAAACCAGTATGTTAGGAAATAAAGTGCACCAGTAAGGACAAGCGCAGAAGCCAAGCTGAGCCCCTTGGCCCCATCCGTCGCTCCCGCGGCCATCTCAGCTGGCAGGAGGTGCTTCTGCAGCCTGTGCTCAGCTCGGGCCTGGGAGGGCGGCCTGGGTCATCAGTGTATGCGGTAAGAGAAGGCCACTGTCCAGAATCAGGGAACTGCCTGTGTGTGCTCCGACCTGTCACCCTTCTGAGGTCAGAAGCATGTCGGGACTGGGGGCGACAGTACACTGTTGAAACCCCCAGGCCCGTTATGCCACACATCCCTGTGTGTGTGTGTGAGAGAGAGACAAACCTGGTATAAAATGTCATCAACAGCCCTGTTGATGGAATGACTATGTTCCAGGCCAGTTGACAGTTGAGTTTTTTGTAAATCACGTCTCTGCGCAGAGAACTGTAGTTTGTAAAAGATTCCCACAAACGATCCATTTAAGCAAGAACCATCTCTCCCTGATGTCTTCAGTGAGGGTTTCGTATTGCCGAGTGTGAAGCGGGTTTTCGTAAAATGAACATCTGCCACAACAAATCTCCTCATGCTCTGAAGACAGAAGACAGTATTGCTGAGGAAAAATTTTAGTCAGAAAATGAGAGATGCCTTCGTGGGAATGTAGCTACAAAAATGCTGTCCTGTTGAGGATTTTGCTAGTAGGAGAAATTATGTTCAGTGTGGGTCTTGAGAAGTTCTATGAGTTCACAGTGATATTTAGAGCCCGCCTCCTTTTCATACCAAGTCCTTTTTCTTCCTCCTTCCTCTTTCAGTTCCCTTGGCCAGAAGCCAAGGCCTTACCTCACTGTGAGGTGCTTTCTTCTCCTGTGCTGCTTCCTCCCCCTTCCTCTCTGGCCAGGCCTGGTTCGCTGACCCTTGTCGGAGGCTGGTGCTCAGCCTGGGGGACAGCGTTGTTTTTCAGCAGAATAGCTGGAATTCCTGGGCAGAATTCTGCTATGGTTCTGTTTGTTTAAGCCTGTGGCTCACTCATCTTCAGTCTCCCTTGTTTCCGAATATGGTATCCTTAAATCCCTGTGGCTGGTGGAACGTGAGATGCCCGCCCCCACCAGCCTCAGGGGTCCTGAGTGATGACACCAAAGATTCAATCTGGGTTGAAAAGGGGAAACACAGGTCCCACTGTTTGGGGCGACATTTGAAAGTGGGAGCCTGGTTAAGAATGTGTTATCTCTGTTAGGCCAGCCTTGTGGGGCTCCAGCCTGTGCTGAGAGGCGTTTTACCGTCTCAAAGGGAGGCTGATCACCGGAAGTGCAGCCAGTGGGGGGGGGGGGGAGGGAAGACCGGGGAATGCAGCCCGGTCTCTGGGCCGCACTCTTCTGAGACTTCAGCTGCTCTAACTTCTGACTCTGCTGGCGCCTTCTTCAAACACAGGGTCCTATTTTTAGTGCTGGGCTGTCATTTCTGATGTGCTGTTGTTGCCAAAAAAAAAAAAAAAAAGTCAGTGGCAGCTGCAAAAGAAATCTTGGTTTAAAGGCCCTGTTTATAAAGCAGATGGAACTTGTTTACCAAGTAAGAGAGACTGGAATGTCGTGGGGCGGATCAGCCACTCATCAAATGGAAGAGCCTTGAGCTTGTTCCTTCCCTGCCGTCCTGCCCACATCTGGCCACGTGCGGCGCGTGCCTGCCCTGTGCCACAGCAGCTCCCTGCGGTGGAGGGGCTCCCTAACTGCAGGAAGGTCTCCCAGGAGCCGCAGGCCCAGGTAGTAGCTCACATCCTCCACGTCACAGACCAGCCCCGGGTGTTGAGATCCATCTAGACAGTGTAGGTAGGTAGGAGTGCCCCCAGGCCTGCGTTATGCCGGAATCATTAACCTTCGCACCAGGGCAGGAGCGGACTCAGATGGCCATGTCTGGTGACAGGACCAGGACCAACTGGAAAAGCCGCTCGTCAGACTGACAGGATCACCTTGGCCGCTGGTGTATGGGAACGCCCACCTCCAGCCCAAGGCATCAGTACCTAAACGAGTGTAAGTACTAGTCTGTTCACAGTATTTATATGTAATTTATCTACAGACTTAGACATGTGACGGGTGGTGATGAGCCTGTAGGTGTAACACAGGTAGGAATGGCACCAGGGGTTGAGACCCTTGGTAGCTTCCACTCCATCCATCCGTGGTTTGTTCTGGTTTGCCCCATCTTCAGAAAACTGGTAAAGCTGACAGGATTTCCTTGTCCCTCCAAGGGAGATGGGGTCCCTGTGGCACATTTATGTCCTTTGCCGTGTGTGGTTCTGAGAGTTAAGCCATGGCCAGGTCGAGATAGTTGGAGTAGGAATGCTGTCTGTCCTGAGGGGTGTCCGGAGAGGACACAAGGACACTGCAGTGCTGAGCCCCCAGTTCCCCATGGGCCATCTGGGTGCTGGGAGACCCCTGGGTTCACAGGGGAGCTGGGCCCCGCCCTCTTGGAAAGGGGGCGGCCGGGGCCTGTCCTGCAGCCGCCCAGAAGTGCCCAGTTCCCAACTGTTACCTGTGTGTTCCTTTGTTTTGTTCCTTGGAATCAGTGTTAAATTTGGGAGACTGACCCACTGCGCTACATTTAGCTCTGTAGCGTTCATTGTGGTTGCTGCATAGTGTTCGCACCGTGATCTGTTGATGGGGTTGGTCTACGCCAGCTGGGCTGCTCCAGCCCAGGGCTGTGATGAGTACACATCTCTCTGTGCTCCATAGGCACCTCCACTCCTGGGGCACCTCCAGGCTAAACACCTGTGCTCCATGGGCACCTCTCTGCACACGTCTGCACCTGGGTTGCTGGGTGGAAGGATGTGAACATCTTCAACCAGCAGTGGGTCTCATTTTTGCAGTTACTCGGACTACTAGTGAGGTCGGGCACTTTTCATGAGTTATTGGCCTTTGGTCTTCACCTTTTGTGAATGGCCTGTTTCTGTGTCTTCCCAGTTTTCATACTGAGGCATCTGACTGATGTGTAGGAATGCCAGGAGTTTGTAGGGGTGAGGCTGTATTTAAAGAATTGCCCAGGACTAGAGCTACAGCATCAGGCTCAAGCTTCTCCTTCCTTCTCTGCATTGTAGACACCTTTCCTCCGTGTCTCTCTCCCACCCTCGTGGCCTCCTGTCCTCTGCTGAAGAGCATCGTCCTGGCCGGGGTCATCCCCCCCAGCCTGCCTCCGTCCTTCCCTCTAGACAGTGGTCCACCAGCCATAGCAGAAGTCTCCTCTTCTAACTGAATGCCCCTTCTACTCACCCCCCCCCCATTATGTATCATGACTTGGGAGTGGAGAGTGCAGCAGCTGCCTTGAGGTGGTCGTGAGGATTCCTGCCCTGTATTCTTTCCCTTCACCTAGTTCCTGCTTTGTCCTTAGCTGCCTCCCTGCAGAGCATCCCCTGCCTGCCTCAGGGCCAAACTGCGCCTCCGTTCACCTGGGCACACACACACACTCATCCTGTTTTTATGCTTTCTCAACATTCTTAGTCCAGGATCTGGACTTGTTACAGAGAGTCTAAGCTCCATGAAGGCAGGGATGATATGATACACTCTCACTTCTCGGTATTTATTAGTTCTTGTGGATTGAAATGTTTGACTTTAGGGGAAGAAGAGGAGCTGGACAGAAGTACTGATCTCTGTGTTTCTGTTGCCCCATACTGTTGTTGTCTCTTACTGTGAAAAAGGACAACAGTAAAACACACGCTTTGTGGCCCCTGAATCTGCATTTGGGCTGGGCTTGTAGAGATGGCTCTCATGGCTGGAGCTGCCTTGATAGAGTGGCTTGGTGGGGCCTGGGGCTCCATTTCCAGGGTGGCACATGGTAGTGGGGCTGCTGGCTCTCTGCGGGGACACCAGCCACACACAGCTTCTCCTGGTGGTCTTCTCTCAAGGCTGCCTGGGCTTCCTCACAGCATGGTGTCTGGTTCCAAGGCGTGTTCCAAGGAATCAGGAGCTGCCCTCAGGGCCTGGGCCCACACACTGGTGCAGCATCACTTCTGCTGTATTCTGGTGGTCAGAGGTGTCACAGAGCCCACCCAGATCCAATGAGGGCAGAGTGCGTGGTCCCCTTCCTCTCAGCGGGAGGGGTGTCAGAGAATCTGTGGCCATCATGCTAACAGTTTCCTCCTCCCTGTAGCCCTGACGGCCGCTGCTGGACGAGGCAAGCTGGAGGTCTGTGAGCTGCTGTTGGAGCATGGAGCTGCCGTGTCTCGGACTAACAGGAGAGGGGTCCCTCCACTGTTCTGCGCGGCACGCCAGGGGCATTGGCAGGTACCCAGGGCACCCCAGAGGCTTCAGAAACAGGGGTTGGGAAAAGTGCCCATCGCCCCTGCTGGATCCTGTCTTTCTCACATTCTTGGCTTCTGCTTGTGCTGAGAATCCTGCAATATCAGGGAAGACATCTGACCGGCTAGCCTTGTCAGCCCTGTGGGCTGGTAACCGGGTCAGAGACCCATAGCCACTGCCTTTTAACTGAGGAGGGGAGTGGAGCTGGTGAAGCCCATCGTGTCTTCAGGAGATTCGCTGTAACAGAGTTGTTGCCATAACAGTAGGACCCGTTTGTCCAGCATACCTGGGAGAGCGGTGGTCCTGCTGTACTCTTTGGGAAAGAAGTGTCTCCCTCTGGCCCTGCACTGTCAGGCTGCTTTCTTTGACTGTGCTGCTGCTCTTAATTAAGGGATCCCTGAGAGCAGCGGTTCAGTCTTGCACTCCTTCATTTTGTAAGCACTGACCCTGTACCCACCCCATGCCTGGCACCAGGTTACATACAGCTGCATAAGAACAAATGGCTCTCACCACATCCTTTATAGGAACAATTTTCTAGACCCAGGTTTACATCATGGAGTCGCAACCCTTCTGATTCCTGCCAGCTCTGTCAGTAGGAGCCTGAGGGCACCCCCCAAGGTTTTGGCGTTTCTCCTTTCCGGCTCCTTTCCGTATCCAAAAGCTTGGTTTGTACCGTCTGTTCCCTGCTACTCTCGCAGCTCCCTGTGATGTCCTAGCTAATCTCTCCCGGTCTTAGTGTCCCCTTAGTGGTGAGGAACTTTGGAAGCATTGTTAGTGTGTACAGAATGAGAAAGCAGTGGGAATACGCCCCCTTCTGTGTGGTGGCATTACAACAAATGTGGTCCTGGAGGGAGAGAAGCTGGACCACTGCCCCCTACACAGAGCAGTTCCCGCTGGGAGGGTCATTGTGGGAGATGCTTGTCTGGTTTTTTTGGTCCCCCTTTCACCATGTACTGTTTAAAGGCATAACTTTGAGGCAGAGATTCTTGTCCAGGAAGCTTTGGTAAAATCCCCCTGGTGTGAAGCTGTCCCTGAAAGCAGACGGCTGAGGGGAGAGGGTATGTGTTTCCCCACCAGGAACATGGCATCAGTGCCCTGAGGGGCCCTGGCTCACTCCATTTAGTTCTGCTCAGCTGCTCCATAGTAGCTGTCCTGTCATTGCCTGACTGTGCTCAGGATCCCCCTCTCCTTCAAATTGCTGCCTTGTGTGTGCCTGTTTTATAGATAGAGTAATGAATTGGGCATGTTAAAAAGAGCATATATTTGAAAGAAGAGTCTGTTCAAAGAAGTAAAATATAAAGATTTTACAAGCCCCATGGATCACATAGCTTAGAGGGGTTTTTGAAAAGAAGAGAGTCCTTTCACTCCTCTTAGAGGTGGAACAACCAGCCTGAGCATGTGATTCCAGATGCAGTGGCAAGTGTGTGATCCTGAGTGTTTCTTTCAGATTGTTAGGTTGCTGTTGGACCACGGCTGTGACGTGAACCTAAGTGACAAGCAGGGCCGGACACCCCTCATGGTGGCTGCTTGTGAAGGGCACCTGAGCACCGTGGAATTTCTCCTTTCAAAAGGTAGCGGCACTGTCCCCCTGTGAGGGCTTCTCTTGGGTGGACAAAGAAAAGAGCTTTGGCAGACCCATTTAGTACTTTCTGATTCAGTTTTTTTTTTTTTTTAACCTCTTTATTAAGTCTTTTTGTTATGGACATTTTCTGCCTTGCACACAAGTAGAGGGTTTAGAGGTGCGTCCCATGTACCCATTGCTCAGCTACAGCAGAGACGATCGTTTCACCCATCAGCTTCAGATTTCACCAGCCTGGTGGCCACATTCTGCAAGCCAGGCCCCTTCGGATGCAGAGAGGTTTGCTTAGGTCTGGCCTTTCCGAAGTGACCTTTATTGAATGGGTTTCTCTTTCAGGTGCCGCCCTTTCTTCTCTGGACAAGGAGGGTCTGTCGGCATTAAGCTGGGCATGTCTGAAAGGTCACAGGGCTGTTGTCCAGTTCCTAGTGGAGGAGGGAGCCGAGATTGACCAGACGGACAAGAACGGCCGCAGCCCCCTGGACCTGGCTGCCTTCTATGGCGATGCGGAAACCGTAGGTACCGCGGTGGCCATGCTCCCCACCCACGCCAGGCGGGCCAGGCTGCCTACTGATCTGGGCTCCGAGCCATCCCCAAGTGTGTGTGATGCTGGCCCAGTGTGGCTGGGGTGTACGCCTGTGCCGTTGGGTGGCTTTCGTTTTCTGCTAGGTCTGTGGTATGCGGTCTGTTTTAGAACTGGAGTAAAGATTTTGAACGATTCTTAAAAGCTTGAAATTCCATGATGACAAACTGCACACACATCCGTGGATGCAACACACATCCATGAGTATGTGTACACACATGCACCTGTAGTTTTATTTTCTTATAATTTTCACAGATATAGAATTCCTATATAGTTCATTCAAAAATCACTTTTATATATGTGAGAAATTACTGGTCAAATAATTAGTTTTTGTTTTAAATCAGCTTTGTCTTGAAATAATATATAATGCTTTGGGCACCGTCTTTATCTCTTTGTCAAATGCCTGAGTCCCTAACTGAGGAATGAAGGGATAAAACCTTAACAAATGAAGAACCACAAAATGTCTTTCAAGGAAAAAAACCACATCTTTGTCAGTCTCTACGTCCCATGCACCAAGCAGGTGTTGGAGGAACATTTAGCTCCTTGAGAATGGTTATTTATGAATAGTTACGTGTGTCTAACACGAGAATTAGTTAGACAGACAGGTACTGTGTTGCTGGGAGCTGTGGACCTTGGGGCGGAAGCCATCCCTACCCTGCACATCTGTGCCTGATGCTTTTAAAAGGCGATGATATTAGAATTAAATGGTCTCAATTTCCTGGACATTATAAATTGTACATAAGTGTCGCTTTTCAAAAACAGCTATCTAACTAAACCTCACATCTAGGGCAGGAGGAGAAGGGGTCGACAGAGGATGAGACGGCTGAATGGCACCGACTCGATGGCCATGGGTTTGGGTGGACTCCTGGAGTTGGTGACGGACAGGGAGGCCTGGCGTGCTGCGGTTCAGGGGGTCGCGAAGAGTCTGACACAACTGAGCGACTGAAATGAACACATC
Source organism: Antilocapra americana (assembly GCA_007570785.1). Lineage (NCBI taxonomy): Eukaryota > Metazoa > Chordata > Mammalia > Artiodactyla > Antilocapridae > Antilocapra > Antilocapra americana. The sequence goes on from ML660200.1 coordinate 35,460,031, forward strand.
TCCACACTTTTCTTTCTCCGTTTTTGTTACCTTACCAGATCCTCTAGTTTATCAACATTAGGGAAGAGTGAAGGAGCTAAGTATTCTGTCATTTAAAAAAAAATTGGGGTATAAACTCATAACATAAAGTTTACTGTCGTAACATCCCTGAGTGGAGACGTCAGCAGTGTTACACACACTTGACTCTTGTGCAGCCAATGCCCAGGCTCTTTTTATGTCTTGTAAAACTGAAACTGCACCCACTTGTTTAGTGGGTGAAACTGCACCCTCAGCTTCTGGCAGCCATCTTTCTATCAATACTTTCTGTTTCTCTGAATGACAACTTTTGGTCCTTCATACAAGTGGAATCACACAATATTTGTCTTTTTGTGACTGACTTATTTCACTCAGCATTACGTCTTCTAGGTTTGTGTTTGTCGTGGCATGTGTCACGACGTCCTTAAGGCTGAGGAATATTCCATTTATGTATCTACCTCATTTTGTTAATCCATTCATCCACTCAGCGGGCACGTGCATTACTTCCACCTCTTGGCTGTTATGAACATGGGTATGCAAGTATTTCATCGAGATCTTGCAAATTCTTGGAGATCTATCCATTCTCTTGAATAGATACCCAGAAGTAAGATTGTTGAATCACGCAGTAATACTATTCTTAATTTCTTGAGGAACCTTCATACTGTGTCCGTAATGGTTACATCCTATCAGCAATGTGCATGGGTACCTGTTTCTCCATATCCTCTCTAACACTGACTTTCTGTTTCATTCTGTTTTTTTTTTTTAACAGTAGCCATCCTAACAGTTAATAACTTGTCTTGTGTCTTTGATTTGCAGTTCCCCAGTGATGAACATTTTCTTACCTGTTTATTGGCCATTTGTATGTCATCTTTGGAGAAATGTCTGTTCAGATACTTTGCCTGTTTGTTCAGTTTTATTGAAGTATAGTTGATTTACAGTGTGTTAATTTCTGTGCAGAATGATTCAGTTATACATACACACACACACACACACACTTTTTAATGTTCTTTCCATTATGGCTTATCGCAGCTTTGCCTATTTTTAAATTGGGTTATTTGAGGCTTTTGTTGTTGAGTTGTAGGAGTTCTTTACATAGCCTAGATATTAATCCCTCTAGCTGTTTTGTGAACAGCTTGTATACTGATAAGATGTATCAGATCCACATGGAAATCTAAGCAATCTACAGATTTTTCCAGTGAGTAGAGCAGTTTTACTGGCAGTTTCCGTTTCTATCAAACCACAATGTGGTTTTCCCTGTTGTTCTCTGTTTAGCCCAAGTGACAACTGTTTTGTCACATCAAGTCAGTCTTGGTAGCATGGTCTTAAGCTTTCCATCTTTACAGCCCCTATATTCAAATCCCTTTCCTATGCCTTAAAAGTGAATTATAATTGGGTCTGGCAGATCCCAACCTTTTCAGGTTCTGTATCCAGGCTGTGTGGATCTGAGTGTTTCTGGAGTGCCCGATGCTGTAACCTGGTAGCACGTTGGAGCTATGGCAGAAGCCTGCCTCCTAATAAGTAATTGGAGATGAAAACGTGACTGTATCTCATCTCTGTGGCCTGGGAAGTGGGGTGCGGAAGACAGCTGAAGGCGTGCATGTACCTGTCTGTGGTCTGGTGCACGGACACACTCCCCCCCCGCCCCCGTTCTGGAGCGTCTACCTGCCTTCCTCATTGCCAACATCAAAATCACTTTAGCGGAGCAGGTTTGAGCTATGGATTGCAGTTTCTCTGCTTTGTTCTGTGTCAACTTTATTTCCATTCTAGGATCCCATTAGGCCAGAGGCATCCGAGATCAGAGTAAAACTAAGATTGCCAGTTTCTACACCAGCTGCGGCATCGGGTGAGGCGAGGGCTCCTCTCCTGTGCCCTCAGGGCCTGTGCTCTCTCTGCAGGTGCTGTATCTGGTGGACAAGGGGGCTGTGATCGAGCACGTGGACCACAGCGGTATGCGGCCCTTGGACAGAGCCATCGGTTGTCGGAACACATCTGTAGTGGTTACGCTGCTGAGAAAAGGAGCCAAATTAGGTCAGTGAACACCTCAGTGCAGCAACAAGAGAAAGGGTAGCTTCAGATTTGAGAGTACGTGAGGGATTGTATTCACCTGCTCCCAGGTTAAGGAGGAAGAGGTCAGATGTATGGAGTTTTTGGTCTCTCTTTAAGACTCAGTTAATCAGTCATTCAGAGTGTTTAAAAGAGGAGAAAGCAGAGGCCAGTGGTGAGGGATAGCCCAGCACTGGGGGTGTCAGGGATGCGTGAGAGCCACAGTGGGAGCAGTCCTGGGGGGCTCCGTGAGGAGGGGCTCAGGGTGGGTGGGCAAGAGCTGGCAGGTGGTTGTCATGAGTGGGCGAGTGTGAGGACCCCTGTTTGGGAGGAGGCGTCTGGTCTGCGAGGAAGGGCAGTGGCAACCCCAGCACACGTTCTGGGAGAGAAAGTTCTGAGGACTTGTGGAGACAAGATGGGTGCCTTAAGGATATCGAGGGTGCGAGCTCTGAGGGGTAGGACCATGGCACGCAGTTCAGAGTGTGGGAAGCGCACCCAGACAGCACCAGTTTGTTCTGGTTTCATGTCACACCTTTGGCTGCCAGCAGTGCTGGGAAGGAGACTGCGATGAAGGTGATGATATCATTAAGCAGCTCACGGTATCAGGAACTATCGTGAGCGGTTTTGTGTTTTAGCTTATTTCATCGTCACCTACCCTGTGAGAGGGGAGTGAGAATAGCGTCAGGTCACAGCGGAGGAACCGCGCTGAGGTGGTGAATCGCTCCCCTGAGGTCACAGTGAACCTGAGCCTGACTCCCGAGTCTGCCCTTAAGCGCTGCTCCCTGTGCGTGCTGGCAAGAGGCTCAGACAGGGCTTGTGGCCTCGCTGGCCGCTGCAGGAGAGAAGGGGACACAGGCGGAGGCGGGGAGGCCGGGGGCAGCAGGGCGAGTGTGAGAGATTCTGTGAACCATCTGTGGTCCTGACAGCACAGCAGGGAGCTAAGGAGATGATCTGGAAGCAGAGCTCCACAGGAGGGAGGGTGGCTTGAGGCCCCACTGATGCCTTCGTGTCCCAGTACTTTGTTCCACCGCAGTGACGTGTGTGCGGGGTGCAGCTCCCCCTAAGCACTCTCTTCTCTTCGTTATACTGTTGTCCGGGGTCTGCGGGATGTGCTGCAGGGTGCTCTGAGGCTGGGTGCTCTGCTGTGTGCAGGCTCAGCTGTGGTGTATTAAAGGATTGAACTCCTTGCCTCCAGGCCCGCCCGAGTGCCTCTGAACACATGTTTATTTTGCAGGAAATGCTGCCTGGGCGATGGCTACTTCCAAACCTGATATTTTGATTATACTTTTACAGAAATTGATGGAGGAAGGAAACGTGATGTACAAAGTAAGTGGTATCGCCCTTTTCTGGGATGCCGTGACAGCCTGCGAGCAGCCTCTTAGTTGGGGTGTAATGGATATAGCTGAGCTGCTACGCAGTATGCATGTAGCTCAGCGAGTAGACGTTCCGGGAGGTGCCATCCTGGCCTCAAGCCGGGGCTTTGATAACTTAACAGCAGAATCTTCCAGGTGGAACGCACTCCTCTTTGTGTCTGGGAACCATTATTTCTGAACAAATCCTTGCAGCTGTAACTATGATTTACGGCCTGAAGCCTTGCTATGGAGGCAGAGTAGCTTCTGGTTTAACGGGCACGTCCTACAGGAAATTCTTTGGCGCCTAGAATCATGAGACATGGGAAAGGAACACTCAGGAAACATTTTCATAAGAAAAGAATCATGCAATCCCCCAAGCCTTTATTATCTTCATTTTAGTATCTATAAGCCTCTGGAATTTGAAACTGTTTCTGGAGGGATTTTTACTTAAAACAGTCAGTAATATATAATACTCAGTTACTCAGGAGGCAAATTAATTTTTTTCTCATTTTCCCTTAGAAATGTAAAGACAATTTAAAGAATAGTGATTTTGACTTCAACAAATCTCAAACTAAGACATCCAGTTTAGATCAGAGGTCAGTACACTTTGCCTGGAGAAAGGAGGGGAGTAACTATGTTAGGCTTTGCCCTGTGGTCCTTGTCACACACGCCACACACGCCACACACAGCCCACCCCACCCCCGCCCCCACACTGTGCTCTCGTGGCACAGACTCAGCCAAGATGATGCACAGAGGAGCCAGGCCAGGTTCCAGACTGTGTTTGCAGAAATAGGTAGCAGGCCAGGTTTGGCCCAAAAACCGTAGTTTGCCAACCCCAAGTTTAGAGAGATAGGCCATTTCCATAGACCATCATTCTTTCCAGGTCTCTGATTAGACAGAATTAAAAGATTATAAAAACAAAAAAACTATCAATACATCATGACCATTTTAATCCTTTTGCCATGAAGCAGCTGCACTTGCTGTGTTTTCCTTTTTCTTTCTTTCTTTTTTTTAAAATAATAACAAATAAATAGGCGTATAGCATGACCCAGCAGGGTTCCTGGCTTGGAATCAGTTTGAAATTGAGTTCAGAGTGTGTATTGTTGTGGTTTTGAAGTGGTTTTAATATGAATTTTGGTAGGCAATTATGTTAGAAATATCAAGCCATTTTCAACAGACTTCATACCTGCTGCGAGACAGACCTGACAGAGCAAATGGATTTCTTTAGCCTTGAAAATGACGTGCAGTGCTGCATGGGGTTTCAAAGCCCATGTTTTAGTTTTTTCTAAAAGAAAAATTATTAATCTACAGAAAGCTCTAGGTTTATCCACAAGACTCTACTTGCCTTGAGAACGCCATCATTTTTCCATATGATTTCTGTTACGCTTTGCATGAAAGTGTCTTTACATGAGAGAACATTCATGAAATGTTTGTCGAAACTATATAACGGGGACGATAGTCCAGTGTTTTAAGAGTGATAACTGTGGGTTTGGCAATTTATGGATCCCTCCCTATAACCTGGTTCTGGTCACAGACACCTGTGTGGGCAGCAAGGCCACGCGACCCTGCTGGTTTGTGGACCGGTTCTGGCCACAGCCTGTCCTCATCGGGGTCCTTATTCACTTTGCAGCCTCTGAAAAAGATAAATTTCTCTGTTTTTTTATTTCTAGAAAGGGAAGATGAAAGAGGCAGCCCAGAGGTACCAGTATGCCTTAAGGAAGTTCCCTCGAGAAGGATTTGGAGAGGACATGAGACCATTCAATGAGCTAAGAGTTTCCCTCTATCTCAATCTGTCTCGCTGCCGAAGAAAAACAAATGTAAGCCCCTTATTCCAGTCTTTCAGTCATAGACTGTTTTCATGGTGGAGGAGGCCTGCCCTTCCAGGAGCTAGTCATGAGACTCCCCGTCTTGTGTTTGCCCCCTTCTGTGAGCCTGGTACCTGGGGAACTGCTTGCCTGGGGTGCCTGTCATTAGATCACGGCACCCACCCACGCCCCACAGTGTTGAGAGGAGTGCCCGTGGGTATGGTTTCTGTGTCTCCGTGATGATGCGCACATGCAAACCGCTCCTCCACCTCTGCCCAGCTGCGTGTGGCCAGAGCTGTCATGAGTGGTCTGTCCCCAGGTTCAGAAGGAAAAGGCATCATTGTAAAATTCAACACAAATGCGTTACATACGGCCTGCCTAGTGTTTATTATATTTGCTTAAAAGGAAAGCCAGGAACTGGTTAGTTCATAATTAATTAACTGTAGTTAACTTACAGTTAACTTATAACTAGATTTGTTTCAGTACCACTTTCTTTCTTTTTAACTGCATCCTGCCTCCAACAAGCCTGTGACCTTCCTGGGTCTGTGCCCATATACTCTTCCTGCCTTCGTGAGGCATCTGTGCCCCCTGAGGCTGCCCCCCACCCCCACTGACCCCTGGGTGCCGGCTCCAGAGTTCAAAGATTTTTGCTTGTCTGTTGGATTCTTCCCATAAGAACATTAATATGCTTTAACCGTCACCCAACTCTGCAACAAAAAACCTAATTTGCCTTCCCCTTCACCTTGCTCCTATTGTGTCCCAATTCCCTAGAGCAAAACTTCTGTTAAAACATGGGCTGTCATCATGTTTCAGTGCTGCTTCTGACTTGTGTGTTTAATATTGATACCAGGACTTCGGCATGGCAGAAGAGTTTGCTTCCAAGGCCCTTGAATTGAAACCAAAGTCCTACGAAGCCTTTTATGCCAGGGCGAGAGCCAAGAGAAGTAGCAGGTACTGTCTGGGGTTAGATGCGAGACTAGTGAAGCCTTGGTGTCTTGCTCTGGCCTCACAGCTTTGGGGGCTTCTGATCCATGAGCACCAACCACTCAATGCGTCTCCTCCTTGCTGATGCTGCGTAGGTAGCTTCCAGAAGGCACAGCAGCAGAAATCATCAGCGATGGCTTAACTTTTTACTGTTCCTCCCCTCCACCAGTTGACCTGTACTGCAACATCAAGTTCCTAGCTTAGTCCCTGTAGCCAGTGAGACAGCCAGCCAGAGACACGAAGAGGAGGCAGTGGGGAAGGGGAGCGGAGTCAGCAGGACTTGAGTTGCTTGGGGTGGGGCGGGGGAGGTGATGTGAGGAGGATTCTAACCCCCCTGCTTTATGCCGAGCTCACCCCCACCATCTGGTCTTTGTAGAGACTTGGGGGGCCCTGGAACTGCATGGTTCTGGGTTAGAACTGGCGATCCCACTTAACTGAGTGAGTCTAAGCTAGTTCCACAGGTCCCATCCACACAAAACCCGCACAGAACTCACTCAGCTACCTTTTCTTTTAAAGCAGAGCTGCTTTATGAACAGTGGCATTCAGAGTTCTTTCTTACTGTGACTTGTATCTTTTAAAATAAAGGCAGTTCGTGGCTGCCCTGGCTGACTTGAGGGAAGCGGTGAAGCTGTGTCCCGCCAACCAGGAGATCAGGCGGCTCCTGGCCCGCGTGGAGGAGGAGTGTAAGCAGCTCCAGAGGAGCCAGCAGCAGAAGCAGCAGGCGCCCCCGCCAGCGCCTCCCACCGACTCGGACAACGAGGAGGACGCCCCGACGCCCGGCCTGAACGACCACTTTCACCTTGAGGAGGCTGAAGAGGAGGAGACGTCACCACCACCAGAAGAAGCCGTTTCCCTTGCTCCCAGGCCCCCGCCATCCTCCTCCGTGCCCTCCCCATACATCCGAAGCCTTCAGGAAGGGCTCCAGCCCAAGATAAGGCCCGTGTCGCCGCTGCAGAGTCGGCCGGGGGCCGGCAAGGCCCCGAGGGAGGCGGTGGCTCAGCCGGGGCTGACAGTGCAGCCCACCAAGCAGGCGCAGATCGTGAAAACCAGCCAGCACCTGGGCTCCGGACCCGCGGGCGTGAGAAACGGCAGCTCGAAGACGCAGGTCTCTCCGCTGAATCCTCCCCTGAGCCCCATGCCCGGAAGACTGCCCGCTGCCCCCACCGGTAGCAGAAGCTTGCATCTGGAGGGAGCAGCCTCTGGCCCCTTCAGCGATCGGCTGGGGCCCAGCCCCGCAGCCCACCTGCAGCACAGTGAGGCCGACGCTGCGTATCCTTTACCAAGCAAGATAAAAACTGCAGAGAGGCTTCTGTCTCATGCTGCCCTGGCTCTGGACGTGGTCCCTCTAAACCCAGGGGGGCCAGTGAGTTGCGCCGACACCCGACACCTGACCTCCCTCAGTAGCTCAGGCTCTTCTGGTTCTCCGTCGAGCAGCATCAAGATGTCAAGCTCCACCAGTAGTTTGGCTTCAAGCAGCAGTTTCTCAGATGGCTTCAAAGTCCAAGGAGCAGATGCTCGAATTAAAGACAAGGTTGGTAGCCAGGTTCCGAGTGGCACAGCTGAGCACAGACCTCGCAATACTCCATTCATGGGCATCATGGATAAGACCGCGAGGTTCCAGCAGCAGAACCATCCTCCTGGCCGCACTTGGCACTGTGCGGTGCCAGAGGGGCTGCTGACAAGTGTACCTTCTGCAGCTGGCCTGCAGGCCTCGAACTCTGAGAAGCCCTCTCTCAAGCAAGCCAAAGCCTGCCCTGGGTCTACCCTGGGTGGTGTCCACAACGGGGCCCAGGTGAAGGAGCTAGAAGAAAAGAAGTGCCAAGTGCCAGTCCACTGTCAGGACAGCAGGGTAACTAAGACCATTTCACATCTGTATCAAGAAAGTATGTCTAAACAGCAGTCTCATATCAGCAATGAAGCCCACAGGAGTCACCTCCCTTCAGCAAAACCAAAGCGATCATTCATAGAATCAAATGTGTGAGCCTTAAGAGAGACCCATTTGTAGTATTTGGAAGACTGTGTGTTGGTGCCTGGTAATAATTAAATGGTTGTACATGAGAAAAATTACTTTTCAGCTGTATATTTTTTCCCCTCTGGAGTGGATCAGATGCCATTGATATACTGAAAGTGTTGGATTACATTTCTTTAGTAAATGTAAGTCACCAGAAATAATAATGCTAACCAGAATTGGAAAACTGTAACTAGCTATGCCAATTAAGTTGAAAATTTAAAACAGCCAGGAAGACATTAACTCATGCTTTTCTCCTACGAAATTGTTTGGTTTTTATCCCTTTTCTCCTAGCATTTGCTATGTAGTTAACATCACATTATTTCTTATGTAATGTAAATATCTAGTAATAGTTTAACTCACGACATAATAACCAGGTGACAAGTTCTGGAAAAGAGAAAATTTTCAAGTTACAGTTCCAATAGTCAGATCTTTATATATATATATACATATATATATATGTATACATATGGTTGACCCTTGAACAATGTAGGAGTTAGGGGTGCCAACCTCTATACAGTCAAAAATCCATGTATAACTTTATAGTTGCTCCTCTGGAGGGTTCCACATCCTTGTTTTCAACCATCCGTGGATCATGTAGTATGTACTGATTGGAAAAAAAGTGGACCTGCACAGTTCAAACCAGTTGTTCAGGGGTCAGCGTGTGTGTGTGCGTGTGTGTGTGTGTGTGTGTGTGTGTCAGCGTGTGTGTGTGTGTGTGTG